>JACDOX010000222.1:481827-596548 GCA_014549065.1 Cardinalis cardinalis | reverse complement strand
TTTTTTTTTTTTTTTTTTTTTTTTTTTTTTTTTTTTTTTTTTTCTGTTTTCTCCTTCAAATAGTCACAGAAGGTAGGAACAAGAACTCACTGCAAACCAATCAGGGAAGAGCACAGTCAGCAGATCAAGGCCTGTTCTGAGTCTTTGTTTTCCTCTCCCATTATTCTGACTGCTCTTTGGCAGAGCAAGGCAGACATGTGGGCTGTATTTCTAACCCAAATTATTTTCTACAGCCGTGGAGCAGCCTCTAAGATGTCAATTGATTGCAGCACTGTACAAYGTAAACATGTCTGTGAGCTGCAGGAGCTGTGGGATTACTCCCCTGGGTTTTCTCAACCAGATCTCAAAGTTTCTTCCACACATTCTGTGTTTTCCTGCTGAGCTAAGCCTGACAAAATGCTCTCAAAATGCAGTGAGGATGTGCCATTAGCACGCCGGCAGTTTATATACAGACATGAAACAGGATGGGACAACTGGAATCAGCGTCGTGAGTGGTTCATTTCAAACATCAGTCTCAGAACATTGTTGTGACAATGGAGACAGAGGATCTGACCAGCTCACTGACCCAAACAGCATGCCAAGGAAACTTAATGTTACAACATAGCATAAGACACTCTCAGAGTAGGTTTCAGCCAATCCCATGGAGGAAAAGCACATTGACAGCAGTTCTATCCAATAATCTGAAGCACACRTAATTCTGGTTAAAACAGTAGCGGCCTATTCTCCAACACAATGGYTCGTTTRTAAGAGRCACAGCACAGAGCTCTATTCATAATTAACCTTCTCAAATATGCACTAAATAAACTTGTTGCAGCTTAGAAAGCYAAATGACATAGGCCTATTGTTCTATTTCTCACTTTTGCACTACAGCTTAAGAAGCTTTTCTGCTGCCTTAGCACTTGTTCACAGACTACTGTCTGAGGCCTGTCTTTTTTACCACCTTCCTAAAACCTTCTGATTKTTATGGATTCCCACAAAGATGCTTATAGTGCTCAGCATTGTGGCAGGGACAGAGGCACTGGGGTCCTCTCTCCTCCAAAGAACMGTGCAGGAAGGTGCTTGCATTTCACAGCACACTGCTTCACCACACAATTCAGTCCCATCAAGTTCCTATATACAAAATAATTATAATTTCCATCACTCTGAAGGAGTAAATCCAACTGCCTCATCTCTTCATATGGGTGTTCCTTGTATCTATCAAATAGAAGCGCAAAATGTCATGGTTTTGCCTCCCCAAAAGRTACTGTAAGTATTCTTACTGAAAGCAGAGGGAGGAGGAAATCCAGTTTCAAAGCAAGTTCTGCTGGCTGTTTTTTGACAGGGCAGGTTTAAAGGCATTCCCAAGAAAAGCAGTGTGATTTCCTCTGCTGGCAGGATTTGGTCTCGTGGTTTTAAATGGACTCAGTGTTTTGCCCTTGCAAAAAGGGCAGAAAGAAAAAGGAAAGGAAGAAAATAGTTTTGTACTTGTCTTTGAAAAAGACTAGACCAAGAAAATAATGAAGAACTGATAGAATTGGGAAGCACAGTGGCTCAGGATTGCTGGCTGTGCATATTTAATCTGTCAAGATAAGGCCAGGAAACACTTGGTTCTGATTTTTCTTTCAATAATTTCACATCTATTTGATAGCCCTGAATGCAGTAGTAAGCCTCCTATTTTAACTGCATATGAGATGTATTTCAGGCCTTATTCAAAATTCTGGCTCCACAGCTCAGGACTGTCACTATTAAAAGATTGAACAAATGTACAAGAATTATTAATTCCTCAGAATAAAAGCTCACAATGARAACCCAAGCCAGCAGGTCTGTAGGATGCTTAAGCTTGCCTAGCACACTAGGATTTTTTTGGACTAAGTAAAATTACCTTTTTTTTCCCAGGTGACATCCAGGACACAGCTTTTCAAGGTCAAAAAGCTGCTAAAACTCATCCAGCCATTCTCTTTTTTAAAACATTCTAGGAGAAGGGAGGGAGCAAAGGTAAGCTGTTCCTTTGTGATGTTCTCAGTTTGTTAAACTAGATTCACCATTGTATCTGGCCCCCTTCTTAGACTTCTTTATTCTCCCTAGGCTTCCAATTTAACTCAGTGACTGAAGGCAGCAAAATGCTGGTTTCACAGCACTGACAAGAGAGCTTAGCTCAGTAAATTTGTCATTTAAAATTGTCCTATGCTCCCAAACTTGGGGCTTGAATACCATCTGAATAAGATTCTTGAACTTTCTGAGATTATCATCCTGTGGGATGGAGAGGTTTTCTCAAATTCACTGCATTATGCATGTAAGAAGAATGAGGTACAGGTGCTTTGTTGGAGTTACYCTTTCTGGGAATGTGCTCCTGTCTGGTTCATATGGACAGTGCATTTCCTCTGCCTGCAGAAGAGAATTGTATCCGTGCAGCTAATTTGATTTCTAACTCTCTTGTAAAACCAAGCAGTACTTTTCTTCCTCTTTCTCATTAACTGAACTTGATACATAATTRTTGATATTTTCTACATGGTGGCTGCATGCCCACAATGATGGGGTTGTGACACTAGCTCAGCTGGGTTTAATGTAACACTTCACAGTCAGTGGCTTTCACTTTTTCACCAGGAACCCAGTGGRAAAAAAAATAAAAAGAAATGTTCCCCCATTTGGCACAATAAATCCTGATATGCACATTCAGAGAGCACTGCAAAGCCCGACCTCTTGACCTCACTTCTGTAGGTACAGAGAACTTTTGGACCCAAGAGGATGGTGCACATTTGCTCCATTGTGTGGGGCAGGTTTATCCCCTGGGGCTCCACAGGAACAGCTGCTTTTTACTGGGCCAGAACCAGATGAGAATTCTGTGTCTCTGGTGTGCAGAATCAGAGAGTCAGGTTGGAAAAGACATTGAAGATCACRGAGTCCAACACTTACCCACCACCACCAGTGTTCAGCACCAAACCATGTCCCCAGGTGTCACATCCATGCACTGTGAGCACTTCCAGGGATGGTGATTCCATCGCTTCCTTGGGCACCCTGTTACAGTACCTGATCCCCCTTCTGTTGCTTTGGTTTTGTTAAGTTTTTTTARGCTTTCTGAKKTYTACATTCTTGTAAGGAAMTTTTTCACATATTTTATGTAAATAACTTCTTGTTTTGCATTTTTTTCATGGAGGAAGAGAAATTTGATGGACTRTTGGTTTGTTTAGTGTCACTGGAGAGGTGGCACTGTCAYCCTCCAATCCACTATCACTTTTAGAAATCTATAAATGTTAGAGTCAGAAATTAAAAGTTCTCTTTTTTACCTTGGAGAGCTGCATGTCTGCATCGTGTTATTTCTAGAGCGACACTCTTCCAGTGAGGAATTTTTTCCTAATAACCAATCAAAAACCTTCTTGGCACAACTTGAGGCCATTTCTTCTCCTCCTWGCACTTGTTCCTTGGACAAGAAGGCTGATTCTCACCTGTTTATGGCTCCTGTCAGGGAATTGTGAGGAGGCAGGAAGCACCCCTGAGCCTCCTTTGCTCACCCAGCTCCCTCAGCCTCTCCTTGTGCTCCCTTCCCCMCCTCTGACCCAACACATGGCTTGTCAAGTTTTCTCACATAAYAATTTGTGCAAAAAAGGGGACAAAAACATAAAAGCAAAGGTTGCATTTTAAAATGTATCAGTTAATACTGTGTTCAGTACTAGACTAAGAGCATATGGATGAATGCAATTTGACTTGTAACATTTAACAAAGCCTGCTTAATGAGTCAGAGGCAAAATTCATAACATAATTGCACTTGCAAAACAAATGTGCTATTATTTGCTGTTCATTTAGAGCAACCCTTCCTGAATAAACAAGTAGAATATTTACACATTCAAGTCTCTGTGTCTAATTGTGTTTGTGCATGTAGTTACATATTGCAATTACTGCTCATTGATGCTAKGCATGCATTTCTTAAAATCTAACTTCAAAAATTTTTACCTCGTTTTATTGCCTCACAGATATATCTAAGGCTTGTGTGTGTGTATATATAGTTATTTTATTTTTTCTCAAACAACTACTTTTGACTAAAGGCGTCACAGTCAGACCCACCAGTTATGTACTGGTTTCTCTTCCAGAAAGGATCATATGATGAATGACTAAATCAGGAGAGAATTCAGACTGTCCATTGCACAAGGAAGTGAAGTAAAGGATATTCACATGGAAAATAAGAGGCTGAACCTTAAAGTTTGAGGTAGGTTTTAGTAGTAGCTGGGATTTTTCCTTGRCTAATAGCAATTCATTCAATTCTGATCTTGAAATGACCCTGAGTCCTACTGCACCAAACTATATGCTCAGACCTTTCATGAGGGAGTTTAAAAAAAAAAAAAAGCACCATTTTCCACTTTAAAAGTTAGGTCTTTTATGGCTGCCCCATAGTGGAGTTGTAAGCAGTACTACCCTAATCCTCATCCTAAAAATTGGCCTTTTGCCCCCAAGTGAATAGAATTCCATGTTGATTTTAAAATGCAGATGACTTTAGAATTACAGTTAAGGACTGTATAGAATGATATCTGGAGTACAAAATATGAAAWAAGAATTAAAATACAATCTGATAAGGCATAGGAAGGCAAAGTGCTCTTTAAAATGGCCTTAGTCAGAATACCTTAAACTGTTGAAAATATGCTTTAATTCCACTACTTAAGAAAGTAATCARGTCCATAAATTACAGGTAAGGGAGGGGATAACTGATTTGAAATCTGAAAGRCTGCAAAGTGACCAGCAGCCAGAACAAGACATGGAAATCTTAACTTAAAACAGAGCTATTAAAATGTGGAAAGTGCAGACTCCAGACAAGCCAAAAGAAAAAAATGTTGYAGCAGATGAAAAGGGTATCACCAAAAATCTTCAAGCTTCTTTTCTCTTCTTATGTATGACTATAATAATATATGTAAGCATCCAAGAAATGTTAGTGTTTGTGGACTCTTGGAAAAGTTATCAGTCCTTGGTGGCAAATCTACGAGAATAAAAATCTGAATTTCTGTTCACATCGTTTGTAAGAATAAAGGAGAATTTCAAGAGAAAAGAGTTAATTTCTTGCCATCCTATTCTTCCCCTTTTGTGACTGAAAATCTTTAATTTGGGCTTGCAAATTTTCATTCAGTCATATTTTGCTCCTGGAAGATCTTTTGTTTTATTTAACTTTTTAAAAACTTTAAAGGAAAAAATTACTTTTTTCTTTTTTTTTTTAATTTCCTGAACATGAGCATGACAGTGGGGCTGTTTGGGTTACTGTGTGAAAATTCCTCAATCTCTTTCCAGAATCATGTTGTAAAGAATAGTGAGAAAGACAATCAGTAGAGCTAGTTAGGGGAAAAGTTTCCGTGAGGTCCTTTGTGCTTCTATGGTGAAACCAGCTAACATTACAAAATTACTGAATAAAAAAATAGCAAGTAACTTCTTTGATCCCTTTCCCTCAGGATATGTGCAGTTTAGACTACTACAACCACATACATTCACTGTTCTAAAGCATCAGCACCATAATATTGGGGTGGATGCTATAGTATTTATCCAAACATATCGTATATGAAATAAATTTCAGAAATGCATCTCACTTCATAGATTCCTTTTAAATGGGTCTAGAAATAGAAAGGAAGCCTGCTGGYGCATGGGAAATCACCTTACCAGCGTTCAGCAGCACACAGATCCCAATTCCTAGAGAAACCACCTCTAGGTTCTTTTACAGAGGGCTGAAGACAGGGCATCTCAGAGGAAGTCAGGAAGGAAAGCAGTGGAGGACACCGTGATGGGGAAGGGTATCTCAGGGACAGACAGACATCCTYGCTGTGTTAGCCCCTGGTGGCTCCTTTTGGGGCCCACAGGAGAAGGAAACTGCAGTACCACTGCTACCACTGCCTGTAACTGTGCCTGGGGAATATTTTTCTAACCACAGAATGCACAAAGGTTTTTTTTTTTTTTTAATTTAAATGGCTAAATAAAAAATATTGATTCCCAAAAGCTTTCTCCAGTGGGTAGTTAAGCCTGCAGGTACCTACTTGTCCAATAACTAGGATACCCCAGTAGTTGTCCACTGAACCAACACAGAAGTCTTTTCTGAGTGAGCAGCATGGTGTTTAATCTCCAGCAGGATTCAGAAATCAGATTTTTCCTTTCTCATAACACCTGCAAAGACTGTTCAAATGAATACACTCATAACAGAAAKCCAAGTGAGATTTTGTGCTGAGGACGGGGGAAAGGAGGAAGAAATGTGTTGTGCATTTCACTTATTTTTTACTTAGAACGTGGTGTTTATAGGTTCCACCCAGAGGATGAGAAACTGAGCTTCAAATCCTCCTATTGTTTGTTTAGAGCAGGAGTTTGTTTCTAGGAGCATGTGCTTCTACAGTCTGAGATAAACTTCTTACCATCTCTGCTATCAAAGCCTTCCTGCAGCCCTTTCCTTCCTGGGAGGTGAAACTTAAGCCCATCTCTTTAGGATTCCCTGCCAAGAGTTTAGATAATTGAGACTKCAAGCATSTCTGGATTAATACAATTTCAGCCYTTGKATTGAGAAGATTTATGGTGTGGATAATAGCAGGGCACTTAGGGTTAGGCGTGGTGATGCTGTGCCCGGCTCTCTTATGTGGATCAAGTCACTGAGATGATTGCTTTGGTCCTCCCTGGYTAGAAATCCAGCTGGTGTCTCAAAAACTTTTAGTTATACCACAGTTGGTAGTAGGAACAAGAGAAAAATATCTCTAGTTTAAAATAGAGATTGGAGAGGAAATACAAAATAGAACTGCTTAGGACATGGTAGGAGCTACAGGGGGTGGGACAGTCAGGACAGATGGACACAAGAGGTCTCTGCAGCCAGGTCATGGAATTTGGGGTTTATTGCAAAGGGCCTGGGTGCAGGGGCCTTTTGGAATTTGGGGTTTATTGCAAAGGGCCTGGGTGCAGGGGCCTTTTGGAATTTGGGGTTCATTGCAGAGGGCCTGGGTGCAGGGCCCTGCTGGGAGCTGCCAGCCACAGCTCAGAGCAGGCCCAGAGAAGAGAGGGGCAGAGAGGATGAGGCGGTGAAAGAGTAAAAGCATAAGAGAGTAAAAGGGGTAAAAGCATAGAAAAGTAAGAGCTAAGAGGCAAGAGCTAAGAGCTAAGAGCATAGTAAAGTAAGAGGATGAAGCTCCCATTACAATACAATAAATCTTCTTCTGTGTTGAATATTCTGATTCTCACTAACCAATCTAGTCCAAGATACAAATCCTATAGCATTTACATACAGCGTATAAGAATCATTACATTACCATACTGTGTTACATTTTAAACCCTAAAAACTCCTCTTTGGGCCCCTTCTGCCAAGCTGTAGGGTCTGCTCTGACCCGTGGACCTGTCTGCAAGCAGAGGGTGTTGTTCCATCAAAAGGGGATCACCTTCAGCTGGCCACACCATTGTTTTCCCGTTGTTCAGTAGCTAAAGGATCTCAAAGCTTGCCTTCATTTCAATCTCGCTGATAGTTTCTATATTCTCAAAATCTTTTGCCAGGCAATGAAATTTAAAAGGCTTTCCTGTTTCATCTTCCCCACCAGCCATGGTGTTGAGCACAACTATTCATGCTTAAGTTTTGTATCTTGATGATTGTGAGAACTGGGGTGTCTTCAGCACATCATCTCCTCTAAAATGACAGAGCTGTCACAGTAGCCTAAGACCAGATTTCCTTCTGTTTGAGACAGAGAATGCAGTCAGCTCYGGCACGGCCCACTTCTGCTGAGCTCTGGGTTTGGAGTGTCCTCAGGGAACAGCAGGACCATAAGGACACAGCCCAATCTTTTCTGGTCTTAATCTGTACTGCTGGCAAGGCAGTGAATTCTGCAGCCTAGCTAGGAAGGCTGCCTAGGATAGACAATGCAGTGGTGGGRTTTGTGACAGGCATTGTGCTGGGTGTGTCCCTGGGCTGCAGGACACACTAAAATCCACTAATGGAAAATCACAGGYTTCTGGCCACCAGCATCACTGCCTGACTTCCAGCCAGAGCCCTACAGATGAGGCACTGTCTCTAACTACCCATCACCTCRTTGTCTCRGAGGGAAATCTTTGGGTGAAGAAAKGGACAGAAATAATAAGAGATTTCATTGCTCTGGTCTTAGTATGTCAATAAAATAAGATTGTTGAGGATGTTTAAACAGAAGAGTTTCTCTTGCTGAAATATCATCTGGGCAAATGGCATCATTAGGAACTAATTAACAGTGGAATATTGACAGTTCAGTAAGTGTGTGACCCATACCTGTAATTTTGTAAGGCTGCCTTTGGCAAGCAGAGTCAGCTAGAAGTTAATATTATGCATGGGCAATGAAAAGACAACAAAATTACAAACAGGGAAATCCTATTGTGTTTCCTTATGACAGCTTATTTTGTGTATTTAAAGAGGACCTCCTTTAGAAATGAAAGTGCATCAATGTGTATAGATGCTGATTCTGCTATACAACAGGTTTTTTGTTATAAAAGGGCTGAAAGCTACTTGGACTGGTGCTTTGAAGTTCATTATTTTATCAGTCATAATCTCAGAAAGAAGATGAACATTATTTTGAATCTCAGCACAGTGAGAGACTACACATTTCACTTTTTAAATTTTGCAATAGAAAAGGAGAAGTATCCCCTTTGATACTTTTGCAATATACTTTCTTCCTCACTTGAAGAGGAAAAATCATATATTTTATGATATAGCAGGCACAYGCATAGAGAGAGCCAGGAACATGCAGGGGAATGTGGAAAGGGACTGGTGCACTCAAAGATCATTTAAACATTTTGTACTTTATCTGGTCTTCATCAAACCTACCATATTACAATCTAAAATCTTCATAATCTTCTCCAAGAACAGGCAGTGTCAGGAGAGGAAATTTTTCCCAGTTTGTGTGTACACTCTCCACCAGAAAACAGATGGATGGCTTGCACTGTGCAGGGTAAGGAATGCACCCAAGCTGAAACTGTGAACAATGCTYGCTTGCATTTATAATGGCAAGGTGGAACAGATGGTGACAACTGAGTTGAATGTGAACAGTCCGTTGAAATAACCTAAATTGTCAAGCTATTCCTGTACAGAAAGCAGTGTATGCACCATTCACACAAATTGAAAGTAGCCTTCACATTATTGAATCACTTGGAATTGCCTTACATTGTGAGTTATGCTGGCCTGACAGGGTTCCACAGAGTGTAAGATGTTTCATTTTGGTTGCTGTGACTGCTCCAAAGCCAGGGAAAATCTCTCGCAAGTTAACAAAAAAATCCACAACCATTCTACTCTCTGACTCGTTTTATTGTAGAGGAACTCTGGGCAGATATCTAATGAGATTAACAGGATTAACAAAAATGTCATGTCTTCAGTTTTAAGCCCAAGGACAGATTGTTTTAATCAATAGTCTCCAGATCTTCGAGGCAAGGCAGCAAACCAGATCAAAATAGGTTCCACCAAAAAATATTGTTTTCCACTTTTGTTAGCAYGATGTGTTTACACTCAGCATTTTGAAAGCAGGTCCTGAATGGTTTTCTATAGGCATGCTGTGCAGAATGAGGACAGGCTGCTTGATTTTGGTGTGACAGGTTAAGCTTTCAGCCCCTCTGTGCAAYACTGTGTAAGGGATGTGGACTCTYCTATTCMCAGCAAGAATGGTACTTGCCAGACMAATGTGCATGACAAAAGCCTGAATTTCGTTGAGCAGAGATAAATGAGAGAGCCCCTAAAGATCTTCAAGAGAGGCTGCAGTTTAAATCCTACCAGGAGAAGAAGGAGAGCTTTGAGGTAGAAGGAGTTACTGGGAGGTTACTTGCTGCTGATATACCAAAGCATCTGTTTTTGTGATTAACTTCCATGTGCATCCTCTTTTCCTGTGATAAAGTTGATGAATGCAAGGTAGTTTATTTCTATTTCATGCAATTCTGGTCAGGGATATGAACATTGAAATATTTTTGTGTCCCACAGYAGTTATTTCTTTGCTTGTGCCATTTTGGAGTCTGTCTTGGAGTCCTCTCCTGAGCACTGTTAGGTGTATGAGTGGCTCCCATCCCTGCTCAGAAACGAGACTGGAGTGGAGGAGCCAGCCACCATTACCCCTCCATCCATCCACATGGCACAATACTTACCTGATCTTCTGATATCCCTTTCTTACCTGCACAGGAGCAGAGATTGGAACCAAGTGGTCCAATACTAAAAGCGAATGTCCYAACTGTGGCGTTACACAAGATCTTGAGCAGAGGTCCTTCTGAGCATCTAGTTTAGAAGTTACTCTATTGAGTATTACACCAGGTAGCCACTGAAAGCTCATGACAACTTCCAGAGCCAGTGAAGGAATTTCTGATTTCCCCTGCAGATTGTTTGCAAACAGATGAAAAATCTTGTCTCAGACATCTTTCATGAAAAATCCTTTCCTTAGGATTTTTTCCTCCTGAGAAGCTGAGAGGCCTCAGGAACAAAATGTAACCAATGGTTATCTGCTGCTGTGGAATGCAACAGGTGCATCTGGGATTGGTCTCATGTGGTTGCTTCTAATTAATGGCCAATCACAGTCAGCTGGCTCGGACTCTCTGTCTGAGACACAAGCCTTTGTTATCATTCTTTCTTTTTCTGTTCTTAGCCAGCCATGTGATTAAATCCTTTCTTCTATTCTTTTAGTATATTTTTAATGTAATATATATCATAAAATAATAAATCAAGCCTTCTGAAACATGGAGTCAGATCCTCATCTCTTCCCTCATCCTCAGACCCCTGTGAACACCATCACAAATGTGTGTACTAATCAGCTAACTATTTAATATAAATGTGAGTCAATGGACAAAACTGTGTTCAGGTTGAAAAACCACCTCTCCAGCTGCATAGGTACTTTAAAAATMTTTGGTTTTCTCTAACCCTTACCTTAGCAGTAAGTTTATAATTAAAATTAGTGCTCACCTGAACATAGTTTGGTGATTCTCTGATTCTAATTTCATAGACATTAAGGGAGGATTTCCTATTTTGAGTCTAGAGACACAGCAGTAGCAAAACACACACATTCTATTACCTGGATGARCTTTTKTTATTATTCCTTTCTATTCTCAGCTAGCCTTCTGAGGAAACCTTTTCTTCTATWCTTTTAGAATAGTTTTAATGTAATATATATCATAAAATAATAAATCAAGCCTTTTGAAACATGGAGTCAGATCTTTGTCTCTTCCCTGATCCAAGAACCCCTGTGAACACCATCACAAAATCTCAAATATTTATTTAATCCCACTTTTACTAGGAATTGTACATCTCTTTCCTGCATGTGGAACTGAGAATTTATAAAGTGAAAAGAAGGTATGAGTTGGAGATTGCTCTGTTAGAGCTTTTCTTTCCTATTTCTAAGGGAGTGCTGAATATGTGCAAAAATACACGAAGGTTTTAATTAGGGTGGAAAACTTCTCCTAAATTACTGATTAAAAGGAATGAACAAGTATGTTGGCATATTCAGCTATTTTCTAATCACAGATAATTAATCCCTCATAAATGGCTAGCAAAGTCTAACATTACTCTGGAATAATGCAGAGCAAGTTCTTAAGGAACTGTAAGGACATATATAAATATTGCACGCTGCATTCATTTAGCCAATTAAATTGCATTTAGCAGGGGTCAAAAGCTGAAATGCAGCATTTTACATATAATGTTTAGTACTGTGTGCTTAGAAAGAGTGAAATTCCTTCCACTGTTGACATTCACAGTTGGTCTGCCTGATCAGTGCCATGAAGATTACCTGTGAACAACCCTTGTCTGAGCCTAAGCAGTTRTAAAGGAAAACATTCCTCTATTTTGCATATATGTGTGTGTAAATAAAATTATCTTCAGTCACTTTTATAATCTTGAATATGAAAATGACTGTGTTGCTCAGCAGATAAGGCAAAATGCTCTTATAAAATGCCCACGCAGAGGTGTTGATAAGGCTGCCTCTCAGGAATAAGCATTCCTCTTTGACCACTGGATTTCATAAACACAGGGAAAACAGCASTTTGCTAGCCTGTAGCATATTCTAAGCCTGCATAAAGAAAAGGAAGCTTAATTCATCATCATAATTGCAGTTTCTTGGCATAAAAAAAGTCCTGTGAAATGTAACACTAAGGCTTGTTGTGGGATTTTTTTTCATTTAGAAGAAAACCCTACTGACGAGTGTGATTTGTTGTAAATGCCTTTTCGTCATTTTAAGAGCTCTTCTATAGAYATTTCAGACATGGTTGCCATGAAAAACCCACCAAGCTGTGTTTTTTAAAGGCAGGCAAGAACTAGAAACAAGACATGCTTTCAGGCATCTTTGTGTTCTGGTGCTGTTACACCATATTTAACAATAGGGGAAKATTTTTAAAATAAGTGAGAACAGAGAACATAAAATAAAAATGGAAATTAAATAAAAACAAGATTGTATCTATTTAATAAATGCAAAGCTTGGGTCCCTTCAATCCCAGTAGCCAAAGAAAGGATAGAGAAAGGCATGTCCTTCAATTATTCATAGATATAATTCAGCAGCAAGCAATTATTGCCTTTGGTTATAGGAATTCAGTTGGCATTGAGCAATTAAACCAGATGTCTTTTTCAAAAAGAAACTATATAACTTTGACAAGACATTAGCACCTATCCCCTCCAATTATGTCTTATTGGATCCAAGCTGTCATCCCGGAGAACATTTGTACTAGAGTTGTGATCAAATAAAAAATAGTGAGTTATAGTGGTGTTTATGTGGAATGTGGGTCCCTATATGGATATATCTCCTCTCTGCTATGGTCTAATTATTATTTCATTTCAATGAGGTTCAACAAGGCATCATTTTAGGAGAAAATTCCTTTTGTCCCTATTGTGGAGGTCTTACTCAATTTTCCTTTCTCTGTTAAACTGGATAAATGTAAAGAGGCCAATGATTCTGACTTGGAAGAATGTCTAAGTATCTTTAAATTGCCACTAAGAGYATTCCATAAACACATGAAGGGAGAGGAAAACAAACAAAACAATCTCTCTGCTTACTGAGAGTGATAACAAAAGAAATTAGGTTCAGTTAAATTCTCCAGTATGTTTCTTTCTAATGTGTTTGCAGGAGGCTTGCATTTCTTCATTCCTTGGAGTAGCTTATCCACTCTTATCTAAGCTTTTGTTTTCACCCTCAGTTTTCTCTATATCCAGTTTTAGTGTGCTTTGACACTCCTTTTCAAATAAAAATGAAAAACACTGGATTAATGCATTAAACGAAGCGTTCAGTTTCGATGTACTCCTGTCTGTTGGGAGTACTCTCATTTAAGACTGTGGTGGTCACAGACATCAAACACTTTTAATGTTGAGGTCACATCTTAAGTTCCTGCTTTGTAGATTAGGTGAATACCCCTCCCAGAACCAAAAGGCTTGTGTGTTATCAGGCTTACATGTCTAATCCAAATCTATGAGATTATAAACAAGTGCTAAAGACTGTATTTATGGAACTGTTGAAAAATCAGTCTTGGCTTGACAGTTAGATCATTTGGCACAATGATTTTACTTTTGATCCTGCTTAGGACCACAAGAAACACAGTGTCAGCCAGCCACAGCAGATTTCCAAGCACCTTCAGAGCATCTGATGGTTTGTGTCGTGCTGAGAGAAACGGGAAATTGCTACTGCAAAGCTAGAGATTTATAATTCTGTTATAGCTACTGAAATTGTTACTGCAAAGCTAGAGATTTATAATTCTGTCTAGGGTGTTTAGGTTGACTAATGGAAGGGATGACAGGTCACAAGGAGCTTCTACTGGWGGTTAAACGACACCCAAAATAGGCCAGATATGTCAGAGGAATGTTATACCTGGTTCTAATGTAATCCTTGAGGACTTTTTCATGGAAGTTTAATTAATACCCCTGGTAAACAGGGCCTGGCAAAGGTTATTTGAAATATCTACTTCTGTGAGCAACTATATGGCAAGGGATGYACATTCAATACATTCTTGCCTGAACTATTTCAGAAAAATGTCATTTGGGCTTTGGGGATAGACTGCTGCCTCATTAAGGTTAGTGCAATGGGAAGGGTTGGTTCTCCTGGACAATGAAGAAAAAATGCACATTTTTACCCCTTGGTCCAAAGTAGCAGATCTTTAAAGTATAAGTTGAACCTACTGTATTAACAAGGATCTTCCTGAAATTTCATTAGTAAACTCTTACTAARATACTTCAACAAACCAAACAAAAAATTTAAGACCAGTTCAATAAACAAGATCAAAAGATCAAAACCTATTCAGAGTAATAAAAATCTACAAATGTAATCGGGAAAAGTGTTGGGTTGCAAAAGATGATGCTATGGTAATAAACACTAGAGGATCCCAGGTCATTTCTGCCTGTGACACTTGGGTGACTCACAGCAGCTGTAGTTGAAAGGTTGTGACCTGGCTCCCTTAGAAAAGGTGCAGTTAAATGTGGCTGGAGTCCCACTACTCAGAGGAAGTTAATCTACTGGACTGACAAATTCAAATCAGGGAATACAATAGCATGGCAATGGTGTGGACCTGCCCTGGAAGCCTGCATGCCCAGATAGCCAAGTAATCAAGCACAACAGCCTTCTACCTCACAGCACTTTTTATTGCCTTGGGAGAATCAACCCAAAGATTTGTTCCTCCTGTGCAGAACATCCTCTCTTGTAACAGCTTGTTTCTATGCTGTTCCCTGGCACAACAAAGGTTAGAAAGATTTTTTTGTAAATTTAATTTAATTTTATTTTCCTTCTGGAGCATATCCTTTCAAGAAATAACTGAGCATTCAAGAAAGCAACACTTTGCATTTAAAATATAGCTCTGGAGGGGGGAAAAAGCAACAAATTAAATCCTCCTCTTCTCTAGCAGAGAATACAGCTTTGGCGTAGTGAACACTTTTTATCATTCAGATATGCTGTTGCAGCACTCAGCCATGCCAAATATTTATTCAAAGGGAATTCCTTTTGATTCTTCTTTTATTCTGTACCTCATAAAATGTTCTGATACAGTAATCATTATCTAAATGATTATTCAGATGGATAGTGCCACCATTATCTTAATTGCACATCCAACCTTGCTGCAATCCTTGCAACCACATTGCTTATTTCAAAAGTCCATTTTTAGCTGTTGCATGGAAATAAAAAGCTTTAACCTTGGGATAGAAACAGCAAAGGAAAAATCTTATGTTGAATATTTAAATGGTATTTAAAAGAGTGAGGAGCAGGGGGAGGAGCAAATGATGATGTTAGTAGAAACCATCTTCCATTAATTGCAATGCTGAATGAACAAATACTGTGAGATGCTAATAGATATGCATATTACCAGCTAAAGGTTTAGAATATTTTATTTGAGATCTTCCCTAACTTGTGTAGGAAAGGATATTTCTATTATATATGTATATTTTATATTTATTTGGTATATATTGGGTGTTACTTGGGTATTTATTTATTGGGCATTTCTGATGGTTTACGTGCATATTTTATAAAAGGATCATCTATTAAAATTATATATTGCTCCTAAAAACATATTAGTTGTGAGTTAACAGCATATTTTGATGAAAAATCCGTCTACAAGAATMGAAAATTAATATAGAGCAAAGGAAAAATACAGGCAAAGACTGGACAACCTGAAGAACTTTGGAACCAGTGGGATTAACTGATTAAAAGGATATTACTGCTGTATCATCTGAGGAGATTGGGTGTGCTGTTTCTCATAGAACCACAAAGCACCAACACTATTACATTCTTCTGAATATTGCCCTGTATGCACTTCCAGTTTATAGAGTGCCTTTGTGGAGGAGCACAAGGGATGTAACAGCAGGGTGGGGTTTTCTTTCCCTGATAGCAGACAAGCAGCCTGTGGAACTTCTCCTTCCTGCTCCTCTGGAGTCAGGCTCTGATGTTTTCCCCTGCAGGCCCAGCCAGGCCATCCCAGCAGGACTGCAGGAATGAGGCTGGGACATGGTGCACCTTCCCTGGGGGAGGGTAAGGGCCTCTGACAGAGGCACAGCGCCAGGCCAGGTGTGAGACTCTGTCCGAAGCTTCTCTCATCTGCCTCACGATCGTCGTGAAAAGGACAGAAACTGGGACCACAGAAAAAAGATCTTGGTTGGAATCCTGGTCTTGCTCAAGATAGCTGTTTGCCAAGATCCTGAGGCCTGAGCAAAGCCCTTGGCTTGCCAAGCTGTTGTTTGCAGGTGTGTTTGTTGCCATGGAACACTGCACCTAGTGAAAAGGAGAAGGGGGACACCTTGCCCTTTTCTTCTCTTTGCCCACTTTGCAACAATGGCCCCAGAATTTCCCCACCTCTTGGCTTGGCTGGACTTTTCTGGGGTAACTTTTGGTGGTCTCTCCACAGAAGACCCCACATCTGCTTTACAACCACTGTGATGGATGGACTGAGAYGGGAGAAGCCTTAATCCTCAAGGACWGAGACATGAGACCCCCATGKGGAGAAGCTCCCCCTCCTCCCAAGGGCTGGGACTGAAACCCCCAAGCCAGGGGGGTGTGTGGGGGAGGCGAGCTGACCAAAGCCAGATGTTTGCCTGCAGCTGTGGCCATGGGACCAAGGAGACAATGGTTCCCACCCACTGCTGAGAGCATGGACTGTTTGTACCCTTCTTCAATACCTTTTTTTTCCCCCAGAAATTAAAATAGACTATTCTTTACCACTTTTGATTTGATTTCAAGACTCATCCCCTTTCCCCATCAAAAAAGACTATAATAAAAGTTCGAATTGACCAGAATCTCTGAGATCTCCCCTGACGTGACCTGGTGAACTCCATYGACTGAAGACTTTGAAGGACMTCGTCTCTCTAYGTTTGGCAACTATATACCTTCCTCTCTCTTCCTCCCTCTTTTTTCTTATTCTTCCCTTTTTCCCCAATCCCCCCTAATGCATTTTGCTGTGGTCATTCAATAAAGGTGCATTTGTTTTTTGATTATTACTGCAAAATTCCCCTGCTGTGTCGATTGTTTTTTGGCATTCTGAGATCACTCAATGAACCATCACGAAACCCGTTCGTAAGGATGGATCGTGACACCAGGTCATTCACTCTGGTGAAGGTACCCAGGAACAGGAGTGTGCATCCTCCCACCATGCTCAATGGCACCTCAGGAAGCAAACAAGGAATCTCTGAAGTGTCTACTGTCACCACAGATGATGGTTTACTCTTGGAAAAGGAATGYTTATAGAGTAGAAGAAATCACCTTTGCATCCCACTCAGATCACAGGCTGGATGAGGCTGAGTTTGGTATTTTAATGAGTGTGATCTGTTTGCAAGCTGGTTGCAGAGTACAGAGCAATACTTTGCTTACATGATTCTGTTTTCCTTACCCAGTTTGATTCAATGATTCAGCTGGTTGGAAGACAGAGAYGCAAGAAGCAAAACCATGGTGATGATAGAGTGAATAAATGAGGGGGGATAGAATGTAAGAAAATAAAGATAGTGCAGAAGGCAATCTCACCCCTGAGGAGTTGCAGCTGTACTAATCACCAAGTTAGGAACAGCCCTGCCCTTMACAGGCCACAGCTGTGTCCAGTGGGATGAGAGCTATAGAAGAGTGGGTTAGCTGGGTGAGGAGAGAGCTGGRGTTTGTTGGCTGTGCTGTGAAGCAGTGGAAGAGAGTCAATGCTGTGAGGAGATGCCCATGAGAAATCACCAAGGAGGAATGGAACTTTTGCAATAMGATGACAACAAATAAAACCTATAGATCCCAGACATTTTTTTGGAAAAAAAAAAAGATAAATACTAAATTAGTGATGTATCCATTTCTTCTGAAGGTTAAGCAACTCAAGGCAGCAGTTTCAACTGAGGATTGCAGAGAAATACCATCGCCTGAACCCAGGTGATCTGCACCTCAAAGCCATCAGATTTTGGCTGCAATATGTGCACACAGTTCACTGCACACTTGTAGCCAGCTGCCTTGCTCTGYCTTGGGGCTGATTCCAGTGCCTGGGACCTGCCAACACTGGTGATGCACGGGCACAGCTCTTGGGCACACTGTGGGGTGTGCCTGCACTTCTGACAGATAAAGAAAACAAAAAGGAGAATTGYGAAAAGAGAGGGGGAAACACCACTGCTCTCTCAGGATCTGCTGATGGAATGTGTCTCCTGTCCTGACAGGATGGCAGAAAATCCACCTCCACCCATTGGAGCAGACCTTTGAATGCTTGTATATGTACATTTACGCATCACTAATATCTCTGTCACTTCTGTCTCCATCCACAGTAACACTCTGCAAGTTAGTGCATTTTTTACCCGAATCTGAATTCTGTACTCCTTAATCTCCTTTCCCATGGCTTGAATAAAGCATCTGATTTGTGTGAGCTCAATTAAACTCAGCCAGACCTACAGCACTGGACAGGTAAAATGCACTATTTGTAAATCTGTGATCATGCAAATTCTTATTGAACTCCAGCAGGCTGACAGTGCCAAATTGACTACAATCAGAAATTAAGTGCAGCCACACCCAGCCCCTCTGATTACTAAGGACCAGCTGGGACACAAGAGGGTTTATTTCCTGCCACATTTCCTTAATGCAACAGAAAAATTGGTGAAAAACAGTGCAGAGAGCATTGTGCAGCCCAGCCCCAGAGGACACATTAATCCACAGGTGATTTGCTCTTCATTAGAGGGAGATTGCCTCTGCAGTGATGTGGTCTCATTTCTTCACCCTACCTTCTACTTCCCGTTTCATACAACTCCACAGAAAACTCTGACTTTAAAGAAGGCAACATCTGTGCATAGCATTTTGTCATTTTCTTTAATTTTCTGTCTTTTCTAATTGCTACCAATGCTGTCTTCTTCTCAATTCTCTATTTTTTTATCTAAGCCCATACAAGCTTTTTTTATTGTAGTGTTCTGTTCATTTCCCCATTATTTCTTAGCTAAAACTTTCCAATTATTTTGTCTTTAGTTAAAAGACTTCACTTCTTCAAATTCACCCCGGGCAACTTCATTATTTTGCTTTCCAGCTATCTATCCAGTGTCAATTATGGGACCATTTTTTGCTGTGTTACTGAAGCAATGATAGTCCAGTTCTCTAACAGAGTGATAACAGCATTTCACTCACAATTTTACTTTTTTTTAATTGCTCATGGATTTCAATCTACTTTGTGAAATTCATTTCTATTTTAAACACGATGAAGTAGAAATGTGATGAGCTTTTAAATGAGTGGAGGCTGGGAATACAGATATCATTGCCCCTCTGTTGGCTTTGACCTCATTTTGCTGGCAACTAGAGCTACCCACTATAAAAAGAATTTWAAAAAAAAAGGCTGATTTTTGGTGATAAATGTGCCTAATTAGCAATATTTTGGAGGCACTTGACACCACTGAATCAAAGAACTGACCTTGATACCAGAATATTGTACCTCATTACACTGAGAAGGATAATGAGAATGAGCACCTATTTTATAAATTYTTATTTCTCATATTATATTATCTTTAAAATGTATGAGTTGCCATTAGAAGCACACCTTACCAAAATAACAGCTTTGGATGTTTTGGAGATACTTAGGTCTTGAGCTGGAAACAATATTTGCRTGTAATAATTGACTAATTAATCAAACCTAAAGTTCAGGCCTAATTTCCTTGAAAGTCCAAGAATCCTTTTAATCTGGATTGTCACTTTCCAGATTTCCCATGTGGTTTTCATTGTGAGGCTCTGTGCTGCAGTGGGATGGATGATGCTGATTCATGTTCCTTGGCCTGYATGCTGCATTCTGAGCTAATTCTCCTTCCCATTCTTTCTGTAGGAGCCATTTATGGCAGTCAGCAAGGAAGAGCAGAGGGAGATCTTTGGGGAAGGGAAAACTGGGAGTCCCAGCCTGTGTTTCCTCARGTGCTGAAGCCTGCCTGTGGAAAAGGAGGCAGAGTCATGCCAGTCRTGGGAGGATGTGACTTCCCATGTGCCCATACATAGAGGGACTTCCTGAGCTACTCTGGGGCTCATACAGCTGGAATTCTGTATTAAATACTTTTTCAAAAYGTTATTATTATTTTTTAGATTTTCAGAGATTTCTTAAAAATGCTGCCAAAACCTCAAAGAAGGACTGTATGTTCTTCATGTAATACTATAATATTATATTTTATAATAGATATTTTAATATAATAATTATATATACTTTTTATATAATACTATAATGTTATACTTCATATAATACTTTATGTTTTTTCATATAATACTGTATGTTTTTTCATATAATACCTGGGGTATTTTACCTTTCAAAGGATATGTCACCAATTCCAGAAACACTATATTATGCATACTATACTAAGGTAGCATAGTTTCCACAGGTGATTGTTTTCAGTTTGTTTGAGATCCTTTTTAGAACAAATGGCATTCAGAAGATGTGTTACCCCATGGCAAAAGGGAAAAACAAGTTATAGGAAATTCCTTTGCATTTCGGTCCCTGTGATGCTGTTGTGGTGAAAAAAATAGAAGAAGAGTGGGGCTCAGCTTTCCCTGGTGGCTCCAGCAGCACTGCCAGCTCCTGTTCCTCTGGCAGGAATTTCACAGYCTGCTTTGAATGTGCAGGAACCTCATCTGCTGTCAATAAATCCACAAAGGGCACCTTTATTTGAAGCTGTTAGAGGTTTGGATTTCTACAGAAAACATAAATATCTCCATGTCCTTCAGGAGTGCATCCTGTTTCAGATGATTAGGGTGAGGCTGGTGAGGCCCTGGCACAGGTTGCCCAGAAAACTGTGGATGTTCCATGGCTGGAAGTGTTCTAGGCCAGGCTGGATGGGGCTTGGAGGAACTAGGTCTAGTGGAWGGWGTCCCTGCCCATGGCAGTGGGGTTGGAAAGAGATCAGCTTTAAGGTGCCTACAAACTTTCAAACTATTCTATGATAATTAGAAAGCATCAAGGAGTGTGTTAATGAAATTCCAGCAGAGTATGACCCAGCCTTACCTGTCTCACACCTTGTTTCCTCTGGAGCAGCTCTCTGTGAAATGGGTCATGGCACGAATCCACAACATTTCAGTGTTGTAATAGGGACAGGCTTCTTTTCCCTCCTCCTCGCCCCATCTTACATTCAATGGCTTGCAGGGTGTTTTGTAGCTCTGTGAAATAAATGCTTTGCTGGCATGTTTCACAGTAACATACAAGCAGAGCTTTTGTGCTTCCTACAAGCCACTGCTATTAATTTACATCAGAAAATTAATCTGCTTCATAAATATACAATAAGAGAAAGTCATTGCTCAAAGTCACTGCATCCTGAGTAGTCATAAGAGCGACCTAACAGAGAGCTCTTTGGAAAATAAGGAGTTTGTTGTAAGTTTTCTTATCCTTTTGATTCTAGTGTCTAATGAAAGAATGGTAAATTTTCATTATGTGTAGAAACTGGTGATAGAGTCAGACATCCTTGACAAATTATGTTTAGCCAGGACAACGTGCTGTTTTAAATGTGAGGGATACAAACAGCAGCTCTCTGCTCATTGCTGGAATGCATTACTGTAGCCAGACCATCAACCCAAGAAGTGGTTCTTCATTTCCTTCTGAGGTGTTTATGAAGAAATAAATWTATGTATTTATACCTATTTTTTCATGTTCAGAGTCTTATGAACATATTGAAGCTTTCTGAAAGTCTTTCTGTTGCTGATTACTTTACTGAGCTACTTTTCTCTCTCTTTCATTGCAAACCAGTTTGCAAGAAGATTTAGCTCAGAATCTACCCAAGTTGCTCTCCTATTATTATAAATGGAGATAATTTTAGKGTGAGCTAGTTATCTTTCACTGAGAAACTTGGAATAATTTAGGAGAGAGTTGAAGACTGTGTCATTACTCATATCTGGAGGAGTTTGTATTTGAATATTGCCAATTAAAGGTGCCCTTAGAAATAGCTGAAAGAGGAACGACTCCTGAGGCTTGTGTTGCTTTCTAATTATATCTTGCTCAGAACTCCAAGTCCCACAGCACCCAGCACTAACAGAAGTTAGAAATGGCATGCACTTCTTAGARGACTTTCACCAAACAATTTTTCTGGCTTGCACTGAATTTCTAGTGATTCCTTAAATTTGGCTAGTCCATCAATGCTTCCAGCATTTTGTGTAGTAAACAGCTTTTGTAAACTTATACTGGTATTTTTGTCAGAAAGGTTTTCTGCTCTAAAACCAATGCTTCACTGCTTTTTAATATCATTCAGTGGTTTCTAATAATTTCGCTTTAATTGTGTTTTTAGCTGTCTGAGCTCTCTTTTAGGCCTTTTACTTAGGTACACTCATTCCGTTATTAAGTAATTCCTGGCTCCCAGTAAGTTTTGCTGTTCTTTGAATAAACACAAAAGGTTCAATAGYAGCTTTATTGATGCAAGAATGGTAGAGAAGAAGAACCAGCTATTTTTGTGTTGGAGACACCATGGTTTGACTGAATTTTCCATACATCAAAACATTCTTATTATATCTGAAGGGTATCCCACATCCCTAGGAAAATTCCTCTGGAGTCCTATCCAGGCAGGAGAGGAGATGGGAGTTTGTGTTGCTGGAGTTGTCATCACCAATTCTCATCCTCTGGGATCTTTTAGCAGACGTTGGAGCCTAGGGCAGCCTTTGAGGTGCTCTCAGAGCATGGCAAAGGAAGGAACTGCTGGATCCACTCTCCTGCACGTCCTTCTGTTCCAGCAGCTGGTACTTGCTTAATAGGAGAAAAATATGCTTTGAATATTCCCACTTCAGTCAGTGAATACATTTAAATGGAGGAGAGTTCCACTCTGCTTCTTCAGTGAATATTCTTCCCTTCACATGTCTGAGTCGCTGCAATTTCCCTACTCACTGAATTTGCTTTTCCATGTGTCCACCACTGTTATTTCCTTTACCTTGGCAATGTTATGGCATTTTGTTTGAGGAACTTGTTTTAGGCCTCAGCTCCTGCAGGTTGAAATATCAACAYAGACATAGGCCAGAGTCCCAAAGGAGTACCTAGGATTATCAAAACTAAATTTCCATGGGATGATAGTTCTATAACCAGAGTATACGGGTCACATCTTCTCCTTGGCTCCCTCTGTTGAATAAACACAAACCTGTAGGGAACACTGTATGTTTAAGGTGATTTTTTTGTCTTCTCATTTAATTTKCAGCCTACATGTTGTCTGTGCAGACATGGAAAGAGCAGCACTGCTGAGCCCCAGCAGGAAAGGGACTGTTTTATTGTGTGCTGCTGGTCAGTCAATGGGACAATTCAAAATTACACTTATTTGTGGAAGCTTGTT
The DNA here is from genome assembly GCA_014549065.1 of Cardinalis cardinalis. Classification (NCBI taxonomy): domain Eukaryota; kingdom Metazoa; phylum Chordata; class Aves; order Passeriformes; family Cardinalidae; genus Cardinalis; species Cardinalis cardinalis. The sequence goes on along the minus strand of JACDOX010000222.1, from coordinate 573,429 downwards.
CTTCAACCAACAGGTACCTGCAGTATTTCAGGTATTTCCATCCAGCACAGAATCCTATCACCTACAAACTTCATCTGAGGCTTTGCTGTGAAGGCAGCACAACTGCACGGAATTTCCAGCAACATTCCAGGCTGACAGGCAGGCTACTGGGAGCTGAACATAACTTCTGATCTGCTGACCAGGTTGGTGTTCAGTCTCAGCTCCATTGCTTCTTCCTTTCACAAGTTCTCCTGGGTATTTTATTACTGAGTTCTAGGAAAAAAAAAAAAAGGCATGCCAGAGAAAAGCAGAACATTTATAATTTAAGAATAAATAATAAAGTTGCTGGAGGGTAAAAAAAAACCATGAAAGTTATTAACTATGGTGGTAATATCTATTTTAAATGGTAATGAAAAGCAGCCTGCTCTGAAAGAAAACTATTAAATAAAGGCTCAAATAACATTTTCAATCAGACCAACACCACTGCTATTACCTAACTTGCCCAGAGTTTACCTAAGGACCTGTCTGCATTCTGGCAGACTCAAASTTCATGGACACCATATGATGCTCTGCTCTGACCATTGGTTTTGACAGTGTCACACCAGAATAAAATTTTTCTGAAACCATGAGCAAACCTATTAAACACATAGTGGGAACTGAAACTGGGAGTTGATGGTGTTTTATAAAATGGTTCTGTACTGGTTGCAGTTGATTTAACACTGTTAGAAGGAGCAGGATCTGGTCTTTTACCCTGGATTTTGTTGCAGGGCAAAACCAAGTATGGGCTTATTCATCCTTTAAGAGGCATCARAGAAGTGCAGCACCACTATTTGTTGTCTTTAGGGTGGTTTTGCCTCTAATCTTACACACATGGTTGGTGTGGAATGGTGCCTTGTCCCATTCCTGTCCTGTGCTGCCCCAGTTCTTTGCTGTGTGGGACAATCCTGGGGGTTTGCTGGGTTTTATTGTCTCCTTCATGTTTTTCAACAGGTTAAAGCCAAGTGGAAGCATCTTTATTAGTACCAGGACTGAAGCATCTTTATTAGTACCAGCTGGGTCATATTGGGCTTCTGCATTTTGTTGTCTCCATGTTCTGAGTAAGTCAAGCAGGATGTAGGCTACAAAAAAAAGGAAAAAAGGCTTCAGCTAGTTCTGAGCATTTGGAACAGCACATTTGCACTTGGCATTGTCTGATCTTCTGCCTGTAACCCAGTCTCCCTGCTCTCTTGGAATAATTTGGATTATGGTCTTTTTTCCCCATCCAATCCCCTCACTGTTTTGGTTTTTAGTTTTTGTGCATTTTSTTTTGCTTGTTTTGGTGGGTTTTTTAAATTGATTTCTTTTTCCTTGTGAAAGCTGGGACAATTTACCTCAAATACTTGAAGCAAAGATGAATCCAGTTTTTAAGAACTAAGAGGGGTCTGTTTTTAAGAAACACAGGGGGCCCATGTGTTTGCACAGGGAAGAAAGTCTCCAAGCAGATGTTGCTGCTCCTCCAGATGTGCGTGGATATTGAGAAGTGTATTCTCTTTGTAGCTTCCTCCTAAAAGGCTGTCACTATGAAACAACCCAGCACACACACTGCTGTTCTCAAGGTGAAAAAAGGGAAGTTTAATTTCTGACTCCAACATTTATAGATTTCCAAAAGTGACAGTGGATTGGAGGGTGACACTGCCACCTCTCCAATGACACTGGACAGACCAACAGTCCATCAAATTTCTCTTCCTCCATAAAATAATACAAAACAATAAGTTATTTACAAAAAGGGTGTGAAAAAGTTTGTTACAACAATGTAAACATCAGAAGGCCTGAAAAATCTTAAAAAATCAAGACAACAAAAGGCAACTGCTAAGTAAGGTGCCCTTAACTGTAGGCTTTTAGTAGGCAAAACCATAAGTGGGAAATGGGGAGCTGAAGGATCTCAGGCAATGAGCTCCAAGAGAAGGAGGGCACTGTGCTGAGAGGTGATGGGGGACATCAGAGTCCTGCTGGGGGGGGGTGAGACTCTGCTAAAGCTCCCTGTGATGTAAAGGGATGGAAGACACTTTTTATCAACTTCATAACAGTTTTTTAASGAAAAGCAGCTGCCTCTTGCCCTTCCCTCCTGAACTAAAGCAGGGCTGCTTCCTGTTTGGCACTAGTGACATGATGCTTTTGTTAAATGGTGCTGTCYGTTGAGGGAGGCAGAGGGGAGATGCACAGGGGTCACCATTCTTCCTCTTCAAGTGCTCCTCTCAGAGGGTGCTGCCTGAAAGCTGCACTCAGGGCAAGGATGCATACAATAAATCAAGGCAACCCCTGTGGCAGGGAGAAATGATGAGGAGGACTCCATCTTATCAGAAAGATAATTAATTACTTTATTATACTATATTGSATTATATTACATTAAATCTAARCTGAATCTGCCCAGCACTCAGCTGCACTCCCTGCACAGCATCTGTGGCTGTCAGCCCACAGTCCCCACTCACACCWGGATCCAATTGGTCAGTGAATCACARCACTCACACCAGAATCCAGTTACCAGTTCCCTTCAGGTGAAMGATCTTCCACCATGCATTCCTGAACAACACAGRAGCAGCAAATGCAGCAAATGGGATAAGAATTGTTTTGATCATTCTTTTCTCTGCTTCTCTCAGGTTCAAGGAATGTGAATCCCACATACGTAATGCAAATCTTGGAGTGGGTTCATCCCACTCCAGCTCCTTCCAGCTGACACTGGATCTGGAGWGCCTCTGAAAGCAGCCAGGATGTTACAGTTCAGCAGAAACTAACCTTGGCTACCCCAAGGGATAGAACTGGTACCTCTGTACCCTCAAATGGTCCCCAGGAGCCAAGTGGGGGATGACAAATTATAGTAGGGCCTAATTTTTGAGCCTGAGGAGAGCCCAAAGTTTTTTTGGGTATCAGGATGATCTCAGTGGATGTCCTGAAGCACATTTGGTCCCCAAGTAACCTCAAGAGCCACTGTGGGCTCATAGGTGTGGTGGTGTTTGAGGGTCCCCAGGACAAGGGAAGAGATGAGAATCTTGACTCCATGTTTCAGAAGGCTGATTTATTATTTCCTTATATATATTCTATTCTATTCTRTAACKATACTAAAGAAAGAGAAAGGAGACATCAGAAAGCTAGAAAGGAATGAATMATAAAAACCTGTGACTGCTCACAGCCTCAACACACCTGGCTGTGATTGGTCATTAATTAAAAATAATTCACATGCTGGGTAAACAATTCTCCAAATCACAGTCCAGAGGAGCAAAACATGGAGAAGCTGAAGCTTCCCAGCTTCCCAGAAGAAATTCTGGCRAGGGGATTTTTCATAAAATWTGTCAGTGACACATAGGGWCATCTCAGGGGACTTCTGAGAGAGAAATACAGCACAGGATGGGCCTGAGCTGATCTGCAGAGTTAGATTTGGTGCATGGACATCTGGAACTGACCTCTRGGAGCTAATGTGGCAACCCCAATATAGCATGCACAGAATGTGTGTCTGGGGGCAGAAGAAGTCAATAGTTAGGACATGGGCATCATCTGTGGTTGCTAATTAGCACAGATATTTGAGATCACCAGTTAATAGATGGAGTTACTAGAGGTCACCTTTACTCCAAAACTTTGGCTCATGGTCATCCGAAGTCACTAATTATCACACAGAGTTACCCCTGTACTCAAAATGTCAGCTGGGGTCATCTGAGATCACTAATTATCACATGGGGTTACTAGACATGAGCTGTATCCCAAAATTTTGGCTCATGGTTATCKGAGATCAATAATCATCACATAAAGTTATTAGAGAGCAACATTATCCCAAAATTTCAACCTGTGGTCATCTGAGACCAACCAGTCACTGGCTCTTTGGGGTATCAGTTGAGGTCACCAAGTTAACAGAAATTTATTAAATTAATTTAGAACAATAAGAGTCTTTGCTGAGCGTTGTTCAAAGACATAAAGGAGAGTTACTACTGGGGACAAAYACATGATTATAAAACCACAAAACTTATTTTATACTATGGTTATTAATTTCAAAAGTCACAGACCTGTTCACTATCTCTACAGCTGCTCCCATCCATCACTTCCATTAGACCATCCTTTCCAGCCATCCAACACTATTTTAACACTGTATTTTCAACTGCAATACAATGTGAAATCAAATGCCTGATTTTTTTTTATTAAAAAAATAAGGGCAAGAAAAACAGATAGGAATTAATACTTATAATCTTAGGGAGAATTATTTTTCCCAACCATTTTTCCTTAACCATGCTCTGTTTATCAAAATGTGCTTCCTAAACTTCATTGCCTGCTGTGCCCTAAGAACATGAGACACTATACAGGTGTCATAGGTGGCTGTATTTTGAGCAGGGGAAAAATGGCAGATATCTGCCATCTATGCAATACTGCATGCAGAGCTCTTCTCTGTAGCACTGAATTCAAACCACATTTTTCAACCATAAAAATGAAAGCCAAACCTTGCTGTGTTCAGAACTTCTTGTCTTTAGCCAGGGTTTAGCAGATACATTGGAGATGATTCAATTTCAGTGGAACTGTGTAGGGATGCAGAGCCCTCTTCACTGCCTCAAGGCAGAAAYGGATGCAGCAATGAGAATAAAGGTCTGTCTGGAAGGACAAAATTATTTGATCAGATCAAAAACATTTTTCAGGAGAAAACTCAGAAACCAGAGAAACCAAAAAYAAAACCTCCTTTTTTAATCATCCAAAATGAGATGAGTTCAGCTTGGACTTTACAAGCAAGGAGTAAGTTGCTAACTCTGCAACCAAGACAAGAGGTATGATTCTTCACACCTTCAGTTAACCACAGTGTGTTCATTTGTGCCAGCTGAGACACAGACAGGCCTCCAGCCCACAAACTGCAAATCCCATAAGGAGCTGCTGCTTAAGCTAGTTTAGTGCTGAATTAATTAATTGTGGATGGTAAATAACCAATGAAGCAATGCAATTATTTAAATCCCATTTAAAGTCACACCTGCACTGGTATTGGGCAGATGGGAGTGTACCCCAACTCAGTGATCCTGGATTTGCATCTTTGGCATCCTCAGTGTCCTGGGTTGACTCTATGATGCTTTTATCCCCAATTGTCTGTTCTGTTTATGCTGAATAATAAGTTTTGCACCTTTCAGACTTGTTGCAGAGAGTGAAGGGGGCAGAGAAGAAGCAGCCGTTTGTTTTCAGACACTGCACTCACTCCTCCATGTTCCTGCTCCTGCACTGTGCTGTCTGCGGATGGACAGATAGCGGCACAGAGCTCTCCTTTGTTTTAGTTAGTTTTAGCTTGCTGAGGCAAAGAAGTTCCCTGTGCTGTGGTTTTTTTCCTTTTCTTTGGCCCTGTTTAACCTGCTCTGGACTGAACACCAGCAGAGCACCGGCAGCTCCACCTGTGGCCGCCGGGCCGGGCCTGGCCCGCGACATTTCCAGTGCTGAGGGACTGATCAGAGCCTGAGTGAGCTGAGCTGACACCCGGGGAGGGACTTTCTCAGTTTGTCATCTCTTTTGGAGCAGCAAGGGGTTTTACTGTTTAATATTGTTTAGGTTTTATTGTTTAATAAACAGTTTTTTYCACTTTTCTCCAAGGAGGTGTTTTCTCCCAGGCTGGCTGGGAGAGGGGCCAAATTAATCTGCTTTCCTAGAGGAGCCCCTTTGGGATTCTCTCCAAAATTTGTCCTGAACCCAGACACTCAGGCATGAGGATAACCTGACTCTTCAGATGATGGCATACTCTACTTGCCAACCCTCCAGTGAAATCCTGCAGCACAGTAGCAAAATGACATCCCAGTGAGGACACAGCCGCTCACAGATACAAGGTTTGGTGTTCATCCAATAAATAGATTCTACCTTCCACTTGCCCTCTATTTCCTTCACAGCTTCCTTCTTTCTGCACTGTTCTCCAGCTTCTTTCCTTGGAAACCAAGCTCCTCCACCTCTTCTTCTACTTTGGGCCAGCACATTCCTGCAGTGGGAACAGGGGCCTAGATATGAAAAAGAATTCCCCCCAAAGGAGGGAGTTGTCTGCTGGTGCTGTGCTAATGAAGGGCTGGGGCTGACAGAATTGTAATGCTTAAATAAAAGCAGAAAAGKCATGGAACCATGTGCCATGGGGAACTGGGTTGCTTTATAGAAATAAAGGAGGGGATGAATAGGTGAGACAGTCTCTCATCACTAGACATGACTTCACCTATAGGCTTTCCTTTTGCCTCCCAGCAATGACACTGGCTTTCTTTCATAGCAATTCATGCATTTCAAAGGGCCAAGAGCATAAAAGGATTCCAAAAATAGGTTAAAGCCTGAAACCAAAAAGCAGCGGTTTCATTAGCAACAAGAGAGGCAGAAGGGGAGAGAATTGTAGGACAGAGCTCCCTAAGTGTGCCAAATGACTTGCATTTCATGTAYTTTATGCTATCTAACAGACATTCTTCTGGAATCAGGACACATTTCAGATGTACAGTAACTGATATAGCTAGAATTTGCTGTGTGTGCTCTTTTGTCCTTACACCAAGAAGGATTACTGAGAACCAGAGTCCWGGGACATGAAACATATCAGCACTCCCTATTATAGGACATCCTACAGGATCATCTTGYACTGGAACAGGAAGCTTGCATCACTGCTGTTTCCTGATGTAACAGCTGGACAAAGTACCAGTGTCACAAGTGGATCCTCTGCATCCTACACATCCCTGGACTTCTCCCATAAAGAAAAAATCCTATCCATGAAGATCAACGTTCACCCTTTATCCAAAGCCTCTGCAATTCATCACAGGCCAAGTTCACCACCTACGAATGAAATTATCATCTATTATCTTGGAATGACAGCCTGGAAACAAAATGCAAATGATGAGAGAGCAAAGAGTGATTCAGTGTCCTCAGTCCAGCCAGGATTCACTGGGTTAGGTGGCAAGAGAGGGTACAGAAAYCCATCCTATGTGTGTAAGTGCACAGATATTCCAGTTTAGAACAGGTACTGGATTCAGACTGAGCTTAGGGATGGCAGATCTCAGAGCTCATGACATCATTGGACAGMTGCTATGCACACTTGGGTCAGAACTGAGATAAAAATAAATATCCAGCAGATTTGTACACTACTGACAACTACATGATGTGAGAAGGGATGAAACAAGTTGAAGATAAGCCCTTCTGATTAAAAAGCAAAGGCAGAAGAGATGCACCAATATTCAAGCTACAAGCAAGGCTTGGAAATGAGAAATTCAACCCTAGTTCTATTAGACAGCTGAATTGATCCCAAATACCTCATTTCTCAGTCTCCATACAACCCACCTCTAGGGCCAACTCACCCTGAGCCTGTCACAGTAGAGATCTCACTGTAAGAGCATTCAGGGGTGGGACAGCTGATCCTSACAGAATTTTGCCAGGCAGGGTGTGGGCAGCCAGCAGCCCCTGATGGCTCATGGCCTATGGTGTCCTCAAGGATGTGGCTCCTCAAGTGCCCAGAGGCTCAGAGATGTGCCACACATGAGTGGAAAACATYATGAGTCCACATGAGCTGTGGGAAAACACTGTGGGAGACAAAGCAGGCTCTCATCATTGCTGTACTTCATCCCTACAGACATGCTCTGCTGCCTGCACCTGCACATGGACCACCCCTGGGGAACAACTCCTGCTCCTCTCAGCAGCTTAGGAATGCCCAGCAGGAGCCAGCCTTCYCTGCTGCTGCCTCTCCATCCCCACAGCAAGCTCTGGGAATGATGTGGGAGGGAGAAAGGTGAGTGGGTCACATGCTGGGATGTTATTCCAGCTCCCACAGCAGTGACTATTGAGGGGTAGCTTCATTTCAGCAGGTGTCACTGTCTTATTTTCTGAAAAATCCCTTCACCAGGATTTCTTCTCCTGGGAAGCTGAGAAGCCTCAGAGAAAAAAAAGAAAATAATATTATCTCATTTGCTTCTCCTGTGTTTTGCTGCTTTGGAATGTGGTTGGAGAGTGTTTATCCACCATGTGAATTGTTTTTACTCAATGACCAATCAACAYCCAGCTGTGTTGGGACTCTGGAAGCAGTCACAAGTTTTCATTATCATTCTTTGTAACCTTCTGTCTGTATTCTCTCTCTGTTCTTTAGTAGAGTTTTAGTATAGTATTCTTTAATATAATATCATAAAATAATTAATTAGCCTTTTAAGAACATGGAGTCAGATTATTTAATTCCTCCTTCCTCCTGGGGACCCCAAAAATACCAGAGGTAAGGAAGGTCAGCAGCCTCAGAGGAGTTACAGAGAATTGCCAGGTCTGGCTGCATCAAGAGTGGTCCAGAGAGCCATAAGGAAAAGGAGGGCTGGGACAGAGCAAGGGAGGGGAAGAAATTTGCCCATAAAACAGCAGATACTTGAGAGGGAAGGCAACTGAAAGTTCTTTTCTTTTTGCAGCTAGATGGAGCTTGTACAGATGGAGACCATACTGCTCCTAGACAAGGACCAATGATACTTGTGACAGTACAAAACGACCACAGCCAATTCAAGTGTTCAGCTGCCAAAGTCATACCTGAAAATATGCTGCTATCTGGGCAAAGAAAGCAGAAGTGCTTTCTGAACTGCCTCTCTCACTGTTTGCCTCAGTTTTAGCCYTGGAAGACACCCAGTGCTTTAAAGGCCTAGGCAGATGGGGTAGAACTGATCCAAATAAATCAATTAAGAGGTCCACATCTGAGCTACTTGGATTAGACTCTCTCCTGAATTGTTAATGGACATAATGCAATTCATCATGCACTAAAATAGAGAGCTAAAATAGGACAGGTGACTCATGCCTAAAAATAGATAATGACTTCCATGAACTAATAAGGGAAGCCTGGAGTGCCCAGTTCAGCTGCAAATGTATATAGAGCACAGGTGTCTGAGGTGGAGAGGAGTGAATCCCATCCCAGGGTATTGTCAGTAGCAGGAATGATTCCTTTTCCAACAGTGCCTGCAGATCCACTGGGACCAACACTTGAGTGCTGTGCTGCCTTTCTCTGGCTGCCTCCCCTGCCTGAGCACAAAGCCCAGGAACATGAACAGTCAGGGCTGAGATACACAGCACAGCTCCCTCCTCTTTTAAGGTACCTGTGAGAACCCAAGAAATTCCTCTGGCAGCCCTGAAAGACTCAAGACCCTGACAGAGAGTTCAGAGACCCTGGCACAGAGTCAAAAACACCYGTGCCTTCGATTTTAGCCCTTAGAAAAAACAATCACCAACCTTATATGAAGATTCAGAAGCCACGAAAGTTTAAGCAGAATGAYAGTTAGTTTGTCACAAGRGAAAAAAGTAGAATTTTGAGTTTTTAAAATGAGAGTTCAGAAGTCGAGACAGAGAGATTTAGGCGTGCCTTGTCCTTCTTCTTTCYTCTTCTTAACCTCCATCTTCTAGGTGATGTTGAGACTTTTAGATTGGTTTAGAGTAGAGACAGACTGTCTAACATAGGTGATAGGTATTGGAAAATGATTGTAAATAATGTACACATCGTTTTTAGTATAAAAAGCCAACACCACCCTGAGGGCAGTCAATGTGCCTCAACCCGACCTGCTGGGCAGACCTCAGCGAGTCAAAGAAAGAATGTAATAGATAAGCAAAAAATAAACAACCTTGAAAACCAGAACAGAAGAATCCTGACTCCTTCTTCAGCTGCCAAGCTAAGAAAAGAGACTCTCTAACACATCTCAGGGTCATCATGACCACAGAGACTGCRAGAGGTACCTTTGAGCTATATGCCCCTCCTGCAGATCAGAGATACTAAAGCAAGGCTGCAGAGGAGCTCAGTGCCATGTGTCTGGTGAGTGCCCATGGAACATGGTGTTCCTGTTCCTCCTGCCAGCCCCCAGCTTGTCAGAACCCAGGRCATCCCTCTGGCTGTCCTGAGCAGCCAAGACACCTGCCAGGGGGCTCAGAGACCCTGGCACAGAGCCCAAGACRCCTGTGGTTTTGATTCTGACSCGTGGAGCAAGTTACCAACCTTAGATGAAGATCTGCAAGCCATGACAAATTAAGTAGAATGATAGTGAATTTATTACAAGGTGAAAAAGTAGATTTTGGGGGTTTTAGAATGGGGGTTCAGGGGGGCAAGATGGAAGAATCTAAGTGTGTCTAGCCTTTCTCCTTCTTCTTCTTCTTGGCCTACATCTTCTGCTGTGATGGTGGCACTTTCAGATTGGYTTAGAGTARAAGCTCACTGTCTAACACAGGTGATAGGTATTGGAAAGTAATTGTAAATATTGTACATGTAGTTTTTAGTATAAAGACATAACACTGCCCCAGGGCAGGGCAGGCAGAGTGCTCTGACTGTCTTGCTGAACAGACCTCAGCTAGACAAGAGRAAATATTTTAGAGATAAAAAACAATAAACAACCTTGAGACCGAGAACTGAAGAGCTCTGACTCCTTTTTCAAGCACCGGGCTGGGAAAAGAGACTTCCTAACATTTCTCAGTCACTCTGACCAGCTAGAGACCCCGAGACACCAGCTCCTGCCATAATCAAGGGTCACTCCCTCAGGCAGCCCCCAAGACTAAGACTTCATTTTGATCCTGTGAGGCAGGGGAGAGGAGCTGTGGGAATAGAGATGCTTGCCTTGTGATTATCCTCAGGGTAGGTGGGGAAGAAGAGAGAGGTGTGTCAGACCAGGTGGTTCAAGGACAAAACCACCTGGTGGTGAGCAGRAGGGGTCTTTACTGGCAGGAAAGTCACCTTTGGGGCTGAGAAGGAAATTGTGCTCTTGGAAAGAAATGCTCTCATAACAGAGAAGAAAAGACTTAACCTTGCAGGGCCTGAAAAAATCATTGGGAAGACTTGCATGAATTTGAAAGCTTAATTTACCCATGTCGCCTCCAGAGAGGCTGTGGTGGGGAACTGAGCTGCCAGAAAAGAAGGGGAAAATGGTTTGGAATGCACAGCCTAATCCAAAMACCATTCCTGATTCTGTGTCAATTCCAAGATTAGCAGGGTCCCTTTACATCAAATCRTCCCACATCCCTCTAACATCACAGCATTTTTCTCATGATCACTGCTCCTCCATGACCACATTGGTACCTAAGATCTGTTTTTACCATGGGATAGAATGACTCCCTGGTTAAGGCACAGTGAGTGCTACTGAAAAAGCCCTTGGGTCACAATTAGCTTTGCCCAGCCAAAATCCTGTCCTTCAGGGAGAAGATGCATGATATTCTCRCTGTTAATATTAAAAGCAATATTAAAATATTGATATTTTGTGTCTACTATGATACTTTTGGATGTTYACACCTGAAAGACAACCTGTATTAAAAGCTGTATTAAGATTTTTATCTGGAGTTACTATGAATTATTAGCTCTCCTCCTCAGCAYACCTGGACAACTAGTTGTCAGAAAACATGTATGGCTACTGTGTGTCCTCTTTACCCCCATTTCTCAGCCTCTGGACCCTCCAATCACCCAAGACAACCGATCTTTCACTGACTTTGTCCCAGAGCACTCACCCTAGTAAATCCTGATGCTGGCCAGCAATCCCCTGCTAGCATGCAGAGGGAGCAGCTGTTTAAACTCACTGTTTATGCACCAAAGCACCTGTGGGCACAATCACAGATCCACTTTTAAGTACCAGAATATAAAGGATTTAGTCAGAGATATTCTGGAGTCACCTATAACACAATATTGCAAAAATGTAAGCCTTTTGGGCAACTATCCCAGTGAGTGCTGTGCAGATTCTTGGTAATTAGTCCTACAAACACCATCATTAAACTTTAAACTAATATTAAGAAAATGTGCAACTGAGCATGCTAATAACAACACCAGCCAGTTTGTTACACTGAATGTCTCCATAAAGATATTCTTTATAACACCTTTGGCACAACTGGGACCTTGCATAATTAAATTTGATTTTACTTTCTTACAACTCTAAGCATAACTGGAGATTTCTAATTAGTTATAATTATTCTTTTAGAAATGTGTTTCTGTTGAGTATAATCTTGTATTCTTCTAGCCAAATGCCATATGTATTTATTATTATTATTATCTCCTACTGACAGCTTTTTAACTGAGACACTTTGACCGAGATAAATAACTATATGCCTCCCAACCACAATTCTTTGTGTGGCATCTGCTTTGGGTGATAAAATAATTGACTAAGTGAAAAATAGCAGTTTATAGAGATAAGATAATTTTCCATTGTGCTATTTTAAGTAGAGATAAAAATGCAGGCTGATTATCTTCTAAATCTAACATTTCCACGCCCTACCCTACCAGAAGCTGCTACTAAAGTGTCCTCAKTAATGAGACTTCCTCACCTAATTGTGTTTTCCTTCTGCCCAAAACAGCAGACAAGTAGGCTGCAGTTTCAATGTCTACCATGCCTGCCTGGCTGGCCTGCCCAGAGCACTCCTCATGGCACTCAGTGGGAGATGCAGCACCAGAAACACCAAGAAACCCAGCCCATCACCAGTCAGATATGTCCTAGCAAAGGGCCAGCCCCTGCTGGCCCCTCTTGGTGCAGTACAACCCACACTCATGTGCTACCTGTGCTCTGAAGCCATGGGCTGCCGATTACAAGAGCAATTAAGCAAAAAAAAAAGCCTGTTTTTCTGCACAGTTGTGCCCCAAGCTGAAAAAGCCCAGATGTGCTCTCTCACAGAGTTCATTCAAGCAAGAGGGAGAGGTTRAATTACCAGCTAAAATGGAAACAGACAAAAAGTGATAAATTTGAGAACAAACTACTGGAACTTATTTACTTCTTGAGAAATTAATGAACCCCATGAGCTCATAGGTTGCAAGGCAAATTAAAAAAATGTCTTTCCCTTTTAAAATCTGGGGAATTACAGCAAGTGGAATTGACTTTATGCTTGTCTTCCCCCTAATTCACTTCAGGTAGCAGTCTGCAGAAACACAGAAGGGAAATGGCAAGAGAAATCTACATCAAAATGAAAACAATATTAAGTGAAGGAGCTGGAGCAAGTCAAGGAATAGTGCATAACTTTAAACATTATATAAGTTATTTTGTCATACTYACCATTTCCTTTCTTTAAATTCACAGATGTAGGCCACAGTACACTTCAGGAGCTGATTCTATCACACAAGATTTTGAAAAGATTGACCAGCAAGTTAAAAGTAAATAAAGTTAGAAAAGCATTTGTACTTATCACATATAGTGCAGGGTCTCAATGCTTTCTACRTCAGTGCTGTACCTTACTTTGCAGTTTTCTCATCACCAAGCATTCAGAAATTCTGTATGTAACACATACATTATGTTACTAAAATAAATAGGGAGTTCATTTTACTTACTTSCAGATTTTGATGCGTAGAGGTTGTTTATTCTCCATGCTTTCCACATTCCTGTTTCTGGACAAAAGCCTTAGAAATTTACCTTGGGGTGGGGGAGWAAGAAGCTAAAGTTTGAGTTACAGCATTTCAAGAAGCATACCAAAGCCTTCCCCCCAGCATTTTTAGGTTAATGATAAAATTATAGCAATTGGCAAAAATTTGAATATTTGAATATTGAATATGAATTTGAAAATTTGAATATTAACAACTGAATAGGTTTTTGTAGGCCAAGTCTCAGACTCAGTCTCTTTTCTCCAGAAATATACCTGACAAAATTGGTTTAAACAATTGAAATAGTTAAAATATTGAAATTTTGTGTCTACCATGATACTTCTGGATGTTCACACCTGAAAGACAACCTATATTAAAAGCTGTAAAAATTTAACATATAAAATAAATTTTTTATTTATAAAGCTATTTTGGTAACAAAAATGACTTGATTATGGAATCTAGCAGAATCCAGCTCACACTTTTAATATGCCAACATCACTTATGATAGATTAAACAGGAAGTTTCACTTTTGGCATACAAATCTGTGTGTTCTAGGTCACTGACAGTAACCCTCTGCCATAATGCAGCAATAAGCTTTATGGTTTCATTAAAATATTACTTTTCCTTTTGTGTATTAACRATGGTTTCTTATGCTGTAGTCTTTATCTGTTTGTATTTGGCACAACTATTTCATTATTGATGTAAAGCAGCAATTCAAAATTCAATTATTAATTTTCATGTAAATCTTTCTTGTGTAAATAATTGATGGGAAAGATGAGCAGAGGCACTTGCCAGCAGTTGTAATTCCTTCTGCCTCTTCTCATCTCTGCAGTAGTAGCCTCTGTCAACCCCCTAGAAAACACAGCTTTTGGGGGAGATAACTTGAATTCCCCAGCCTTGTATCAGTCCAGATGGGGAGTTATCTGAATACAAATCTCTGCTCTGTCCTCCAAAAGCCAGGCCTTCACCCTGCCTTGCATATGGYGAAGGACCTGACTTTGCATCAACTCCTCAATCTTCTGCATCACGAGGAGGCTGCAGAGCTGCAGATGGCTGATCCTGCAGGAGCCTCATTTGTCCAAATGCCTATCAAAAAATGCTCAAATTTRGGGAAAAGGCCAGGCAGCAGAATGCTACTGCCCTGCAGCATAAATTTTGCTTGACAGTGGGAAATGAGTTGTGCTCTGCTCCTTTGCAAGGATATTTATCTGCTGGATTTACAGACCTAACTTCTGGTTATCCCACACTACTCCCATAGCACTCAAAATGCACCACCTCCATCTGCATCCAAACCCTCCCAACCCTGCTCTTCATTACTCAGTAATTCCTCTTTACATTCGTGGCCCAAGCCTGCAYTAAACACCTGACAGTCCCTTAAACCCCAAGGGAGAGCACCAAGTCTTTTCCATGGTTTTAATATGGCTTGCATGATGTGATTTTCACAGCAATTAATATGTTAARCAAAATCATAGAATGACCTCCTTTCACAATATTTAGGTTTTAAATTTCATTACAATCTAAAGAAAATACTCTGGAGYAGAAAACAGGGTAGTCTGAGAAAGAAATGTCAGTGGCTTCCTCCTACTCTGCCCTGCTAATATTTTAATATAGAAGTATTTTCTTTAAAAGTTAAATAGAATTGTAAGCTGTAAGAGGGAATAAATGTTATAAAGATAGAAATCTCTATTGCCATTTATGTGATAAGTTAAAAAAAGCAGCCCTCTTTGCATGCTTGGGGGTATTTTTCCCTCAGAAGTCACTTTTTAATCTGATTTAAATCCAATTAAGTCTGAACATCTAAAATGAAGAGCAAGTCTTTGAATTTATGTATAACTGATTTAACTAATCACTGCTTTACTGCAGMGCTACTAAGCAAACAAACTATGAAAAATAAATGTGAAATTAGATCCAAATCGCAGACAGCCTTGATTTTGTTTTTAAAATAAATAAATAATCATCCTGCATAAAGCATGGGCCTCTGACTTCTACCAGCCAGTCAAAGCTGCAGTTATTAGATTTTAAAAGTAACGGTGAAAAATTATTTTGGAGTTAAAAGGAAATGACTGCTTTCTTTTTTAACCTCTCATTTTGGGCAGAAACCACTTGTTTTCCTTGAGAAACCGTCCTCCAGACAAACTGAGGACACTCAAGCAACTGGGGAAGTCCAACTACTTCAACAGCTCTGTCTTGATTTTGGACATGTTTGAAATGCAGCCTTCAGGGACACACACGGCCCTGTGAGGGACTCACATGGCCCTGTGGGACACACACGGCCCTGTGAGGGACACACACGGCCCTGCGAGGGACACGCACGGCCCTGCGAGGGACACGCACGGCCCTGGGGGACACACACGGCCCTGTGAGGGACACACACACGGCCCTGTGAGGGACACACAACCCTATGGGACACACACGGCCCTTTGGGGGACACATACAGAACCCTGTGGGACACACACGGCCCTGTGAGGGACACACACAACCCTATGGGACACACACGGCCCTTTGGGGGACACACACGGCCCCGGGGACGCACACTTCCCTGGAGGACACACACGGCCCTATGGGACACACATGGCCCTATGGGACACACACGGCCCTATGGGACACACACGGCCCTGTGGGGAACACACACGGCCCTTTGGGGGACACACACACAACCCTGTGGGACACACACACAACCCTGTGGGACACACACACGGCCCCGTGGGACACACACACGGCCCCGTGGGACATACACAACCCTGTGGGACACACACACGGCCCTGTGGGACACACACACAACCCTGTGGGACACACACACAACCCTGTGGGACACACACACACAACCCTGTGGGACACACACGGCCCCGTGGGACACACACGGCCCTTTGGGGGACACACACACAACCCTGTGGGACACACACACGGCCCTGTGGGGGACACACACACAACAATCTGGGACACACATGGCCCCATGGGACACACACAGCCCCGTGGGACACACACAGCCCCGTGGGACACACACGGCCCCGTGGGACACACACAGCCCTGGAGGACACATATGGCCCTGGGGGACACACACGGCCCTGGGGGACACACACAACCCTGTGGGACACACACACGGCCCTGTGGGACACACACCTCTTTCATCCTCCCCTGAGAGCTCCTTCCTCACCTGCCAGCTGGTGCTGGATGCTAATCAGCAGCCTCAGGCTGCCTTCTTCAGGTAATTAGTCCAGGTATCCCATGCTTTACTCCAACTTGCTTGTAAATCAAGCAGCTTTGGTAACCCACTGATATTTCAGAAGCATGTCTGAGTCTGGAAATCTCAGTTCCCACCACATCTTATCTGCAAGCCGAACCAAAATTGTGTTACTGCCGTTGTACTGTAGCACGGTGCATGTTACAGAATTCATAATTGTATTACTACGGGGAAAAGGAGTAACTTTAAAGCTCCCTGGCATACAATATCTTCCTTTAAAGTTGTTTCATACATGCAAGCCCCTGTTTCATCAATGAGAAGCCTCTGGAACACTGCCAGGAGCGTGTGGCTCAGTGCCTGATAAGGCAGCTTCCTCGCTGTGCATCACAGGCTCCAGAGCTGCAGGCAGAACTCCTCCCAGACAGATTAGTGCAAATTAACGTGTGCATCCAGCAATCTTGCTGACATTTTCCCTTCCCCTCTCACACACATCCTCCCAAGCACTGGAACTGGGCTCAGAGATTGCATCTGAAAAAGCTCAACGCAGAGCAGCTCATTTCTGAAATACCTATCAGTTGTCTATCRCAGCTCAGAGCCAGCTGCAAATGCTGTTTGCAACAGCTCAGAAACCTTGCAGCTATTCAGCCTGGGCACTAAGAGCAAAAATGACAAGCCTAAAATGACAGCTCTTAACTCATTGCCTCATACCTTTCCATGAAATAAAGCTTTTCCTCCTCTCCTTGTGAACTATGTAACAGATTGCAGTTTTCAGAGAGCAAAAAGTGGGAAATCTCACACGTGTGCCTTGGAGATATGTCTTAGGTGTGCACATGAGAAAACTCACTCAGACTATTTCTTAAACCCCAGCAGAGTTCTGTGCATCCACCTCAGTGCTGTGGCAATGGGCAGCAGTCAGCTCCTGCTGTCATTTCTCTGTGCTTTTTCTCAAGGTTCAAGTGAAAGGATTGCTCAGCTATAGGTCATCTTCAATTTTTATAACACTTGTTTTGATAATCCCAATTTTACCAGAGGTTAAAAGAAAAACTCCAATCATTCTTAAGCCACTTGAGGATTCTCTCATTCATTCCACAACATATAAATGTTCCAATTTCTCATCTTCTTTGCAGTCCCTTCTTAATAACCCTTGGCACTGAAGAGGATTAAGCAACAGATGATTTTTTCAAATCATATGACACTTGCCAAGCATTAACTGAATGCAATTAAAGGTCCAAGCACCTCACTTGGACTTGCAGGTATTTCTCTTCCTGCACAAACAGCACYGAAGAGCTCACAGAAAACAGCAGAAATGCAAGAGATTGCTATGCAAACAAACTCCAGGTGAGATCCTAGGCTTTTGTCAGGGTTGGATTTTAGTCCTGCACCTCTCCATCCCAGGAATCAGCCACCCATAAGAATTGGTTTCCTAAATGCACTTGTAAGCTGCCCCAGTACTGCCCTTTTACCTGGTATCTTCAGATATATTACAGTCCAGTTAGCCAAGGTGTCATAAGGGAACACCTTTCTGTCCTTTCTTTTAACAGCGATATATTAGGTGATTTTTTTCCCCCCCTAAACATTTACAACCAGAAAAATTGAAAGAAAAACATACCATCAAGAGATTGAAACTATTTCCTCTCTGCTGTGGAAAAGGGTGAATTAGTTAAAAGGCAATAAAAAGTGATGGATTTGTGGGAGAGCAGAATTAGCTATGATACATTTTAAAGTACTTTTGATATATTTATTAAAAGTCAAGATGTGCTTCAAAAGAAATCCCAGTACACTTCCAAAAAACTGCATGGCTTAAAAAAGATGCACTTAAGAAATGAATCAACACTTTTTTTCAAATTTGCATTGGGATTTATCAGTGTTGTACCAGTAGTAGGGAAGGTTTGGCTGCAGCATTCTAATTAGTACAGATCTTATCTAAGTTTGAGCACTCTAAATTCACAACAATAGATGAGATGGTTTCTGCACATTTTACAGTATTTAGAGTTTTTACAGTATTTAGAATGGAATAGTTTTCCCCTCCCCTGCCTATACTGCAGTCCCTGTAAGAAATGCAAAGAAAATAGGGTGGGCACTGCTGATGGCAATGCACCAGTGAGGTGGCATTATTCTTTAATATTCTTCTCCTGCATARTTAGATTAAGGTATGTCACCTTTTAAAATACAGCATAAGCAGTTGATTAATTCTATTTCCTTCTTATAGGCCCATAAGTAGACTAAAGGAAAACAGATGAGGGAGGGAGGGRTGCTGAGGGAGTGAGGCAAGGAAGGAGGAAGGCACAATTTAAGAATTGCTTGAGASTGCAATCGATTAGGAAAACAAGGTATGGAAACTCATACACACTCAAATACACTCCTGTTTTTCAAGGCTCAGCACATCCTCCAGAGGACAGTTTAATGGCCACTATCTACCTCGACCAGATGAAGTCCCTTCTCTTAATCCCCAGTCCTCCTGAACCTGAATCCACTGCTATTTAAGTTTGTCATAAAGTATTTTCCTTGCTTTGCCATGCTATTACCTAATCAGTGAGTATATTATATCCCAATAACTTGTATGTGTTCTGTTTGGCAGGAGCAGAGCACAGRTAACTCTGCCTTCCTGAGCTAGCTGTAAACCCTGCTCCTCATTCTGGATTAATACAAAGAAAAACCAGCTCCTTTCTTCTKTAGCAACTCCATTTTTTTTCTCTTCTCCTCATTATTTCAATGCCTCATTAACATTCACAATGCCTGTGTCACTGTCATATTTTCTAGAAAAATCCCTTCACCAGGATTCTTCTCCTGGGAAGCTGAGAAGCCTCAGAGAAAAAGGAAAACAATATTATCTCATTTGCTTCTCCTGTGTTTTGCTGCTTTGGAATGTGGTTGGAGAGTGTTTATCCAACATGTGAATTGTTTTTACCTAATGACCAATCAGTCAGGCTGTGTTGACTTGGAGGAAAGAGTCACAAGTTTTGATTAGTATCTTTTAACCTTCTGTCTGTATCCTGTATGTATTCTTTAGTATAGTTTTGTATAATATTCTTTAATATAATATAGATCATAAAATAATAAATTAGCCTTCTGAGAACATGGAGTCAGATCCATCATTTCCTCCCTTCGTCRGGGGTCTCAGAAAACACCAGGTGCCTGTGCCAGGCTGARGGAGCCATCTACCTGTCAGACACAGGAGCCTCACCTGGGGATGCCCTGTGGGGGCTGCCCAGGCAGGGGCAGAGGGAGGTGGGCACAGGCACTGCCAGGCCAGTTCTGCCWCTGGAACTCACCACTGCCCAGGGCACCGCTCATGGAGCACACTGCAGCCTCCAGGAAYATCCACTGGGGCAACCAACAGCTCCCAGGCTGCATCAGCATCTGGCAGGTTTAAAAGTCTAACCTGCAAAACAGGCAATGATCAAAAACTGAATTAAATTGACAGTGGAAAACCCATCAGAGCTCCCATGGCTGCCATGCTCCGGGTGCATAAATCATGGCAGGTGTGTGTCACTGACCTGTAAGAAGTCTGTTTTCTTCAAAGAACAATGGCTTCAGTGAAAACCAGCTTGTCAAGATATAATGGCCTTCCTTTCCCCAGCCTGAACTGGGGAAAGCTATTAAAAACTACTAGAATATAAAAGGCAAAATATTTATTGCATGGTTACTTATACATGCTACATAGTCACCTTGAATTATAATAGCATGCCTGGTTTTAGCTGCATTTTTAACCTTCTAGAATTTTCTCTTCTTCAAGCCAAAAGACAACAATAAAGAMGATCATATTTCATTGTATGCTCAGTGTCTGCTAAAAATCCTGTGATTTTGAGTTCTGCTAACACAGAACATATTCAGTATTTTGCTATTATGTATTAAAAGTATTAAAATTAAATGGTAAAGCAACAGGGCTCTGACTACCTCTAGTATTTGGAGAATTGTGAACTTTTGGATTTTTTTGACAGAGATAGAGATTATAAATATCAGCAAATATTCTTCAGTGCTTCACCGATGCTCCCCCTGAGCAATTTGTTTACTGCTTCAGGATATTAGACAGCCATATATTTTACTTTTCCTGGTAGTAGCCAATTTGCAGGAAAGCAAGTAATATAAAAATAGCTATTTACTCAGTAACAGGCAGTACAGTACATTATCACTCGACATTGATGTTGTTAGAGGATAGCAAATTGATAATCAGTTCTTATTCTGTAACTTTGTAAACCATCTGTTTCCATCATTGCAAAGCATGCTCAGCTGCAGCAAAGCCGTTACTGCCATACTAACAAATAATTTGCTTTATAATGTCTAAAGATAATGTTGTATCAAAAGCTTTGTAAATGCCTCACCCTTTAAACAAGTGGATGGTTGGAGCATACAGAGATTCTGCAGAGAGGGATAAATTGTAACTCCCTGTTACACCCTTGCCAGAAGAGTATTTTGTTTACCTTTCAAACTCATAGTTTGTGATTATACGGTCTATTATGTTATTAGATCCTACATGGCAATTTTATTACCATTTATCAGAGAACTGGAGCAGGCTCATGATGGGGAGGTGACAGCAGTGTGCTCCAGCCCCACTGCAAAGAGCTGCTGCTCTGCTCAGATCACTCACCTGTGTGTGTGCCCCAATCCATGCAGCCAGGACTCCCTGCAGAGCCCTCTAAGGTGCCTGCTGCYCTTCACTAAACACCCAGAGACCTCAGCACTCTGTTAAGGTACAGGCTCATTAAATATCTGACACCTGAGAACAACTTGGGAAGAACTGTACTGCCATTGTGCAGTCCCATCAATGCTCAAGAAACATTCT
Source organism: Cardinalis cardinalis (assembly GCA_014549065.1). NCBI lineage: Eukaryota > Metazoa > Chordata > Aves > Passeriformes > Cardinalidae > Cardinalis > Cardinalis cardinalis. The sequence continues at coordinate 552,225 of JACDOX010000222.1, read as the reverse complement.
GCTTTCATGGGGATGTGGGGCGAGAAAGGCAAGCAGCTCACTAAGCTCCAAGCCCCCAGCAATCCCCTTTAAGCTGCCACTAGAGCCATTGGTTTCCTCATTGAGTTGGCTCTCGTTAGAAAGGAATGGGCAGGGTAGACTCGGGATCCCAGTCCTGCTCTGTTCTACCCACAGCCCTTTGCCTCTACAATAAATCTCGTTTTACAGCTCTTTACAGCCAGGAAATGCCATGCTGCTGGCTCTGCCTCCTGGGCCCCTGCCCTGGCACAGCCCCACTCTCACAGGGCACTCACAGCTCCAGGGCCCACACTCCTGATTTGGACATTCTCCCAGTGGCCAGGGTCAGGCTCTCTTCTAAATAAAACCAAAAGGTAGAAGTAGTTTCCAACACTGTGTGTCCGCATTCTAAAGACAAATTTTAAAATAATCTAATTGTATTTTAGTATGTTGACTCCTTTGGACTCATTTTCTTTGCTTCCTTGGCTTAGGAGCCTTTCCTATAAATCACTTCTACATTTAGTGTCACCAGCTTCATAAATTCATTTGTCTTTGCTAAAAGCATCCTTGCCTGTGCTGATATCACCTGGCTCTTCCACACATGTGTTTCTCTTGCATGCTCCTCTTGTAATTTAAACTGCCCAACGACATCATATTTCCAACATTAAGYAATATTAATTCTATTTGCTTGATTTCAGCTTCCCTTTTCTCTCATGCAGAAAGCCAAAGGAATGTTTATAACCTAGATCACTCAGTGATGTTCCATTACATACTTGATAATGGCTTTCCAGTTCCTGAACTGCTACCTCTTCTTTGCATTTGGTGCCAGTCTGAGATTAATAAACCATTTATTTCTGCTATAGGCAGTACTCTCATGTCATAAAAAATGCAGAAATCTCATTCTGAAGTTCCTGCTTACTTGGCATAAAGCTTTCTTTTCCTTTTGGTTCTCTCTCTTCCATTTGCAAGCTTTGACTTAATGATTTCTTTTGCCTTGATTACCAAACATCACCCCACATACATAGAAAATTTCATTAACCAGGATCTTTTTTACAATTCTGCAATTGTAAAAGCTGCAATTTTTGACCACCTCTGAACTGAGAGGCTCCACTGAAGCTTCTAACCCTCTCCCTATTTTTAAGCTATCACAGATAATTTTATCTCTTTTAAAGTAAAATCTGATAATCACACAGGTCAGTCCTACATCACAGATTTTTAAATATACAGTTTTCCTGATCAGTTTATTTCTCTTTGATTACACTTGTTGGAAGATAAATTTTGGATAGGGTGTATTTTCTGTATGAAACTGTGTCTGCATGCATTGTTCCAAMAGACCATGGTGCAGCCAGACCCCACCATGACTTCAGGACATGAGTGCTAGATGGATGAGTAGCTTTTCTGCATTAGAGCTAGTGCTATAAATTTGGCACTGCTCCTACACTATGGCATTCCCATTATGAACTAAAATCACTAAATGTACATGCTTTTGTATTTTTTTGCCCAGTGCTAAAGACTTAATGTGCCTCTCTTTAAGGTCTCTTCCTTATATTCTGGATGCTGGGGCCAGGGTCCTCACAGGTTCTTTTTTTCCTGCTTACACTTAGGCACCAGGGTTGGTTGGCACCAGGTTTAGGCCACCTTTTGGCATAAATTCAGGGCAAAAACACTGACAGGAAAGCAGGTGAGTACAAGCACCACTGCTTTCCAAGCACAGACTGATCTCCAGCATCACCTGCCTCCCAAAAGCTCTCAAACTCCCATGAAAGGAGTTAGGTATTTCTAGCTGATTATTTTCAATGCAGCCTCAGATACACACTGAGCTTTGCCCGGACCAGAAATTTATATATTATATATTATATATAGATATATATAATGTTTTAGACCAGCAATGGACCCTCCTTAAGTGGCTCAAGCACTGCCTGCCTGGGGGGCTCCCCCAGTTCAGCCCAGCCCTGCAACCCAGGCTCTCCTCAGCTATTCTGCTGACATGCTCTTACGACATGTCAGGCACCACCAAAGAAATCCTCAGAGAAATCACACAAAGGCTTGCTTGGGTTGAAAGGCACCAGGGATGCCACCTACACAGCCAGGTTGCTCAAAGCCCCCTCCAGCCTGGCCCTAAACACTCCCATGGATGGGGCAGCCACAGTTTCTCTGTGCAAGCTGCTCCAGTGCCTTGCTACCCACTGAACAAAGAATTTCTTCCTAACATCTAATATGAAYCTCTCCTCTTTTAATTTCAAACCATGCCCCTTGCCCTGTCACTGTGATCTCCCATGCAGTGAGTCACACACAGCAGCTTGCTCCACGTGCTCTGCCCTCCCAGTGCTGGGCCTGCCTGCTGGGGCATCTGCCCATGGCACTGCCAGGGCAGTGCTGCSTTACTGTTACATTTTATGMAAAATCTCTTTGCCAGGAGTTTTCTCCTGAGAAGCTCAGAAGCCTCAGAAAAGAAATGTAAACATTCATTATCTGATTGCTTGGAATGTGGTCTGGAGGTTGCTCACCAACAGGTGCATCTTTGATTGGTTCCATGTGAATTGTTTTTAATTAATGGCCAATTYCAGTCCAGCTGTGTYGGGACTCTGGTCAGTCACGAGTTTTCATTATCATTCCTTTCTAGCCTTCTGATGTCTCCTTTCTCTCTTTCTTTAGTATAGTAGAATAGAATAGAATAGAATAGAATAGAATAGAATAGAATAGAATAGAATAGAATAGAATAGAATAGAATATCAGCCTTCTGCGAACTTGGAGTCAAATTCTCATCTCTTGCCTTGTCCTGGGGACCCTCACAACACTGTAACAATTGGTGACCATACCTTGCCTTTTAGCTTTCATGTTTTTCAGATTCTGTCCTGCTTTAGTGTGTGGGTCTGGGCTCCATATCAGGGGATGGTGAGCTCTCTGCACAGAGCAGGGAGACAAAACAATTCCTTCTCTAGCTGGGACCAAGGACAGCCTACACAAGTTTCAAGCCCAAGAGCATAAACAACACGGACTGAAGAGGGAAAACAAGAAGGATGGGATTTCATAACCTAAAGCTGTGATTGGACAATTAACTCCAATATGCAAATGAAGCAGAACTTATAAAGGTGAGAGACCTCGTGACCAGTTGYGCATTTTGTGACCATTTTGGTTCCTCTTGAGTGCAACCCTGGCTGGGCTCTTGTGCTGCCCAGGGTGGATCCAATGAGGCCTTTTAATAAATCCCTGCTTGTTGCATTTGTGAGGTGTCCCATGGCAGGAAGGAATGATGAATCTGACTCCATGTTCTCAGAAGGCTAATTTATTATATTATGATACTATATTATAGTAAAGAATACTAMACTAAACTRTATAAAGTATACAGAAAGGATACTTACAGAAGGCTAAAGAACAATAATGAAAACTCGTTATTCTCTCTTCAGAGTCCAACACAGCTTGGCCCTGATTGGCCACTGAGTCAAAACAATTCACAGCAGAATCCAATGAAACAATCACCTGTGGATAAACAATCTCCAACCATTCCACATCAGCAAAACAAAGGAGAAGCAAATCAGATAATTATTGTTTTCCTTTTTCTCCGAGGCTTCTCAGCTTCCCAAGAGAAAAATCCTGGGCAAAGGGATTTTTCAGAAAATAGGACAGTGCCAGCTACTTTATTCTTTAACTCTGTCTAGCCTCTGTTCTAGATCAGCCTTCTCCAGGCATCAGTTCAGTCTTACTGACAAGGACAATCTAAGTTCAGCACTGACAATCCTGAATCACTGAAAAATGTACATTTTCAAACACACACATTTCCCTTAAACTTAGCTGTTAATTTTAGCACAGCTAGGGTATAATTTTTGAACATGTAGGATTGACATTTCTCATTGCTATCCTTGCACTGGATCAACTTATCTGAAATAGATGACATCCATCTATTTTCACTTGAAATAGTATTACTCACACTAGAAAAGCTCCTCTGTAAATAGTATCTCAAACATTGACAATTGACTTAGAATGAGATGGCTACTCAGAGGTGAGAAAGTCATCTGGGGTAATTTCTTTTTTCCCCARTTGTAGAGGATAGATATGTGCACACCATAATGCCATCTATCTTATAAGAATGCTTTAATTCAGGAAGAGAAATAGCTYTGAACTTTCATGCTGTGCAATACTGAGACATAGGAAACCTTCAGCTTAATTCTCCTGAACTCCAGAGGCATACAGAACTGCAGCCAACATTTGTGATTTACACCATGCTGCACATCCCAAAATACTTCCTGGTGATCCCTGAGGCTTTGCTAAGGATTGATGTGAGACTGCTCTCAGCCTCATCTGTCCTCCCTTTTACCAGGCTGTCAACTTGTCTTCAGACACAACTGTGTTCTTGGTTTACAAAATGAATTTTTGGATGCTGCTGAGCCAGTTCTGAGAACTCCAGGCAAAAAGGACATGGAACAGAACATTCTCAGGGACAGTCTGGAGTCACTGTTTCAAATACAGTTCCCTTCTTCCCTGAAACAGTAAATGCTTAAGGAAGATACCATTAAAAAAAAGGATGCCTGAAAGGTAGGTAACTGCTTYGGTCTGCCTTCCTTTAATAATAAAAACCAGGTATTTTGAGACTGAGGCCCAGATGAAGCATTAATTCTAGCTATGGGTACTATGAAACAAAGTGACATTTAAATGAAAAAGATAGTTACAGTTCCAAATTTCCTTTTACTAGAGGCATAAAACCAAGTATTTCCTTTTTTTAGTCCTCACATTATCTGCTCAGTSCCTGCTCAGGTTGTAAGATTGCAGTGATGGGACAGCCTGAGAGATCAGCAAAATAATCAAGGAAAGTAGAGAATAAACTGCAAAGAAGGGAGCAATCACTTTTTGTTAATTAAAATACTTCAAAATTCAAGACAATTGAGTGCTACCTGCTGACATTACTAATTAGCCCCCTGAGAAAAGAACTGCTTTGCTATACACTTACTTATCATCCAGCCCTGGGAAGCTCATCCTTAACCACTGCTGTACAAAGCACTAAGAAAAGCAGGTAAATCCCAGCATTTCTGGCATTTTAAAGACACCAGCAGAGGACACCTTCCAAACAGATTTTTTTGGGAAGATGCAGAAGAATCAGGCTTGCTGCTGTGCTCTGCTTCACCCATGAAGGCTGGACACACAACTGCTGCCACAGGGCTGCTCCCAGGCACCAGCACACCCCCCCTGAGCACATCCCACCCTGGCACCCCTCTCCCAGCACCCCTCTGCAGGCAGTGGGAGCTCAAGGGCTGAGTCTCAGCAGCCCAGACCCTCCAAAGGCTTCCAGGGCTGTAACAGCAGAAAAAGAGAAAAATRCAGCAAAAGTGCATTGCCCAAACCATAGAAGAGACATTTCCTTCTGATTTTGAGAAAGAGCTGGTAGCAGGTTCTAATATTATTTTTGTATGGATACCTGCACAAGAGGTGACTTCGTTTAGCAGTTTYTAAAGCTGTCTTCTATCCTGCAAATCATAAATTAGTGTGGCTAATGTGTGTAGCCATGTTATTTTATGAAAAATCCTTTCCTTAGGATTTTTTCTCCTGAGAAGCTGAGAGGTCACAGGAACAAAATGTAAACCATGGTTATCTGCTGCTGGGGAATGCAACAGGTGCATCTGGGAATGGGCTCATGTGGTTGTTTCTAATTAATGGCCAATCACAGTCAGCTGACTTGGACTCTCTGTCTGAGACAGAAGCCTTTGTTATCATTCTTTCTTTTTCTGTTCTTAGCCAGCCTTCTGATGAAACCTTTTCTTCTATTCTTTTAGTATAGTTTTAATATAATATATACCATAAAATAATAAATCAAGCCTTCTGAAACATGGAGTCAGATCCTCATCTCTTCCCTCATCCTAAGACCCCAGTGAACACCGTCACAAATGTGTGTACTAATCAGCTWACTATTTAATATAAATGTGAGTCAATGGACAAAACTGYGTTCAGATTGAAAAACCACCTCCCCAGCTGCATAAGTACTTTAAAAATCTTTGGTTTTCTCTAACCCTTACCTTAACAGGTAAGTTTATAATTAAAACAAGTGATCACCTGAACACAGTTTGGTGATTCTCTGATTCTAATTTCATAGACATTRAGARAGGATTTCCTATTTTGAGTCTAGAGACACAGCAGTAGCAAAACACACACATTCTATTACCTGGATGAATATCTTGCATAATACTCAGGCTTAAAAACAAATCTGCATATTTAATACTGCCAAAGGGAAACCAGTGCAAAGAAGGACTGGATTACATCAAATACATTTCCAACTCTTGCTCGAGGAAAAGTAGATTTARAGTTAATCAAACAGCAATCAATCAACTGCATTATTAGAAGACAAAATTTTTCAGCCCTGGTTTAAATTCATGAAAAGACCTTGGTGTCTGTGTTGTGTTTGAGTGGTGGTGTGATCTGCTGCAGGACCTCTCAGCCATTCCTCACTAGAGTGGATCTACATGGACAACCACCAGGCACTCAATCAAAAAGAGCTTTGGGATAGGGAAATGCGTAGGGATGACGTGAGGAGTCCTTTGAAAGAAATGACAGAAGAGAGAAGGACAACCAAACCCCACCATCAGTGGGGTGGTGTGTCTCCTGTAGAAGTGGCCAGCCCTGCAGAAGCAGTGGCTGTAAGCACTCACAGCATCACCTGAACACCAGAGCCCTGGCCAGGTCACCCTGGGCCCTTTCCCAAAGGGGCTTTCCCCACCTGGGTAGAGGCACACACAAGAAAGCCTGGATCAGTCCAGGTCCTGTGGCAGCTGCTTCTCTCTCAAAGAGAGCACAGGAAGGCTGACTTTCCCAAACCACTCAATTTCAATCAACACACATTGTTTAACAAAACAATCTCACGTACAAATTTAGGAAATAAAAAATTCAAGTGTAAGGCAYTGCTGAAGCAAAGATTTGGCTCCCAGTGAGAAATCCACCCATCAGAATTCAGTGCACCCCTCMTACTGCACACCTGAAGTAGCAGTAAAAAAACTTAAATGACAGATATGTGGTTTTGGGAATCTTATTTTAGGTTGTTTGTTTGTTTCCTTGTGGTTTTTTTTCCACTGGGCATGATTTTTGGCATCATGTGTCCATGTGCTGACAATCTCCTGATGATGGTTTCATTTTAAAAAACCACTGAATTTGACCCTTTTTATCAGCTTATTGATACAAATCCTTCTCACAAACACCTAAAACTATGCAAGAGGGACTATCCACTGGCAGCTAGTAGCACAAATTAATCCTGTTAGCACCTGCAAGTAATTTGCAGATTACATGCAATAGCAGCAGCTCAGTAACACCTCCGAGGTCAATGACAGCTGAGTCAGAATTATTGCTGACTTCTACCATCAACTTCTACCAGAGAGGAATTGGATATGAAGCATTCAGACACCCCAGACTGGATCTTTTAAATTTCTTTTTATTTTTTTAATTTATACTACCATGAATCTTCCTTACACCAATTTAAATTTCAATGTGCTCCAAAGATGTACCTTAAGAAGAAGAGGAGCTTGTTGGCAGGCACATTTTTCAGCTGGCAGAATATGTTCCTCAAACAATTATGTCTTATCACAACACTCACTTAAAATTTTACATCAAACTGTATCATGGGGCCCTTTTAAAAATCCCTCATTAATGATGATTATGTAAGTACCATTAGATGTGAGATATTCCCATATTGCTCGTAGGAGTTATGATTTAATTCTGCTAAAATCTACTCTACCATTTGTGTAATCACTCCTGACATTTTACCTTTTGTTTTGTAAAACATTATTGTCTGTCACAGAAAAAAAAAAAAAAAAAGATATTTTGGTTGTCATTGCAATCTGATTGAAAAGATGTTATTAATTAAATCTTGTACTCAGTTATACCCAAAAACTCACTGACAGCTCTTGGGGGAAGATATATTACTGGAAGACAGTTGTTATTTAGGTCTCTGAGGCAACACAAAGGCACTAAGAAATCCCACACACACTCCTGTGAGTTGGGCTGGTGTTATTCAGCATTTGTGGGGAATAATTAATTCAGCTTTGGCCCTTCCTAGTGGCCAGCAGGGCTCAGAGTGGTCCGTGGCTCCATGGGGCTCTACAAAGGAATATTTGCACTTGCTTTAACTCAGGAGATGAGTCTGCAAACACCCAGAAGCAGAGCTGAGAACTCACTGTCCTCACATGATGTAACACCAGGTTCTGGTTTAGAGAACCGAGGCTGAGTCTTCTACCAAAAGGGGGAGGACAAAGACATTTTACCAGACCTGGAATTTTCATTTTCTGTTTGTCACTCATTGACTTTTTTTTTTTGTTATCAGAAGGGTTACAGAGGAAATACTCTTTCACAGGATAAATAGAAATAGCTAAAAAATTCCAATTGTCTCTAGCCAGAGCTTTGACCAAGTCCCTTAACCAGCAGCAAGTTTCCTTTCACAGAGGTTGGTGGCAGTCCTCAAGTTAATACTACACTACAAATATGCACCACATACATAAAATATATACATTCTCCTGAGCAGAGACAGTGTCCATCTCACAAACAAAGAGAAGAATTTTCTCAAATTATTATAATAAACATTGGGTTTTCTTCAGCATTTTCATTTCAGTGTACATATCTTTACAGGGAATAGGGAATTTCATCAAGAAAGAAGTTTTGAAAGTTCTTACTTACCTTGGCCATGTAGGACACAGGGAATTAAGTTTTCCTTCATAATGTGCTCTTTGAGCCGGGATTGGGGCTTCTGAGTACTCTGAAGGAACATGTGATGTGACTAGGGATCAAATTACTTCATGAGGGAAAGCTCATCACAGTCAGGGCAACTGCTTRAAATGCAACATAAACAGGTCTGTGTCAATATTTTGACTTTGTGTAAACAATTCAAGCTGCATCACTCTGGAGATAATGACACGTAATGCTGTATATAATGCTCTGAAAGGGTTTTATTACTGAATTAATTTGCATTTGAGCTCTGGAAGAAAATTGGCCTGCMCTGGATAAGTGTGAACTTCTGTGGTCCTGTTAAATATGATCCTAACRAGATCTGGAGCTTCCAGAAGCATCCTGGGAAAGAGCTTCACTACTACAAGGTAAAAGGGATAAGAATGATTTTCAGAGATTGCACTGTCTTCAATCYGTTTACAGAGCTTCAGAAACTCAATATGACAGACTGGAATATATGATTCTGCCTGAGAATAAATGACATATTTCTTACCACTCTGATGCTATACCTCTGGGCAAACACTTTTTCTCCTCTTTTGCAACATCATGAGCTCAAGCTGGAAAGGACATTGATCAGTGTTTTAGAATCCTGCTAATAAAACTAAGGGAAAGCAATCTGTACATAGGAGTTTATTTAGATGCCCACAGACTTTAAATCATTCCCCTTCATATCTCAGCCCACTGGGTATCTTATCCAACTGAATTACCATTGGGTTTTACAATGTGATATACAAAATGAGCTGACATTATGATTTACAAACACCCTTTGTGTATCATATAAAACACAACTCTTTCCCTTATTATTATACAATCATCAGGGCAATSCAAATAGAGTCAATACATTATTAGCTGAAAATGATGGGGCCTTTTAAGAAAATAAATTTAACTTTACCACACAAAGTTGTTAACTAAAACAAAACCTGGTTAAAAAATTGGAATAAAGTTATCTGAATGACCRAAAGTAATTTTATATTCTTTGCCACTGTCCCCTTATAAACGTAATAGTACTTCATTTAACAACTAATATTTTCACTGTATAGTCACACTTCTTTCTTAGTGATCAGTTTCACATTTTCTTCATGAAACTATGAAAAACTCACAAATGTAGACCTTCCAAACTGTAGTCACTATAGTTATTTCTGCAATCTTTTCCACATATTCAGTGTGTTTAATTAAATAAAAAGAAAAAAAACACTACACAAATGAGCAGAACAAAACACAACAGCACATTAAAAATGTGACATTTAAGCTGTAGATGCATTGCCATAGAAATATAKTCTTGTTCTAATGCCACAAACTTTCTAGCCTCTTGAAAAAAACAGCCATTAGCTGAAGAGAATCTAAGCTCTAACCTCCATATAGGACTAAGGGTCTTGATTTAAATTCCTGTCTAAACTTAGGTCCTCAACAACACAGTAAATTTAAGTATTTTTGAATGTCATAAAGTATGAAAAGATAAAATCTGTTTCTGAGCTGTTGGTAATGGAAGTTACCAGGCATTAAGGTCTCCTGTTGCTGGAACAGGTGCCTCTGCACTTTGTCACTATGGCAGCAGTAACTAAGAATGACAGACATCATTATTAAACACAAAAGAGGAAAATTCTGAACTCATCAATGATGTTGCAAATGCAAGCAAATTCTAACTACTCAACTTAAACTATATAATCTTAAGATCTCTGGCTGTTTTTGGACTGTATAATCCAGAGGAATTATACTCAACACAATGCAGATAATGACTGGTGATTCCTTCTTGAATATGTGTTGAATTGSCAGTGGGATGGGGTTTTAGTTCCATTTCTCTCTGTAGAAGTCTTGTTGCTGCTCTGCACATTTGAAGAAGAAAGTGCTTATTCTGCCATTTCATTCAGTTCATGGCATTTAATTTTATAGTTTAAGACAGACTTATTTTGATTACTTTCACTCTGTCCATACCTTTGAATGCTTTAAAATGTTGGACAGCTGTGAAATATAAGTATTATGCAATCTGACTGTACATACATACATATTTTCATAAATACATCTAACAGGGACCTTGGAACCAAGTATGTGATATCATGGGACAAAATCACAACAGGCTGTCGTATTTGTAAAATCTAGATTCAAAATAAGAAGAGCTGAATTCTATCAATGTTGTCAATACACAAATTAAAACAAAAAATACAGCATTAGTTTACCCATGAAATAATTTAAACATATTTGCAAATTTCTTGACAGGAAAGGTGTGTAATTTACAACACTGAAAACTTGTAGCAACCACTGATTTCTCTGCGCTGCACTGGAAGTCACCCGACAAGGCTGGCAGGGATGAGCATAGTGACAGCTCCCAAAGGCAACTCCCAAACATCTTCCTCCTTTGGAGACTTTGGTAATTGTCTGGTGTATAAAATGCCAATGCACAGGCTTCCTCCAGGTGGTAACTCCAGCAGTTTTCCTCCCCTGGCACAGTCCAGTCTGCCCAGGTCAGTTATTGTTGAGACACTCTAAATCCACCGAGCAGCAGACATTCCCATTCTGCACGGACAAACAAGCACAGCAGGTCACAGGGAGCAAAGGGCTGTGGCATGCAGACATAGGGCCATCCCTGACACATCTAAAAACACCTAAAAACACCTGCCCCCAGCACCCAGGGTGTTGGCATTGCTCCCAGCAGTGACTCTCTGAGGAGGCCAACCTTGCCAAATAGCACTGAACTGCCACAGGAACTTGGAACCTGGATGTGGTGCCCATAATAAAAACACAGCACAGCAATGGCAACAGATGACTGGGGTTTTCTCTCATGCAAGAAGTTAATGGAGAGAATTTTGATGTGATCCACACAGGGAAGCTTTCAGCTTGTCTGAAATTAGAAGACAGGTCAGRTTCTTGGTTCATGGCAGATATGGAGGGGATGAGGGCAACATAAACASCATACAGCTTTGGAATTTAATCCATTGTTAAGTATCTTTTTCTAACATAAGTCATTTATAAAGCTATCTTATGTAATAAAAAAGTACAGCAACTACTAAAAGCCCAAATGGGCTTTTTTTAAAACTTTTCTTTTTTTTAATCCATCACAAATCTACAGAAAAAAAACTCAAAAGAAAGGCAGAAATGCTACCKTCAATAATTTAAAGGCCTGAGGCAATAGCTTTCTCTCCTAGAGTGAACAGAAGAACATTTTATATAACCCTAAACAACATTTTCATAATTCTGATATTAGCACAGTGCGGTCATCACTGCACAAAGCAAGGGAAATAGACTGCACTCCTGCATGAGAGCCATTGGATTAAACMCATCTTGATGAGATCAGGGGACAGAAACTGTGACATTCTCTTCCCCTCACTGCTGTGGGAGTGCCTTTATCTCAGAGCTGCAATGCCTTTTAACTTGTGTACTTGCTGGGGAAACTTTTATAGTAGTGTTTTTGCTTCAGCTTACCAGCTCTGTAATATAATTTTCATGAACATCCACACTAGGTAATTACTGAAATGTTACTCTTGACTCATACTGAGAATGCCTGAAGGGCACTTCAAGAGAATGTCTGAAAGTTACACTAGGATGGGAACGTATCTGTGCCCAACATTTTCAACAAGGAGAGAATTGTTTTGCTTATACTCTGCCAGACAGAAAACACACGGGTTTTCTGTTGGCTCTCAGGTCTCATTTACTTCCCCAAGATCTTAATGTGAGCCTCCAGGGGAAGAAAAGGACCTCAATTTTATCAGGTACATGCCACGACCATTCCATCTGGCCCGTCATACCTTGCATTTGCAGGTTGTACAGGGAGATCCCACCATTGTCCATACAGCACCACTAAGCCTTGTGATTCCATAGCCATCTGGACAGGTTTTCCTGATGTCATAGGTGATGTTGTCAGCCAGACAGGGGTCACTGACACAGTGGGGACAGCACTCTCCTTCTGAGATGGCTGTGTACTCGCAGTTCAGGGTCGGGCACTGAAGGGGCCAACAATCCACCTCTCCTTCCTAAAAATATTGAAGCAAGTGTCACTGTACTTGTCATTTATGAACCAACCAGAAACTTTTTACCCTTCTGAAAGCACTGTTTCGCCAAAATTGCAACAAACAGAATGGTTCAGACCTCAGTTTGGTTGATCACACAAATACATGTTGAATCCTGAGCTGGTGTTTCCTAAATGTAGCAGATTATCATGTGGTTGATTTCTGACTAAACAACAACACTCATCATTGTAGCAGGAGAACTTGAGTTCTTTGGGGCTTTTGAAGGCAGGGTTAAATACTGGGTACTAATATTTTCTACTAACTATAATTTTTGCTGTGATTGCCTTGCAGACTCATGCACTCTTTCTACTCCTGGTCACATAAACATCTCTGCAGGATCACAGCAAGCGTTTAAATAGAAAATTAACACTGCAGATAGATGTAGGTTAGTATGTTGGAGAAGCACTGAACATTGATTTTAGTAGCAACTGCCAATATCAACTTTATTGTCAGCTCCTAAAGGAATCATTAGAGCAATACCATTTGTGTTCCACTTGACTCATTTTATTCCATCATTTATTTATTTTTAATTTTATTATTATTTTTATTTGRAAAAAACCTGAAACAGTTTAGCAGATAGAGACACGGAGAAGACAAAACCATCAAGTCACTTCTGCACAGTGTTTCTCTGTGTGTCTAAATTTATCTTGGAAAGTTCTTCAATAACTTGCTCTATACTGCTCTGTAAACACTTCASATGCTAAGAACATCACACACTGCACAGAACCTTACATATAACACTGATTTAGGGCATCACTGTCTTACAGCTTTGGATGTTATCTCAATCATAAAATCAGGCAAGAAACTGCAAGCCACAACCTCAATATTTACTCTGTGCATTATGGATAATTACCTCATGACAGTAACTTAGCTTTGAATGTAATTTCCTTCCTGATTCTCAGACACCTCTTGATTAGTAACATATATAAAGACTGTGTTATATAGACAGCTATAAATAGAAAACTGATAATTTTAATGAACTTCATTGATGCACTAATTAGCATATCTATGGAAAACCTCAAGCTTTAAGGGAAKAATCCATAGTGTCTAATGAGAAAACAAGTGATCATTATTCTGTACATTTTTCTAGTAATTTCAGTCTTCTTTATCCTTCTTTGRTTAATTTTTTCTAATTTATACAGTGGCACTGGCACTCTGTGTTTCCAGTTTTGCAGAATTCAAACAAATAAATAAATTTATTATTCCTTTTGACAAGACAGATATAATTAAAAACTGAAACTTCTCCAACCAACTCCATCATATGCATAAAAGGTTTGAAGACGTCATTAAATATCAGACAACCTCAGAAAAGTTCTCAAAATCAGATTAATGCTAAAATTAATACCGTCGAGGTTTCCAAGCTTTAGTCAAGCTCTCAATTTCTCTCATTAGACCTGCTTACTCAGCAGTAAGACAAAAACTGATGGTGTAGATTTCAGCTCTCTGGGGCTCTCGAAGCGCTTTACCATCACCGCCAGCCTGAAAAGCAGGTGACGGAAGAGCCACGAGCCTGCCTCCAGGTGYGTTCTGCTAAAAGGCACAGTCCTTATTGCCCTCAGTGCCCTCCCCGTGCTGTGCTCATACCAGGCAGCGGCAGTGCTGGCAGCTGTAGGTCCAGTTGTCCCCGCTGCGGTAGAGCCTGTGCCCGCTCTGGTGCAGGCACTGGCTGGTGACGCGCGTGTCGCACTCCGGGCAGCAGAACAGGTCGGCGCTGGGGCTCCCGCAGTCACACGCTGTCCTCCGGCAGAAAATCCTCCCGTCCTGCCAGCACACAGTGCCCTGCCATCAGCCACAGCCCAGGGAAGGGCACAGGGGCGTGCAGCGAAGGGCACGGCTTTGGCTAATCAGGAAATGTTAATTTCTTAGTGCGTTCCACGCCAATAARGAGTGGATTGTCACCATGATGCTTCTTGAAAAATCCCCTCGTCAGGATTTTTCTCCTGAGAAGCCTCAGAAAAGAAACGTAAGCAATAATTATCTGATTGCTTGGAWTGTGGTCTGGARGTTGCTTACCAACAGGTGCAGCTTTGAYTGGTTTCCATGTGGATTGTTTTTACCTAACGACCAATCCCAGCCAGCTGTGTCAGACTCTCTGGTCAGTCGTGGGTTTTTATTATTCATTCTTTCTCTAGCCTTTTGATGTCTCCTTTCTCTTTCTTTAGTATAGTTTTAATATAGTATAATATCATATCATATCATATCATATCATATCATATCATATCATATCATATCATATCATATCATATCATATCATATCCGCCTTCTGAGAATTTGAAGTCAATTCTCATCTCTCACCTCGTCCTGGGGACTCCCAGCACCACAACAGTGGATCTTGCCTGTCATAATACAACAAATACCAGTACTATCCCAGGTTCTGTCAGTGCACGGATCCAATTCTGGCTGAACCTGTTTTCCTGTCTCCAGCCAACTGAATTTAAAAGCAGTCAGTATCTTAGTGAAATACAGTGAAGCAATTTCATATCTCATTGGTTACATCAACAAACTCTTCAACCAGTTGCCACTCTAATACATATAATATTTATTTAGCACTATTTTGACTGAAGGAACCGCTGTGAGGAAAATTACTTGAATAAAGGTGATCCCTTTAACTAAATCAGGACAAAATATAGCACAATCACAGTAGCACTAATTGTTCTTGATTCTGACCTCTGTATCTGTCCCRCATCTGGACCTACACTACACTAGCTTAAAGATAAAAGAACTTATMATTCGTTATAATTCAGTGCATGTATTACAGAGGGCTTGGATAAAGCTATATTCAGCTTTGACTCACAATATACAATTCCTAAAGCAACTCCATTCATTTCATTGCAGTTTTTCCTAGCCTCATGGGAACTTTGTTCTGAGTCTATTATCTGATGTAAGGAAGAAAATTTCATTGCCACCAAATATAGGAACACCTTTCAATGCAATGGAATTTATTTCCTCTGATCCTTGAAAAAAACTGATTTCTAATAAGAGTGAGTGCAGCCCAGGATGTCTTTTCCACAGGCAGCCAAAACAGCCATAAGCATGGGAAAGGTTTGAGTTGGAAGGGACACTGGAGCTCATCTTGTTCTAACCTCCCCTGCCATGAGCAGAGACACCTTCCACTAGACCAGGCTGCTCACCTTGTAGCATGGGGGGTGGCTGCTTATGTACAGGAACCAGGGTTTGGTTCCTTTTTTAAAGCAAAGCCTTGTCCACAATGCAACATGTAYAAAATCAGCATCAGGGAATCACAGTGCCATGTCAGTTCAGCGCCACTGCTGCATTTCACTAGAGTTTTGAATGGATTAGAATATTCCTTRCTATTGTAAAAATAATTATAATTATTTCTTATGCCTAACAAGCAAAGCTGAAGACAACACAAAATAATGAGAAAGCAGAAAAACATGCCAGGTTAGCAAGGGGCTGAACCACTTTTGCCACTGCAGGGCACACATTACTCTACAAGCTTTGTTCAGCATTGTATCAAACCAAGATAAGTATTCTGTACTAGTGGTTAGATTGCCACTTCAGCTGTGGGAGGAGGGAAAAACAATCTTTATYTCCTTACTCAGCAGCCTGAGTAAATCACAAGGAAGAATGGCAGGAGCCCATTTCCTTGGCTATGTGTTTGAACAGGTCCAGCTGCACATCAAAAGCCAGCTTAGCCCAGCAGCTCTGTCAGGGTGACCAGAACCAGGCATGCAGGGCTGTGACAGGAATCCAGGGAACCTTGACCATGGCAGTCTCTCTCCTCTTCTGTGCTGATTAATAATGGCTAACAGCAGCCCATCTGCTTAAATGCAATTCAGTTTCTAAGCTTTCAAGATCAATTTTCAAAATTCCCCTTTTGGCTGGTGATACAGCTGGTAATTCTGTGTTTCCCTGAGCATGTTCTATGTTGCCTTTACWCTCCATATTTCAGAACACTGAAAAAACCTGATGATTTTGCCAGAGAACTTTTGCTAATCATAATAGATTGCTACTCTGTTTAGTCTCTAAGCACCTGTGTTTTGTGTACAACCTCATTAGCTCTGTACATTTCAAAAAACATTTTAATCCCTATACTGCAGTGGCACAAAGCCTCATAAGCTCATGTGCATCTTTGCAGCTCAGCAGTACCCCTGAGAAATACATAGAAAATTGAGAAATAGATAGAGAAAACCTTCTTTTCTTCAGGTGAGTAATAACAAATAGCACCTCATTACTACCTCTTCCTTCCCACCTTACTGAATCAGTTCTACATTCCTCAAAAGCATCAGAGGTATGCTCATAAAATTGTTCTTATCAAAGCAAAAACTGACAGAGAAGAGAACAGCTGTTAAGGCTGGTCCAAGTTTTCACAGAGCCCCAAAGCCAGTTTGGAAAGAAATCAGGCCCTGCAAAAACCAAACCACCAAATGGTTCTCACCCTCAGGAACACACATCAGCTTGGCAGATCCCCCTGCTCCCAGGGCTGTGTGTATCTCCCAGGCCTTTTTTACAGGCAAGGGAGGGCTGCCTTAACCAGAGACAGACTCAAAAGCCCAGACCTGGCCTGCCCAGACTGCAC
Organism: Cardinalis cardinalis; assembly: GCA_014549065.1. Classification (NCBI taxonomy): domain Eukaryota; kingdom Metazoa; phylum Chordata; class Aves; order Passeriformes; family Cardinalidae; genus Cardinalis; species Cardinalis cardinalis. Next base: position 534,993 of record JACDOX010000222.1, on the reverse strand, counting down.
AGTCAGGCTTTGCTTTTTCATGACAGCACAATAGCTTCCTACTCCAAATTCTAGCCTTAAATGTGATGGTCTATTAAATCCACARTAGTTCAGAAAGATGCCTATATAAGATATGTCAAATGTACTAAAGGAACAATGTTAATTTATAGTTTTGAGAATTTATGATTTTGTAAACTTTATGTACATTTCAATGAACAAGAATGGTTTGAAGACACTGGGTCCAGTGAAACACTGAAATAGCCTGTGCTTCAGTGATGACACTTTGCTTCATTACATAAATGAGGCAATATAATTTCCTCTATTCTATAGTRTTCTTCTTCACAAATAGCTTTGAAGTTCATTAAGTAAGGTTAATGYATTTCCTTTGTACCAGAATGCAAGTTAAAATATTTTAAAGCTGGTAACTGTGTCTTAGCTTGAATATATCCACCTGTACTTTGCCAGAGAACTATAGCAAAACAAAAGCCATTCTTTTGGATAAAACAAGTAAGTAGRATCATTGCAAAGTAGTATAAGGAATGGTTTAGTTACATTCTGCTCTTTTCCTCACTGCAAATTGAGCAGGCTGCAAAAGATCAAGCAGGGGCAGTTTTCCATGCAACTGCATGTCTGAGCAGTCTGGTGTAGTGGAAGCTATCAGGATGTATAAAAATGTACTTCATTAAACACTGAGTGAAGACTTTCCATTCTGCCTGAGATGTGATCTATAAGGAGCTCTTCCTGTTTTCCTTAATCTGTAGACAAGAATTTGCTCTTGAATCAGACAGCTACTGGAATGAAATTAATACAAATGTTAATTCACAGAGGGAAAACGTGAAGTGAGGAAGACACATAGTAAGAGTCATAACAACAGTGTCAGGCTCAGTTTAAACTATGYATTAGTTAATAATTTCTGTATTTTCCTATACTGGTAAGATCATTCAGCATAAGATATACATGCAATGAGAAATGGTAAATAACACAAATTGCAAGCAATCTAAAATGTGAATACTAATAGTCATAATTCTGCAAAGGCAGACCAGATGTCTTCACATATATTAAACTGCTTAGTCTACTGACTGGAAACCCTTTCATAAGCTTGCCAGCTCCCCAAGATTACCATAAAAGCTTGATGTATATTCAGTAAAGTTGTATACTTCAGTTTCTGAAAGGAGGAGTTTTAGGGAGCTTGAGGCTACTTGAAGTAAAAAATATAGCAACTCACAAGAACATATTCCCTACTGAGCCCAAAGCAGCAGTGCACTTTTTAGGCTGTATTCACTCTGAAGGCTTAATTTTCCCTTCTGCTACACCCCTGCAAAACAGAAAGGATGAGGCTTTCAGCTTCCTGCAACTTCAAACCTCCTTCCCTCTGCTCCCCTCTGCTTCTCTGGCTCCCAAGCACTGAGATATGGAGAGTGATAGGCCAATTCCATGCTCCATCCTCAGCTCCTCACAGAGGCCAAAACCTAATTTTACCTGATCTCATGTATGGGCCCATAGTGCTCTGTGTGCCTTTGGACAGCTTTACACACTCTATGAACAAATCAGGTCAAAGTGACCATAAAAGACCAACCATTTCTCAGATTAGGGTGTYTCTAAAATTCTTCTGATTTCAAAGAGAGCATTCCTCTGTTAACTAGTGAAAATCAAGAAAGCAGAATCAAATGTTCTTCTAACTCGGTTACCATATGAAGAAAAATTTTTAAAAAGGTAATGTCCAGGGAAAAAAAAAAAACCCAAACCAACAACAAAAAACCCCCACCCTGATCTAAATGTTAACTCTTTAAGGTACCTCCATTGGCACCAGACCTGGCTTCTCCAAACAAGCASAGAGAGCTGCACTGCTCGGGTGGGAGACCTGCCACCACAGCCAAGGAAAAAGCTGGCCTTAACCCCTCTTCACTCAGAGGAAATGAAGTGCCTGCTGCTGGGTCTTCTGACCTTTCTTCTCACCCAGTTAATTCAAATGCATTCCAAGCACAGGGAAACACAGCCAAGAGGAACTGGGCTGACTACAGTGCTGAGAGATGCATATTCACAGGAAAGAGAAATTCAAGTCAGTTTTCAGCATTTCCAGGAAGCATGCTGGAACCTGCACGTTGTGTTAAAGGGTAATGGGTAAAGAGTAAAAAACCCTCTTTAAGGCACACTCTGCATGCTCTGGCCCACAGGGTGACATGGTAAAAGCTCAGCAGGGCTGGCCATCATTCAGTTATGTGTGGTTGAGCAAATCAAGAAAATAAAAGCCTTCCCAGAAGAATATCCCTATCCCAGCTTCAGTGTCCACAGCACAGCTTACCTTTTGCCTTGGGCTTAGGCTAATATTTCTGCCAACAACAGCATAAATAGGGTTTCTGACATGAGCCCAGAAGATTAAAGCCTCCTGGAGGCCAGGGCAGCTGGATCTCACCTTGCAGGAGCACACGGAGCATCTGTCCTCCCTCAGGGTCCACACCTGCCCGTTCCTCTTGAAGCCACCTTCGTGGGGACAGTCTCCAGTGCACGACGGCCCAGAGGGACAAAGGCAGTCGAACCCTCCTGCCAGGTTCACACAGGCTGAGTCATTCCAACACGTGTGGATCTTTAAGGCACACTCATCGATATCTGCAAAACAGAAGTTTATAAAAGCTTTGGGCACATGTTTCATGGGGGAAGTTTTATTTCTGAATTAAGTAATTATTGCTTATCYTTGGTGATGGATGAGAATGCATTACTTTTTATAGATTCTATATTTACTTGGTAGACTTAAAGCACTGATGGTTTTTAGGTTATTCTTCAGCATTTACTTTGATTCTACAAAGAACTCTTAAATGATCTCCATCRGGCTGAATTGTAAATGCTGAGTCTGAGGTGCCTTGGTGAAACCATATATCAGTGACAAATTTGAACCTTCAGATAAATGTGCATACTCATTTCCCAGTGACTGGAAACTAGCAAGCAGAGTGACTTTCTGTTAACTAGACCACTCTCTGTTCTGGGTTTTGCATCAAAATAGAATTGCATTATTCTTTATAATTTCCTAGCACAAGCAACATTCCCCATACTAAAGCAGTCCGTTGCGTCCTTTTCCCATTGCTGGAAGGTGGAAGTGAATTGGAAAAAAAAAAAAAAGAGAAAAAAAAAGAACTTGGAGGCACCTTATACACAAAAAAAAAAGTCTTAAAGCTATGCAGTATGATTTAGCAATGACACAAAGAATAGGTGACGAGAAAATGATTACACACCGGAGAAAAGYGAATTACAGTATACCAATAAATTTGCTCTTGGAGGGTAAAATATAATTATGCAATATGAATTTATCTAGGGAGTTCATGCAGTGTTCTTTTTCTTGCAATGAAAGCTATTAGACTTTTAAGCACATTGCATTGCTAAAAATTGGTGTTTCTTTCAGACAATAACTTTGGACTTTTCTTAAACAATATATTGGCAAATTGTCCAGATGAAATACCAGTAAACTCGTGGGTCTCTTTTGTTCCAACATGGACAATGAAAACTGTAATCAACAGTGGAAGGAAGGGTGGAAAATAAAATCCTTTAGAAGTATGTGATGGTTTCTGTCATGATAGTTTCAGAATAGCATTWGATAAATTCAGAAATTAAAAGGAAGAACCACCATACTTATAATTTGAAATTACCTTATTGCTAGGGTGAAATTTTAACTGTTCAGTATTACCCAACAGTATTTTTAACTTCCCTCTAAACCAACAAAGTCAAAAGAACTTACAAACAAAAGTTACGTAAAGTCTAATTTAGGTAGGATGTGATGTCCAGTGGCCTTCCTTTTAGGACAAGTGCCACAGGTTCAYGATTCATCACCTCAAAATGTCCTATCTTAAAAAGACTAAGAATTCTCTCATTCTGCTGAAAGAAGCTCTTTACAACAATCATATCAATAAATTCAGTCTGGTGTGGACAGTACAATTCCTGATTTCAATTCACAAATACTGCAGGAACATGTGGAAATGTGCTCCTACCCTTGGATTTGATTAAATGTGAAAATCAGTCTGCACAGCCAACCCAAAGCTTTGGGCTGCCAGAAAATGACTTTTCATTGTTGTGCTCACAGATCCAAAGGGAAGCTGGAGGTAATTTATTTACTGCCTTCACAGGGCTTCACTCCTGGGCTAACCTGTGGGCCAGACCTTTGCACAAAAGGTCCCAGTGGCCTGACAGCCTGATTCAATTGCTCATCACTCAGACTTGCCTAAAAATGATGCATTTTGCTGTCCTGAAAGTCTTAATTGCCAGAAAAGAACATTGTTGCTCTAGTGCACAACTTAGCCATAACGGAGTGCTTGAAATATTCACTACTGGTGGTGAAACAGATGCAGCACTAAGAGAAATTAAAATTTGTAGTTCATTGTTTAACAAGTGCCAGAGTACTGCAGGAGGTAAAAWGCATGAAGACTGACATAAAGAGGACTATGAATGAACTGGTATCAAATGAATTATATCCAAACAGCTACTTTAAAACTTAAAACAKTCTCAAAGATATCCCATTTTCCTTTCAATAGACTTTGACTTGAATTTTTTGTTGAAAACAAAGGTATAAATGAAGTATTCACGTTGCCTTTGGTGGTTTCAACAAGCACCATCAATACTGTCTTCCCTACCACATTAAGAGCTCCTTGACTATAATCTGTACAGGATGTAGTAGAATAACAGTGCAGATAGAAGGGTAGCTTTCACAGCCCAAAACTAAAGGGATTTCACAGATGAAGATAAAGCCATATTGCCTACAGAGTTGCATTTAATTGCTTTACTTATGACACTGAAATCTAATTCTGTTTCCATGTAATTTAACAGATTTATGGAAAGCCAGATGTTAGCAATTATAGAAACGAACATTACTCATGTTTTCAGTAGTACAGACCTGTTCACACAAAGCCAACTTAATGTATGTGCATGCAGAAGGGAAGAACCCCATTTATGTACTTCTGCTGCTGTTCTCCATTTAGCACACACAAAAAGGATGTCCCCATTAAGAGCAGCACAAACTGGTAATTGGGTGATTCTTGATGAAGAATCAAGCAAAGCATGAACATAAATTCCTAATTGCTACGCAGCTTTTTGGTTCTTTCTGCAAATAATAGTTTAAAGAATAAAAGAATACTTTTATGGCATTTATTATTTAAAATTTTAGTCATTAGTCAGATATAAATGGTTTGGACAGTGCACTCATTTTCAGCAGAACTTTTAACAGAACTAACATTTTGAGAATATCCCTTTGGCAGTTTTTTAGTCGATGTTGATTGCATTTCCTAAAGTCAGAACAAACAGACAATGTTCTTAGGAACTTGGGGGAAAAAGTTACAAGCAGAACATGTTTTTGTCCCTGTCTCTCCTTCAGCCTGAAACCAGACTGGGGGCATGGGGAAGGAAGAAGAGCCCAGCCAAATGCTCCCACATTGTTAGTTCTCAGTTAGGTGCAGAAAGTATTTTATTTTAATGAAGATCAAATGGCCATTTCAGGGTGAGATCAGCATGCAGATGGCTATGCAATGCATGAAAGAAAGTACTTGTATTTAGTGTGAAATTTCTCCTTAACAACTGGAATCAATGCTTATTCTTAGGCTATTCTTCAGCATTTACTTTGATTCTACAAAGAACTCTCTTAAATTATCTCCATCAGGCTGAACTGTAAATGCTGAGTCTGAGGTACCTTGGTGAAACCATTTATCAGTGAAAAACCTTCTCAGCTTAGGTGTTGAAAAGAGCCTAGTTCAGCTGTCCAAAACAATAATTTAGTGAGTGTGAAAACTATGATGAGACTTTTGCATTTAGCTTATTTTTATAGTATTAAAATCCTTGCTTAGGTGAAATTCTCCCYGTCCTGTCAGGTTGCATTTGCTTTCCCACACTTGTTCTTAGAAGATGCAGGCCCAAAACTGGAACATTTAAAGATGGCCAAGGCAAAACTGCACACAAATCTCATTTCCAATTATACCAACACAAATAGGAAGGAGATAAAATATTAATTTATAAATCAAGCAACTTTGAAGAACACTGGAAATAGCAAGRAGACTCCTTATTCTTTTCCTATATATAAAGAACGGGACCAAAACATCTGTCTTTATGTTTGGAGGGATTAATTCTTTCATGTATCCTGTCAACCTATGGAAATAATCTGATTTTCACACTTGAAATACGATTTTGCAATTKTATTCATTATAAACTGAGATTCTCTGTGGCAAAAACTACTAATTAACCCAAATAAAAGTGGCAGAGCTTTCCTTACCCTYTCCAGACAGTTCCTTTTCAAGGAGAAGTGAGGATATAGTGGAAACACCCATATTGAGCAGAAATTTGCTTGTACTGCAAAGCTTTATGCAATTTTTCTGTCAACAACGCAGCAGCAGCAAAGGGATTGCTGCCAAGACCCTCACACAAGTGATCAAGATCTTCACTCTTCAAACTCTCCAGGCAGTGCTTCTATAAACAACTGCACAGCCACAAGTGACCAGACACATTTTACCAATCAGTCACATTTTGTGGATGAAAAAAGAAAAGAGAAGGAAACCACTCAAGAGGTGCTCATTCCCAATATACTCTCAAAGTACACAGMTAGCTCAGTAATGTGGGCAGGCAARAAAACAGAATCAAAACGGAAGCAAATAATCCCCTGAGATGCAATTTCCTTTTCCATCCTTTTTGGCTGTAATGAGAAGTAATTTGCCTCAGATATTACACAAGGTCCCACGGCCACTGCATGTGAATCAGGCAGAAGACAAGCATGACTGTACATATCAACACAAGTTCATTAACTTGCTTTCACTGAAATTTGAAATCAATCCCTGGCTACTTCATTTCTTCGTTTTCAAGGCTATGCAGGTTTTAATTGTAAGACTATTCCACAGCACCTTAAAAAATGTGCACAAGCAAGCCATGCAGTGTGGAGTTCTGTATCATCATGATAAGCTGTTGCAGAAGAAAGAACCCCACTAATGTGCTAATTTTAACTGTTATGGTACATTAAACCATTACAGTATATTGTTAACGTGAAAAATATAAGCTGGGCTCCCAAAGCAATGTATGTACAAGTTAACTAAACTCTGTCTTGACAAATCATTTTTCACAGACAACTTGTCACTTAATGATTGTTTTGCCTTCTTTCTAAATCGAAGTTATTTGGAGTTGTCCTTGAAAAACTATCACCAAACGGATTCATTGTTAGCTAGAAAATATTTTATGGTAGTACTTTTATTCTATAGAGACATAATGGTCTATTWAAGAACAGTGCATCATAAATTAGATTCTGAATGAAGAATTTACTAAAGCTTTCTAAAAATATAGAAATGACTARACACAATTACCTTGAAGATATGTAACACAATTTTCTGTCAGAATACAAAAATTAGAATTTACTAGATGGAAAGTAAGTAAAATAACCTTTATTTTATGGGTTAAAATCCACTGACACCAACTCTGATTTTGTGAGCTTTAAGAAATTCTACAAGCAGAACAGAAGAAAGCTGTAAAACAGCAGCTTCTATTTGGCCTTGGATAGTCTGTACCACATTCAAACCTTTCTGCCTTCATAGCACTTCCTATCAACAGATAGGAAAGTAATTCTCAGGCATATGGGAAGATTTTCCAGGGATGGGTTTTTTCCTTTTTATGTGAAACAGAAAGGGGGAAAAATAAAATCTAACCTCCTTTGCTTTTACTTTCTAACCTAGATAAGAGACACCACAGCAGCATACCATAGAATACATGAAAGCTTCAGGACCAGATTTAAAGTCCATTCAGATCTGACCTGCCAGCACTGCTGCACCCAGCTTTTGTGGGGGACTAATACTTGTGGGGTTTCCTTTCATGAGCTCTTGAGTCCTCCTTTTTCCCAGCTCTCATTTCCCCAAAGCAGCAACTCTAATCYTGCAGTGAGGTCTAGCTACACTACCTTCCAGGCTGGAATAAATGGTGAGTCCTGTGGGGATTTGGTGGGAGGAGGATCCAWGTTAAGCTTCCCTACAAAATTTGTAGTGGTTCTCAAAGAAAAAAAATAAAACCTGACAGGCACTGCTGCCTTGGTGGTTGTTCCTTCTGTGAGTGCAAGACCTGGTGTAGGGACCAAGAAACACAAATCATCATGAAAACAGAATCAGTAAATCTGCACTCCAGGGTCTGAACAGCGCTCTACAGACTGGAAGCATCTCACTTAGAGATGGAGAYTGAAAAGTATAATTTGCTTTGGGTAGATAGTCACAAATACTGTATCACACGACAGCTCATTATTCTCTATGAAGTTTTATTGTTTCTTTGCCTCAGATTGCAGCCAAGCTCCTATTACAAAATAAAAAAAAAAAAAAAACAAAAAACAAACAAACAACACAGCAGCTGTAGCCTACAGGTTTTAATTGCCAGGCAAACTTTGATAGCAACTTTGTACAGCAATTGCCTTTTGTCTGCAAGCAGTTTTTCTTAATAACACATTGTGAATGACCAGGGGCTCATAAAAACACTACTGTGGGAAATCAAATTACATTCTCTTAATTTGAGTCCACTCACCATCACKATATGAAGCTGACATCCCTGATAAAAGCTGTCTTTGGTTGATATTTTGAGCAATAAAAGAATTTTCCCAATCTTGAAGGGGCCTGGCTAAGCTGCACATCCTTATTATCAAAGTTCTGGTGCAATATTATGACCTTCTCTGCCACATTTGCTGATTTACTCAATTGTCCCTCACCAGGTGACAAACTTCACTGTTTTCKCTTTGTCAATGAGAATTTAGCTTTTAGAAGCACTGAGGTATCACACTTCCCAAATAGATGCTATTTTTCTTAATGTTTTGCAAGCACTGCAGAGAAGTGCAAGCAATGACTCAGCTCCATAACACCCACATAAAATGGAGGGAAAAGGGGTTAACCAATATGTACATAAATGTATCCAACAAAAGCAACTGGCTGCCTGGGCTTGGGGCGATCTCTCAGAGATGAGTACTCCCTCCCACTGTCTTGTGATATTTAAGACTCTGTTTAATATTTATTGTTATTATTTTGTAGGAAAGGTTTAATCTTATTTCTTATGTTTTTAGCCTATTTATTGTTCTCCCTGAAGTTTGTCCTTCAGGGAGGAAGAAGAAATGTTTCAAAACACACTGAAAGACTATGGCTCATACCCACCTCATGTACACAAATTCAATATACAATACACCAGGAAAAAATACTGTTGCTAAGCAGATGAACCCTCTTTTATCTGAAACAGAGTGAAAGACACCACTTCTAAMTCTAAATGTTCCACCATGCAAACAAGTTCTGTAATGTGACATATTAGCTAGAAGGTGCAGTGTTCTCTCTCTGTTGTTTTACCCAATTCTTAGTTGCATTTTGAAATAAACATCAGGGTTTGAAATTTGTCAATATGGGTCAGCAGAATCTTCCAATTAATTTTTTAATTATTTTATTTCATTATACTGGTGAAGCAAACTGGTTTATTTCTCTTCCTCACTGGTGCCCTGCAGCAGATGGTTCAGAGAAGCTGTTTCATTAAAATAACCCCACTAATTTCACATTCTGTTTACAACTTGCATATGGCAAGAGGAGCACCTCACCTCTCAGACTGCCAGCATGCTGTGCAGGTCAAAATGAGGGCAGTGTGTTTTCATGGAATCTTATTCCTCCAGTCTCCAYCAGAACATCTGGGGCTCCTTTTTGCAGCACCCAACCCTTCAACAGGCATTCAGTGCAAGCAGTACTGACCTTTCCAGAGCTGAGCCTGCCTGGGGGTCAGCCAGAGTCTTGCCTACATGTCTGTCTGTCTTCTAACATCAGCCTGGCTCTTGATCTTCTGCTTCCCAAATCAGCTACAGGAGGCACAAGGCATGGGGCTCCCCATGTGAGTGGTACAAGCGCCAGAAATGCTAAAAATGCCTCTGACCCCCACGTGCCTCAGGGCTTTCTGAAAGTTATGGCATGTTGCTTTGACTTGTCACCAAGTTCGTATTTTCAACATTGCTCCATTCATCACTCATTTTACAACATTCAAATAAACCAGAGGAGGACTCTTCACATTTGAGAATTCATTTAGAAATACATGACTTTCATCTATTTTATCTATGGAATCCTGAAATGCTGTAAAATTTGCCATTTTTGACACAGACACCCTCCGAAGAAGTTCACTGCTGTGATTTTATTGAGCTCCCCACCAGCTTAGGACAATGTGTAAAAWGCAAACTTAGCTGGACAATCTACAAAATATCGCTTTGAAAATCATTATCATTCCTCTGCATTTTTAAATTACGGCACTACCTTATCCCAAGGACTTCTAATAGCCAGAATTCATAAAAGAAAAATTTATATATAAATTTAAATAAATTTATATATATTTATAAATTTATATATATTTTTTGTACAAATTTTAATTTTAATTATAGATTTTAAATCATAGAAAACACCCTTTGAAGTTATGGACATGGTAAGTTAAATTTACAGCATAAAAAAAAAACATCAACAAAACAACAACAACAAAAAAAAAACACAAAAAAAAACCAAAAAAAAACCACAAAAGGAGGAGAAGAGCTTTAACAGAAAACTCATATAACTGACTTGAGATGAAGTAACTGAAATCCAAAGAAAGGACACAGTAACACTAGGAGCCAGTCGATCTGTGCCTCACCGAAGTTAAAATGGGGTCACTTCTAAAGAGTTTTAAACTCACCTGATAAAATACCACATAGAATTATGTATAAGGCAAATAACTGAAAAGATGGGAGAACTGTAAGCAGGGGAAAGGCAGAATTACCATCTTCACCATGGTTTTATTGCTGTAGTGGCACCCAGAGCCCTAGAGGCAGTGAGGGCACACAGACTACAGGAGCCAGCATTAACTCCTCATGGAGCCTCATCCTTCGTCCTCCCATAGAAACACTGACAGACTCCTTTGAACTCAYTAAACAAGTCCCTCTCTGCTCATGCTCTTGGGACCTTATTCTGCAAATACTGTGCATAGAGAATTTGATGTTAYTTGCATAATCCTAAAAAATTAACGATGAAGATGCTGAAAAATGGAAAACAAGCAAACCAAAGCAACACAGACACGCCACAGTTCTTCTATCACTGGGTTGAAACCTTGAATTGGAAAAGCACCTCTTCCCCTTCTGTGGGCAAGGCCACTTTCACTCCAGGTTTCCCAACCCCTTGCTCTGATAAAGGGAGCAGGGCAGTGGTCAGGCTCGGGATGGCCCTCCTAGCTAGGGGTGCTGACAGACAGACAGACAGACAGCTCGGCGCACCCCACTCTGCCCGAGACCCTGCTCAGGAACTCCACAGTCCCTCGGGAACACCATGCAGAAGGATGAAAAGAAAGGCTCTCTGATGATTGCTTACCCACACAGGACTCCCCGGCAGGAGAATAGCTTCCATTGTCATGGAAACCGCTTCTGCACTCACAGTGGTACCACCCCGGGAGGTTAACACAGCGTGAATGGCTGTGACACGCAATGATCCCCTCTGCACACTCATCAATATCTGCCTCAGAGAAAAACACAAGCCAGCCGGGAAATTAATTTCCTTTGACACCAATACTGTAGGTTTGTTTTTGTTTTTTTTTTTTTAAATCTTATTGGTTTGGAGTTTTTTTTAAAAGATTTCCTTTAATAGATGGATCAAGGTTTATTACAGTTCCAAACAACAGACATTTAAAGCGTGACTCACAGAACAACAATAAAAAATAACAAYAATACATCATGTAATCTGTTACAGACAAGACATTCTTTTACACCATGATTYGCTGAAAATGCAAAGCAAACATGCAGATTTTTTGTTCCTCATTTGGTTTTTTGTGTTGGGGATTTCTGTTTGCTTTTTTAACTCAGAAATTACATTTGTCTGTGCATTTCAAGCGCAGCAGAACAGGCTGTCCACTGAAAAGGCAGTTTCAGCAATATTCCTGCTTTACAAACTGCATGTGCCAGGACACCTTGGAAAGAAAAAGCATTTTTTTCAAGATTTGTGTTTCCAGCATTCAGCTGAGACATTGGCAGCTCTCTGGAATTGAAGGTGCTCAGACCACTTCACAAASACCGGTTAATCTCTTTTGTTTATGTGATCCAAATAAATACCCAGTACAAGTGTAACAGCGTGTGACAAACAGAAAAAGCAATCCACGTATCAGCTGCAATAAAACATTTAGCTGGRAAAGAGTGAGGCAAATGACAGCAAGTCTGTAGCAATGGAAAGATACAGCACGATGAACACCCTGCTGAGTGTCAATAAATGGGCTGTTTTCAGAAAGGGGTTTCTCAAATTTCTGTAACACATTTAATAGAGCCTTCGTAATTGCCACTAACCTTGGCTAATCATGGCTGGCACCTGGCTGCTTCTCCCCTTTGAGCATTTTTCAGCACATTTTGTAGGGTTGTAATTAAAATTAGCAAATTAATTATATGCTAACCTTGTGGTAATTTACGAAGCCATTATATTTTCATTCCTCTATTCAGCTCAAGCTTTTTTTTTTTTTTTTAWTTTTGGACAGTTTTCAGCTGGGAAACATCAATTAAAAGGAGACTCAAATTATTCCCAAATAATTCCCACTTTCATCCACTGAGATTTTTTTTTTCTTGGCACACTTAAAATATGCATAAAAACCAAAAAAACTTGGTGAAAACAGGTTTGGAAACAACATTTAGCTCCACAAGGATCAAATGACAAATGTCTCATGATCCTGATGCAAGACTGAGTTAAGRTGATTAACTAACCACAGAATGTAGCTTTTATCTCCATTTCCAAAATACATACACCCATATGGTTTCATGGACTGCACTGGAGTCATGCTGATGTACATGGAAATCAATTTGAATGAAGTATCCTTCAACACAATCCCATTTTGTTACATCTTACAAGCAATACCATAGAGAAGTTCGATTTTTCCTCATTTCAGTAACAATATTTACTCTTGTTGAAACATGGCTGAAAAACCTAAAAAATTCCATTTTCCAAGATTCATGTTCGCCCTCGCTCAAGCATGAACCAAGTTATCTACATAACAGGATCATAAACACTATTTATTTCKAGCTTTATTCAGCTCCCATCTAACAAAAAAGTCAATTTTTAAACGCTTTAAGATCTGTCACTGCTGTCACCTTTTCTGTACTTTGTACCTTGTGGAAGCTAATTTTAGTGTTAAAACACTGCACGAATGTAGCTGTCCATCAACAGTGAGTGCTGCTTGCAAACTCAGACACTTCCAATTCATTACAGCAAATGGAATTTATAACCATGATCTTTTCACATGTCATGGCTGATGAAACAGGTTTAATCCTATTTGGAAAGTGAATGACTTTGCTACTGCAGGTCAATAGCAAATGAATCCCTCTTCTTACTTTCCTTTCTTTCCCAGTGTTGGATTGGAGAATGTTTCTGTTTAAAGACTGCTTTCTTGTGTCAGTCCTGTACTAGACTTCAATCTGTTCAATTTTACATTTTTAATTTACAAAATTAATAGAGAGTTCCTAAAGTTTGTTTCTAAGCTTAAGCCCTTTCAAAAGTATACAATTTAGGCTCATGGCAAAGGACRCTAACTGACTAGCAGCCTGCTTTTCAGAAAGCCTGTCTGCCAGGGTACCAAAACTCTACTGAGCAGCAGCAGAAGAAGAGCCATTAGGTTATGCCTCTACATTACATCAAAAAGTAAAATAATACACAGAACTCCCTCAAGACTAGATGACTTTACTGTGGCAGCACCATACCTGTTACAGCTTTTGTTCCCTGATGTGTAAGGAGACACTAAACAATTCCTTCAACTAGCAGAGCTAGGAAAAAAAGACTTGCTTTGAGTTTTACAGGCTCTACCTTTACTTGCTCATCTGCTTAAAGCAGTGGAGCTATGCCAGCTTTGTCCTACACAAGCTGGGGGCAGTGGGCAAAGGACAAGAGAAGCTATGTGGRCTTTTTGGGAAAATCTGCCCCTGACAGACACCACTGGCGTGGAAGCACTAGGAAAAAACTCTTCAAGCTCTACTTCACCACTACCACTCATCCTAAGGTTAAGCTCAGCACTCCTCCTTGCTATCCAGCCCAGCCTTCTCCTGCATGCAGGGCTGGGAGGATGGTGCAGGAAGGAGAATGGGGAATCAATTCTCCCCCTGCTTCTGCAGCAGGTTAGGACGCCTTTGGGAGCACATCAGCAGCAGCACCATGTRATGGGACGTGCTTGAAGAGCTGTATCAACAAGGAAAACCCTTAACAGCATCTCTGCTTATCCAACACATTCCTGTTCCTTGAAATGGTGCACATAAACCCTTTTAAAAGGGCTGGAAATACCATGGTGAGCTCTGCAAGCTTCTCCCATCATCCTGTGCCTTGTTTGTAGCATGTGTACAAACACGGGTCAGCAGGAATAGGAAAATACTGTGGATGTTTTAGAAATTGAGATTTATGATGCTCAGAATACCAAGAGGGAAAAGCAAATAACAGCTTCATAAAATGGTGTGTCATACACCATGACATTATTTAGTTCAGTTAATAGACCATTTCCAGCTGGACATCCTATGTCCTCAAAACACTTTTTTTTTGAGCATTTCCCCTGCACAGAGAAATGTTGATATAGGTGAAAGCCAGTTCAGGGAATAAGAATCAATTCACTTCTCTTCATCATTGCTTTTCCATCTTTAGATTCTAGCACCATATTTGCATATTTGCTTCAGAATAAAAGTCTGGTTTGGTGTTTTGCTATAGAATTTGAGTTAGACATACAGACTATTTTTGTGTGTTTTGTGTGTGCAGATGCTCACCAGAATGTGCTATATGTACTTTCTTCTTAAAGGTATGTTAAGCTGAAATGAAAGTGTACAGCTCTTACCTGTGAGTGAGAACAGTGTAGAAATTCTAATCTTTTTCAAAGGAGTACATTAAAACCTGATCAGAAACTCTGTCACTTCACACAGGCCAGAAGAAATAACTGGTGGGCATYTTTTGGCTGTGTTGCCATGCTGCAGGTGTTGCTTGCCCTCAGTGCTCCTGGCAGCAGGATGGGCAGTTTTGTCTGGGCTTTCTGCACGTCTGCATTAGTATCTAAACAGTCTAAAATAGAGTGCTCGTGAGAAATTGCCAATAATGTTTCCTTGGGAAGTGGAAAGTTTCATAATCCTAATTATCCTCTGCAGTCTCTGGCTAAATATCTGCACTACCTTTCCATTAAGKGTAGTATTTTTCATTTCTTGCTCAAAGACATGCTGCTTTTACCACCATGACACTGTTTTGGTAGTTTTTTCACTCAAGCCTTGTTATAACATCCATGTAAAAGGAGATCTCATACAAACCATCCTGTTGCCTGCTTTTACCCCACTCAGTCATTTGACTGCCATTAGTAAACAACTGTTAATGGATCTGGAAAAACTCCACTGCAGTGGCTCTGCAAATGCCCATAAATGGCACMCTTTTGCATTGGAGGATAAAGGCACCAGTTGGTTTCATATAAGCTCTTGCAAGATAGTAATCCTGCCCTTTAAGGATGGGTCTGTAATTTTTACTTTTAGCAGCTTCTTGAATTATTCATATAGGTATTTATGCAGACAAGATAAATAGGATAATTTATCTCAAAATAAAACACAATGGTTTCAGAACCCTGTGAAAAAGTAAAATTGAAATAATTCAATCTTTTCTAATGCCCCACCACATTTAAGTCACTGTGTGATAATACTAAAAGGAAACCTGTTCAGTGTCATGTAACAGCCAGCAATCTACAGTTTCAATGAGACAGAAGAGTTTTATTGTAAAAGTGTCTATTCATCAAACYATTACTGTATTCTTTTTCATGCAAAAAATATACATTCCTTATCTTTAGTTTCCACAGACTAGGAGACCTATAAGCAGGAAAAGCAGGTACTAACAAGAAAGGATCACACAGGTCTCAAGCTTCCTGAATTAAAATTGTACCTTGAAAGCTGACTCCATTGCTTCCAGAGCATTTCAGCTTTTTTTCCCACATCATAGCATTTTTCAACATAAAAACACCAGAAAAAATGCACCCAGACAACTGAGGCATTAGCTATATTTAAAATACAGCCTCTTCTCATCTCCTACCCAGCCTAAGCCTCACTTCCACGAGACAGAGATAGCAAGAAAGGGATGGCACTGACAGCACTGTGCAAACAGTGTCCGTGTTGCACAGGGTTCATTCCACTATTTCAAATAAACCCTGAAAGCAAAGACAACTACTTTGGATGAGAACAGATGAAAAAATCTCTTGCTCTCCAAAAAACTCCAACAAACCCTCCCATCTGCCTACCTCTTCAGTTTTACATAATGACTGAATTTTAGCTTTTATTATTAACCCTTATATTTTTTAGATCATTAAATCTCTATATTAGCTTTGACAGCTCACTACAAGAGGGGCCTGCCTATATTTTTAAACATATGCAGATGTTATATGCATAATACAAAGCACAAATACAGCACCAGCAKCCACTCTTAAACGTCTGCTAGATTTTCCCAGTCCCAGTAGGAGAGGCTGAAACACTCTGACCTTGTCACAGGTTTGCAACCTAGTGTGCCTGGAATAGCAAGGATACAGCTGGAACTGCAACTTAGCTGTTAAACAAATGGAAACTTAGAGAACACAGATAACTCTGTAATTAAGTTACATTTGAATAATGACTGGTGGCTGTTGCTCAGCCTCATGGGGCCACTTCATTCTCAAGAAAACAGAGATACTAAAAACCAGGAAGGACAGGAAAGGCATCTGTCTGAGAACTATCTGCTGGCATTTTTAATCATCACTTTTTAGTTTCACAGCTTTAGGTATCTCAGGTGATAAAGACTGCCCCCACCTCTGCCTGAAGCCAGCAGCAAGCTTTGGAATAACTGCTTAGGAAATTTTTCCTTGACATTTAGCCGCCTTTTTAATTATGTTCATTTYAACTCATTAGGAGATTCGGGGCAAACAATTAACACCAAATAACATATTCCTCTCTCTTCAGTAGTCATGGCTGTTTTCACAGACTGATTTTAATTGCTTTATATTTATATTGGCCTTTGCAGCTCCTTCTCAGGCAGGAATAGTTTTGCCTGTRTAAATGGTACAGGCTTTGGTCCATTTTCCTATTTTGAGGATACAGTGGTAAACCATAAAATTTTTAATGTGTTAAGATAATGAATGAAACTCACATTCATTAATAATCAAACCCACACAAACAGTTTAATAGCACTATATGGCTTTCAGGGATGAAATGTGTGCTCACCATCCTTTATAATTAAAGAACAGCTGTAATATGCTTTATTGTGTAATTTTGGACTGGAATAAAGATTTTTAATCATTCGAAACTCACGTGCAAATTCAGAATGATGAGCTCACCAAGAATAAATGGAATTAAACCAATATCAGAATAATAACACAGACTAGTTGTGCCAGCATTTTTTAAGATTAATTCTTTTAATATGTAACATCGAATTTATGGAAATTCATTTTAGTACTTCATATACTTATACAGTCCAAGAGGATGTCTTTATAATTTTTGTGCATCTCTCTCTCATACCCTCATATTCATTGATTTCCATGCTAATTATGCAGCACACTTGGGAGTGTGCAACTGAAAGATCCTGACTCATTCAAATAAATCTCACTTCACAAGACTGGAGCTGAAAGAATTTTTTCTTCTCATATCTAAAGATTACTGGGTGATGTAGGACATAAGAAGTGGAAGGAGACCACTCAGTAGAAAGCCTGGTAGGGTAAAGAACTGTTCCATATTTAGTATTGCATTTGAGTTTTCATTGCAAACAGGATTTTAATTACCACTCCACAAGCCAGAAAAAGACTGTCCTCACAATTAGTGGGTTAAGTTTCAACCTGAAGCAGAGAATTGCTGTCAAATTTGAGGCTGATGGTCAAACTTCAGGACAGAAGTTCAGCTCATTGCCTACTATCACCTTGTACCTGCTGGCAGCATCCCACAGTTCTCCAGGAATGTCCTCTCTTACTCCTTTTGACATTATGCTGTTCCTACACATGCTGGAGCACTTTGTCAGGACTCCAAATTTAGTGGTTTTTGACCTAGTTAGGAACAGAGTGTGTTGTTCATGCTACAGTTACCCATGTAAATCAATCTGGTAGCATTTCTGCAGAGAAACTGAAGCACAGATCACTAGTGAACCAGAAACCACCATGATTTAATTTCTATAATATCTATACCAATAATATATATTTATTGGTAGAGAGATATAATGTGCAATCAACAGGCGAGATAAATAAGGCAGAGAGAGATACAAATACCTTTCCAAAGTTTTCCAAAGCCAATCTGTGAGAAACTTCTCAATTTTGTAATTCCAGTCCACTGWCCTGCCATTCAGATCACCATTCTCTCTTCCCTATAAAAATATTCTCAAGAAACCAGGCAGAGGCAAGGCCAACCTTTGCTACCTTCATGATTCATGAACGTGGGCTTTATTTTTTAAGAATGTTCAGTATCTTCACCCACAATTGCTAATTCAATTAAATTGTGATAGTGGAGTTGCAGCTGCATATATTATATGTAAGCAACTCTTCAGAGTATTAGTTATGCATACTAGAATAAAATGAAAAGCAAGATCAACAGGAGAGGTCTGTTGTGTCAAGGAACTTTAAACAAAGCACACAGCAGGTATTCTTCTACACAGCCAGGATTATACAATTTTTTTTTAAAGAAAGTTCAAACCCATTCCTAAAGCAAACTACTTTCACATAGACAGCTGCTTTAAGCCAATTGAAAGCATAACTGCTGTAAATTCAGATTCATTGAATTTACAATGACTGGTAAAACCATACTAAAAACTTACTACAGATTGCACAATTACTTTTCAGAAAATCTGCATGGCAAAATCCATTAAGTATTTCATAAAAAGACTAATATATCAATGAGAACAGAAAGTGCTCTYGGCAAGAGATTTTGGCATCCTGCAATCGAAGAGTTGCGCATTCTTTGCCAAGATCACAAAGTTTAAGAACAATCACCTAAAGGGGGCAGATGTTAAGACAAAATAGCTGCTGGGTGCCAAGCAGCTGGAACACAGCTTGGCACAAAAGGAACTGGGGCTCCTGGTGGACACCAAGGTGAACACCAAGGTGAACACCAAGGTGAACGTGCACCAGCAAGATGACTCTGCTGTGAAGAAGGTGGATGGTGCCTTCAGCTGCAGTAAATAAAGTACTGCCAGCAGGGTGAATGAGGTGCTGGACCCAGTTCTGACCTCCCCAGCAGCACAGAGAGATGGAACAGCAGTGGAGAGACSACCCTTGGGACTGAGGGTGAGCGAGGGCTGGGGCATCTCCCACAGGAGGAAAGGCTGAGAGGGCTGGGCCTGGTGAGGCTGGAGAGGAGAAGGCTCAGGGGGATCCTACAGACACACATGAGTACCCAAGGGTGCCAAGGGTGCCAAGAGGAGGGAGCCAGGCTCCTCTGAGCAGTKCCCAGTGACAGGAGCAGGGCCCAAGGGCCCACAAAGGGAAACACAGCAGGGCCCACGTGGTGTTGTGTGTTCTAAAAGTATTTATATGAGTTCGGTTGTAAAGTTGTATCCCTTTTAAAAGTTTAAAATATGCTTTGGTCCTCGGTTCTCCCCATTTAATCCCCTCACAATGGTTTCTCCCCAAGTTGTTTACCCCTTGTTTTCCCACCAATGGCTTGTCCCTCAAGATGACTGATCCCTTGATCCTTTCCTTTATGCCCTATAAGTTTATTTCCTCCCTCCTGCTGCTGCCCACTTCCCTGTCTATCATTGTGACCACCCYCCCTTTATTTCGAGAATTTTCCATGTCAATCATCTCTAGCTTGATGTATGATTTGCCTCCAGAGTCTCTTCCCTCCCCTATGTGATCCTCATTGGTCCAGCTGTGTCTCGCACTCCTCCCCTGATTTTTTTTTTTTTGTTTATTTGGTGTATTGGTCACTTTACATCTCCTCCTCTCATGCTATCATGCCTACTCCCTTTATCAGTGCCTCTCCAAGCTGTCCTCCTCTGGCACCCATCCCTGGTCCCACCTGGGAAATAAAGCRCCTTGGCATCCACACGAGTGTCCACTCTCTCTCCTTCCTTTATCTTGGGACTTTGTAGCCACGCTCTCGCATCAGGAAACACTCCTGCAGTGTGAGGCTGCCCAGGGCAGGGTGTGTACAGGCCTGTGTGAACATCAGGAAACACTCCTGCAGTGTGAGGCTGCCCAGGGCAGGGTGTGTACAGGCCTGTGTGAGCATCAGGAAACACTCCTGCAGTGTGAGGCTGCCCAGAGAAGCTGTGCAGTCTCCGTCCTTGGGGACACTCAACATCTGGACATGGTCCTGGCTCTAGGTGGCCTTAGCTGAGCTGTGGGGCTGGACAAAATGACTCCCAGAGGTCCCTTCCAGCCTCAGCCATTCCTCAGCCTCTGATTCTGCCTCAGAAGGAAAGCTCACTTGAATGAAAAYTGATGAACTGCACAGGCTGCAGGCTGCAGATTGTTTCATCAGAGCCACAAAAGATGAATGAACCATCTTATAAAAGAGGACACTGACAAACCGCATTCTCCACCCAGCTTAGCAACTGCCTGCAACCCAGTGCACTGCACAAAAGGAATCATTCAGGTGACACTGGCTTTGTGTATAAAAGCTTCATGGATGAGCCTCAGCATTATTACCCAGTGCCATCAGCCATCATGCACAATCTCTAGGTACAATGCATAAGCAATATATCACTCCATCCAGCGCTTGAAATGCTAAGTTTCAACATCAGTGATAGAAACAGCCTATTATCTTACCTAGAACATCCCATGACAGAGAATAGGCGTTCCCTCCCATAAATACTTTGGTGATTTGCCTCAACCAATTTTAGAACAACTCACATGATGAGTCCTCCCCCACTTCATTGAGAAGATTATATTGCAGCCCAATGGTGCAGAGTGSTAGGAAGTTCTTTTGATTAGTTTGAGCCCTTCTATAAATGAGTATATCAAAACAGCACTTGTAAAAAAAATTCACTGCTAACAGGAGGCAGCAGCTGATGAGAAAATAATAAAGAGCACATTTTCTTCACTGTGGCTGGGGTGGCTAAATGTCAGTCATTCTCCTTAAAATTCCCATGTATACCATTGTGCCAAAGGGCACACGAAGCAAATCCAAATTACAGGTTTAGATTATAATAGTGTGCACACCCTATGGCACCCCTGAGAATTTAATAATAATGAGAAATAGTCTCAATTAGTTTTTTAAAATCTTGAACTGATTAACAGCTTCAGAAAAGCATTTTCATTCATACAGTAATAAATTCTCCCAAGGAAGCAAATCCCCAAACAATCAGTATAAAATGAGCTCTTGAAATCATAAGCAGAATAATGTAAAGCTCTCTGCATCCTTAATTAGGGATGGAAATGGTTCAGGAAGGGCTGATCAATAACGTACAAATGATAAAAATGCATACTTTTGGAGAATGTGTGAACAGTTTCATAAAAAGATGAAATCTTTGGTGGGTCTTCCACACAGCACGCTGAATTGCAACTGCTCTCATCAAAGAAAGATCCCCAGCCACCTTGGAATAAATATATTTATATCTGATAGTAAGAAGGGTGAAGAAAAAGACTCCATAATGATACCAAATAACAGAAGTCTGAAAGCTGCTTAAGAGAAATCAAGACTCTTGCAGCACTTTGCCTATCTCCTTGTTCCTTGTGTTCATCATGCAAATAAAAGACATTCTCTATTTTGGTCTGCTTGAACTTCCTCCAGCCCTAGCACCTTCCATCTTATTGTATTTGCAATACAATAAGGGTGCTCTGTGGCAGGAAGGAATGATGAACCTGACTCCATGTTCTCAGAAGGCTAATTTATTATTTTATAAATAAAAGAGTATATTTTATCAATATATTTTATAAATAAATTAGTATAGATTTTATAAATAAATATAGTATTTTATGATACCATATTTATTAAATGGTACTAAATTAACCTATAATAAGTCAAGGATACTTACAGAAGGSTAAAAAGATAATAATGAAAACTCKTGACTCTTTCCAGAACTCTGACACAGCTTGGCTATAATTGGCCAAGAAGTCAAAACAATTCACATGAAACCAATGCAATGAAACGATCACCTGTGGGTAAACAATCTCCAAACACATTCCAAAGGAGCAAAACACGGGAAAAGCAAATCTAATAAGYATTGTTATCCTTTTTCTCTGAGGCTTCTCAGCTTCCCAGGAGGAAGATCTTGGACAAAGGAATTGTTCCAGAAAATATGAATGCCACACATCTGTTCCCCACCGCCCCCTGCAGTTCCATTTCCCCACGTTCCCAGACCTGTCACACCACAGGCACAGTCACAAAAAGCACTTTGGTGTCATCAGCTCCATGCACAACCCAGGAAGTTTGAGAAACACAGAAAAAAGTGTGTTAGAAACACTTAGAAAAAGTGTTCTTTCCCAGTTACACCTGGGCAGTGCCATGTCACTTGATATTTTCTGAAAAATCCTTTCAGCAGGACTTCTTCTCCTAGGAAGTTGAGAAGCCTCAGAGGAAAATGTAAATAATAATTATCTGATTGCTTCTCCTTGCGTTTTGCTGCTTTGGAATGTGGTAGGTGATTCTTTCATYGGTTCCACGTGAATTGTGTTTTCTTAATGACCAATCACAGCCAGCTGTGTCAGAGTCTCTGAGAAGTCATGGGTTTTGGTTATTCATTCCTTTCTAGCTTTCTGATGTATCCTTTCTCTTTCTTTAATGATATGATATGATACGATACGATATGATAATCAGCCTTCTGGGAACAAGGAGTCAAATTCTCATCTCTYACCTCATCCTGGAGACTCACAACACAACAGTGCCACATTGCACTTCACTACATAAGCAGAGTCAACATGTTGCAAAAAAAATCTACGAAAGTTTACTAAACCAACACAACATATCCACTGACACCTTAAGAAGGAAGGTGAGAATTCATCCCAGATGCTCAGCTGTCCTGTGCATCCTCAGGAGTCAGYAAGCTGAGACAGACTTTACAATGCCAACTGCTTAATGTCTCCTGTTCTCTTCTGCACCTCAAATCAGAATTTGTTCCAGTGCTAAACTTATTTGTTCCATATAATACATTTAAAAATGGTAAACATTTATATGTACTTTCAATCAAGCTAGAAAGATTTCCCCCAAGAAGACTCAAAATTCTAAAAGTCTTAGAACCCTTCTTAAAAGGAACTTCTTATTTCACGTGCACTCCTAAACCTTATTAAGAGGAGTAAGGTATATCAGTGTCTGTAAAAGCACAATGTTGCATCCAATGTTTCTTCCAGGTGAAGAACTCAGTCATTACTGTTACCCTTCTTTTTAAATAATGTAATGAATATTTCCAAATAAATAAAAAGTGCCTTTTTCCGTAGTATAAAATGTGCTTTTTGAAAGCATATGCTTTCTCTTTCAATGTTAATTACAGATTGAATTTTTAACTTCACTAAACCATTAGTTGTGACTTTGATCAGACTCCAGTTCCCCCAGCCAGGGTGCTGCTTCAGACATCAATAATTCTAATTAAACCAACTCTGAGATATGACTACATCATTTCTCTAAGCAATTAAAAATGTGCAACTGAAATAAGTAGAAAATCTTGAAAGCCAGTCGACTCATATAATAATAATAATAATAATAATAATAATAATAATAATAATAATTATAATAATAATAATAATGTTATTTTTATTATACATTGCACTTCTACATTGTCCTTCATCCTTGTGTGTCAAAATACTTCTCAATAGCATAATACTTTTGTTAGGAAAAGAAAAATATAAAAAGCCTCTATTTATTTGCCTATCTGAAAGGGGTTTAATTATTCATGATGAAGATACAGTCACTGCTTGCTGAATGAATAAGACCTCCACACACTAAAACTACACATTTATCCAAATTGATTTTGTGCCCCTAATTTCATTAAATTAACAAAGTTTTATTATACCTAAGTTGAATTCAATTTTTTTCATTAGCACTTCCAAAGGAAGGGCTTCCTCATAGCAGTCGTTTTTAAAATTTGAAGACTACAATATCATTTATTCTCTTCAAATGCACTAAGCTATAGAAGAAGTGTCCTCAAAAATGTATCTGCAAAAGCTGGAACATAAGATTTTGTTGGATTAGGAGGATCACCTTGAACTTTGCAGGATCTCAAACAACTRCATGGGCTCACCATTAGTGCTTGAGGGCTTGGGGTGGCTGGAAAGCCTTTGTGAATCTGCTAGATGAGTAAATTTGGGATTAGAAGCAACAGCTACTTGGGGTCTAACACTGGTGTTACAACTGTGCCTGTGTTTGACTGTCACCATCATATTTTCTGAAAAATCCTCTTTGCCCAGGATTTCTTCTCCTGGGAAGCTGAGAAGCCTCAGAGAAAAAGGAAAACAATRCTRTCTCATTTRCTTCTCCTGTGTTCTCCTGCTTTGGAATGTGGTTGGAGATTGTTTATCCAGCAGGTGAATTGTTTTGACTTAATGACCAATCATTGTCYGGCTGTGTCAGGACTCTGGAAGAAGGAGTCCCAAGTTTTCATTAGTATCTTGTTAAGCCTTCTGTCTGTATYCTTTCTCTATTCTTTAGTATATTTTTTGTATAATATTCTTTATTATAATATCATAAATTAGCCTTCTAAGAACATGGAGTCAGATTCACCATTTCCTTCCTGCCACAGGGCACCCCAAAAATACCACATTTGATCTTAAAAAACTTCTCTGCATTTCTGTTTATCTCCAAACAAATATTTTTGATACTACAAGAACCTTTAGTAGCTCTTGKCACACACTTCAGACAGTATGTAGATGAAAGAATGAATATACAAAATGCCATYATTTCACAAAGAGATTTCATATAAGGATATAAGTACATGCACAGTCTGTGTTTCAGAGCTTCATTGTCAGTGAAATGAGGCTGATCTGCAGCACAGGGAATACCAAAACATAAAAAAAATCCCAGCTGTCCTATGCATATTTATGCATTTAGGAGCAAGACTAATTTCAAGGTGGGGAAAAAAAGTCAGTGTAAACAGGGCACTTATCCTGTCCCTTTAGATTTCTGTCCTTAATTGCATATTTCGTCAGAGACTGTGGTCTCCATCCTGCACATTAGATCCAGAGCAGAGACTGGGTGAGGTGAGCTACTCCAGRCAGTGTGACAGCTGTGACTCATGTCATGAACAAGGACAACAGCAGTGGTGGCTCAGCCACGACCATCAGAGGATGTGAGCAAGAAAAGGGTTGTAGGGGAAACTGTTCCACAGTAGAAAATTCCATCTCAGCTAACAAATAGCAGCAGACAGTGGAAATCACTCTTAGGGCCACATGAAATCACCTAATATGTCTCAGTCTGTAAGATTTAAATCACTCAAGAGCCAGTAAAAAAGATGCTTACTGCCTGACAGTGGCTTAGGACAATGGTGGCTCTGAAACAGATGAGCACTAAGTACCAGTAAAGCATGTGGCACGAAACTGGCAAGGAACCTGGGACCACCAAAGCAGAATATAAAACATCTGGCTTTCCAAAACAAGCTTTTCACAGATTGTGAAACACAGCAGAGAAAAGGCAAAATGAGAGACGTGCATTTTATTTGGTTCTTAAAATGTGCCAACTTAGAAATCCTATAGACTGTCACCCAAATTTATGAAATACAGTAAAAGATGCCTTCTTTACTTATCCTTCAGTTATTGAACATATTACCCCAAAATGCACCAGTCTTTTAGATGCATATCTTATTTTCTGTTATATCTAGTCAAAATATCGATTTTGTATTTTTCTTTAAGATGGAGTCATTTATCATACCCCTATGGATACTTTCCTAGTAAAATTACATTATTTTCCAGCACCTGAAAATTTGGTCTTTCCCAGATTTTCAGTTTTAGGAATAATTTTAGTTCAAACCACATCATCAATGAAGAGTTGGGTTGCTTTCAGGCTATAATTCATCTAACACCTCCTTCAGACGCTTCCTTAGGAGAAGCATCACGCATTAGAAACCCCCACTTCTCTCCACTCCCTGTAACAAGAGGTTTAGCTGACTACCTCAAGGCAGMCAGCCATGATCTCTCTCATTAGAACAAGGTAAGAACAACTCTATCTCAGCTGGCAAAGCAGGAATCTACATGAGAAAGACTCAGTGAACTGTGCCGAAGGGGTCTGCAAATGTAAATTAGGTGTCAGAATCTGAGACTAATTCAGACTGGCTGGGGTGTCAGAGATCTCTGGATAAAGCTGCTGCATCCAGCAGGGCTCAGAGTGAGGGCAAATTGTCACCCTGATTTTTTAGGTYTTTCTAAGCCTTCTGATGTTTATGTAACGAACTTTCTCACAACCTTCATGTAAATAATTTATTGTTTTGCATTCTTTTATAGAAGAAGAAAAATTTAATAAACTGTTGGTTTGTCCAGCGTCATTGGAGAGGTGGCACAGTCACCCTCCAATCCACTGTCACTTTTGGAAATCTATAAATGTTGGAGTCAGAAATTAAAAATTCTCTTTTCACCTTGGAAGAGCTGCATGTTCATGTCGAGTTATTTCGTGTCCTGTAGAGACATCAAACCAGAGCTGCTCCCTGAGAGCTGGAGGAGTGGAAAACCACCCTGTTCCGGTTCAGATGKGTCCCCTGGAGGTGTCACGCCCTCCTTGGCTGATGCACTTGTGCAGGAGCAGCAGGAACAAGTGCACAGAGCTCACCAGCTGTGGGGAGCAGCTCCAGACACCCATGGGAGGCTGCTTCTCAGAAAGCTGAACATAAATCTGAAGGGCTCATCTTCAGGGCATGGAGACAAGTATGCTACTGGGGCTGTTTTGGCCTCTTTAATGGYCCAGTGGGAAACCTTGGACAGAGGAAACAGTTTAAAAGCTATGAAAACAGGGTTTCTAACAGTGCTTTAAGGGAGATATATTTTACAGTAAGCCTGCTTTTTATTTTTCTTTTACCCATTTTTATATCTTCCTGMTTCCTTCCTTTCTTTTTATTTTCTGATATAGAATAAAAAGTTCATGTGACAATATAAAGAAAAGTTAGCACAAGGAAGAGTATTCCGTACACTCAGTAACACAAACTCTGCCATTTTGCATACCATGCTTTGAGCTTTGTCCTAGGCTGGCTCTTTTTTGGTTGCTTTGACTATTCCAGAAAAGTTCTCCTACCCTTTTGAAGTCAAACAACCCACACATGCTCTGCTGGCAAAACCTTGATCAAGTTTCTTGCTTTCTTGCACCTGCCAGTGATCATTCACCACCTCCTTTGAATTTTTTTTTTCCCACTAACACCTATGTAACAGAGTTTTTGGCCTAAGAACACATGGAACATTCCTCCCTTTCCAAGATGGGACTAGAATCTTCCAAACTACTTTAAGAGTTTTCATATTTTATAATCTTTTCCATCAAAGTTTAAATTTTTACCTTCATTTATTTTGCTTTTAGTCAAAGGCATCTCTTTTAGTCCTGTTAGAATACTGAAAATATTAAATGAGAACTGGGTTTCCTAGGAAGAACTGAATATTTATGTCTTTATTTTTCAAGTTCACTTAYGATGCTTAAAAAATATTGAAAAAATAAAATTGCTTCCTCCATTAAAGGCCATCAAAATAATACACAGTGTACAAAGAAATCCCTTTTCCAATCTCTGCCAGCCCTGGAGCAATCTACAGCAGCTATTTCCTGACACATAGTTACACAGGCAAGGACAAAGAGAAGTGTCCTTGACCACAAATATTAGACCTACTTTAAGGATCAGAATTTTCCAGAGAGAAGTTTTCCAAGAACCTAACCCTRGCTGTGTCAATGCCAGAGACCATCTTGTGGTGACAACCAGTTCAGCTTCTGATTTCAAATTGCTGTGCATTCACCTTGACATAACAATTGCAAAGGTACCATTTTCCCTAATGCAATTCCCCTCCTGATGTGGAGATACAGGATCCTATTTGAGCTCCAGGGACTGCAGTTTCAGGAAGGACATGCAAATGCAATCCCTTCCAAATATCTCATGTCAGAAAAAATAAATACAAAAAAAGTCAGGATAGAAAACTTAATTCTGAATGAAAATTCCATCTTTTTTTTTTTTTTTACTACTTCAAAGCATGTCCTGTTTGTTGCAAAGGTGCAGTTTGGCACTTGGATCAAAGCATCTCCTGGCTCTGTTGTATTAAAGCTGAAGTGTCAAACTGTTCCACTGCAACACTAGTAAGAAATGCTTTGATGTACTCACATATATATATATGTGTCTGTGTGTGTGTAAAGTACTTTAGTAATTACTTAGTAACCCATAATATTTTAAAAATASTTTACCCAACTATAATTTCTCATTATGATATGTCACTGAAGTTRCTCCAACCATTACATGACTCTTACTGACCTCCTATCAGGCAAGATAGAAATAAACTCTAAAGCAACTTTTTGAAATGCAGACATTTCCAGTGGAGGGGTATTTGGTGCGTTCATCAAAGAATGCTGTGCAGGGGAACAATGACAGGGCTAAAGAATATCACTCGAGTGCCTTTGATTAAATTAGAGTTGAGGGACATGCTCATCCTGAGCCAAACACCAAGAAGAGAAGAAATGGTGCTTTGAGGAGAGCTGGCCTGGAGCCTGCCATGAGACGCCCGTCAGAACAAGTCCACAGAACGATCTCCTACCCCTGGCAAATTGTGTCTCCACAGGTTAATATCAAATCATACTGATCTCATTCCAAAACAAGTACTTCCAAAAGATGACTAAAAAACGGGGATCCCCAATTCCCTCCCTGGATAGCAGAGTCCTGGCTCTGCTCCCCAGCACCAAGRGCAGCTCCTGCATCTGCCAGGGCAGAGAGCACATCCTCCCCAGAGCACTGACTTCTTCCCAGCCCCTCCCAGCTCTGGGGGGCCATTTGCCTTCCCATCAGGGCTCTAGGACARGGCACATGTTCAGCTCCACTGGGATGTGCAGGAAGGGAAATCAAAACACTCAACYGAACGTGTGTCAGCCTTGGATCTCTGGGGAGAACCRTTGCCCTGATTTTTTAWGKTTTTCTAAGCCTTCTGATGTTTACATTCTTGTAATGAACTTTCTCATGCACTTTATGTAAATAACTTATTGTTTTGCATTCTTTTATGGAGGAGGAGAAATTTGATGGACTGTTGGTCTGTCCAGTGTCATTGGARAGGTGGCACTGTCACCCTCCAACCACTGTCACTTTTGGAAATCTATAAATGCTAAAGTCAGAATTTAGACTCTCTTTTTATCTTGAAAGAGCAGCATGTCCATGTTGTGCTATTTCGTGTCCTAGAGTGACAGAGAACAATTTCCAAATATGTTACACTGGGTTTGTGTGGCCAGGATTTGGTAGTGAGGGAGCTACAGGGGTGGTTCCTGTGAGAAGCTGCCAGAAGCTTCCCCCTGTGTCCAGCAGAGCCCCTGGAGACTCCAAGATGGATATGCCTGGATCCTCCTCTGATTTTATTAGCAATAAATTCAGTTAATTTCCCTAATTCAAGCTTGTTGTACCTCTGCTGGTATTTGGTGAGCGATCTCTCCCTGTCTCTTAACTCATGAACCCTTCATTATATTTTCTCTCCCCTATCCAGCTGTGGAGGGGAGCAAGAAAGAGGCTTTGACTCAGGGGAGCTCTCTTGGTCAGAGCAGGTGCTGGTGACACCACAGCTGTGGGTTCAACCCCTGTGTGAACCATGCACTTAACAGCTGGACCTGATGGACCTGGTGGGTCCCCTCCAACTCAGAATGTTCTGTGCCCTGGTGAGTGCCTGGCATCCAGACAGGGTCAACCCAGTACACACAAATCTCTTYGCAATCTCACCTTTTTCTCTGTAAAAAAAGATTAGAAAGTCAATTTCAGGCTTCAGATTAACAGTCTTGAAAATTTATAATTTATAATATTGATATTTATAATACTATTGATAATAATTCTCCTAATTTTTTAGTTCTGCTTCATAGTTCCAATAYATGACAAGAAGTGAGGGAGAACAGAGTACATTCTTGTTTTAGCTCTACAGAGGACTCCTCTGAAGCTGCTGAGAAACAAAGATCAAGTTGACAGTTTTTCCTTCTAACTTGAAACAGTTTTCACCATTTCCAAGAAAACTGAATAGACTTTCACATCAAATTATTCAGYTGGATTGCTCAGATACACATTATTGTTCTCATTATTCACTACCTTCTTKTCTACACCACCCTTTTAGCAAAACACAATATAGCTTTTCTTCTGATTTTAGACATCCCCTTTGGTTCTACAGCTCATAAAATTCTGCTTCTTGAACAGCATAATGCRATTACTTCATCTTTTTCTCTATTTCTGCATAGCTTATCTCTAAAGCTTGTGGTCTCTATTGATTTATAATTGCTTACCATTTACTATACTGATAGTTACAGACAATTTACTGATACACATTAGCACAAGGACAGAAAAACAGTTGTCTATGTCAATAACTTATTGCAAATATATCTGAGGAATGTCAGAAAATAACTGATTTATATTCTGAAGCTTCTGCTTACATTAAAAGGATTGATAAATCATAAATCTCATCATTACCTTTTAAAAATTTATTTTATGATGATTTTAAACGTTCATGTTTTCTCTTTTTTTTATATTACTTCTTAACACAGTATGCAGTCTTTTTGCAGACATAAAGGATTTTAATTAATTTTGGTTTCTTAAGATAATTTGGGCTGTTGCTACTTGTTACAGTTTCTCCMATTTGTACTATAATTTCAYGGCTCAACACTGATATCTGWGCTAGGACCACTGTTAAACCATGAAAAGCCAACACGACAAGAAAGAAATATATACCAACAGCAATACCGAAGATGAAATTTTAATATTCACATCCCTGAAGAACTTCTAGAAGTATTTTCAGATTCACAGGACAAAATACTACAAAACATAACAAAATTTATCTTTTGACACGTAAACATTTTCTCTCAAAGTAAATTCCAACTTAGCTGCATCAAGAATTTGTCATTCACCCAACATGCTATAGGTACTTGCTGCAATATACATTTCACAGACACAGAAAAATGAGCCTGGAGTGATGAGGGAAGCACATCCAGTCACTTAAGTTAGTGGCCTAGTCAGGACTAAAATCTATATTCCATGGATTTATCTCCTGACAGTAGACATTAAATTACACCACAGCAGCAACACTTTGTAARTATGACAGTTTGGATCAAGCTTAATAATTAATATATGACTTGAAACTCTATTAAGCAGCCTGATAACAAAATTTGTTATCCAGAAAAGACTGAGCAATTTCATAGATAGAAAAGAGAGTACCTTTCATTCCTGCTATTTGGTACTAAATTAAATGCCTTGTCTTTTCTAAATATAAGTAGCTTCCTATTTGCATTATAATTATACTGTGAAACTTTCTGTGGATAATGAAGTAAGTTTAGGGAGCAGCATTTTGGCCCTTTAATCTCTTGGGAAGCAGAAAGATGGAAGCAAGGTGGCAGGAAAGGAAAAAGAGAAAATGAGAACAAATGGTGAGGTTACAAAAAGCATGTGTGAAATGATGATAACAGTTCAGACCAGCCCCAAAGAGCTGATAAAGACATATTTCCATGTATTAGTACTTCTAATAAATAACAAATTTCAGCTCTGAAATGAGCCTACTTGTAAAACTTGCTCTGAAGACTGTTCCATGTCTCACTGCAACAGCCACAAGCTATTCAATCCACACAGAAAGGACAATACTTCAGGGTAACTAGGAACACCCTCTTTTTCCCACTGGAAAAAGCCCACTGGATTTTGTCAGCTTTTTAAAAATGAGAAAAAAGCARAAAAGGAAAGCATTCTGGTGCCACTGATCTGCTGGTGATGATGGAGATATTATTGGAATTTATATCCTGCAAAGACTGTTTGGGGATGGGGATGGGGAGAGGAGCATCACTCTCAATCCTTGGGCAGGATGTGAGAGACAGGGAGGTGTAGCCATGCCTGGATTAAACATTTACTGCTGCTGGAGGCCAGGAGAGACACGCCACCACCCTCCTAGGAATCTGTGTCCATGTTTATCACCCTGGGCTAACTTTACTGGTTTCTGCAGAACACCAACATCAGCAGACCTCAAAAGGGACCCCCCCTCAAACCCTGCTCTGGGAGGAGGGGAGATGTGCCACAGCTCCAGCACAGGGAGTCATCCTGAATCAAAAATTTGAGATTAAAAACATTAGTAGCCACTCTGTAAGCCACGTACAACCACAAACAGAAATGCTCTGCCCAATGCCTCTGACCAAAAGCAGCAGCTACAGCTGGGTCAGGGGTGTGCTTCCAAGAGCCCAACTCCAGGGCAGGATTCTTGGAGCACTCCAGTTAGCTGGGGCTCAAAAAAGCTTATTTCAGAGTTTAGTTACAAYGGCTTTAGCATTGTAAAAGTGCAGGGCTGGCTATCCCTGATAAGGTAGATAAATTGCATTCATACAGAAGCAGAACTTTTGGCCTCTAGGACACTGTACATGTGAAAACAGAAGCATCCACAGACATACAATTACAGAATTTAATGAGGGGCCACCCAGTAGACATCTACATTCTTCACAGCCCCATTACAAGTGACTACACTGCCCTGGAGAACCAAACTTTTCCAACCATGCCATCTCACTCTACTCACCAATAAAAACAGAGTAACAACACCCTTCAAGTTCATGGAAGCTTACTGATTTWAAAAAAAGAGAACTGGGGAAGGTAATTTCTTTAAACATTTGCCTTGGAGCTCATCTCGTATTTTTATCAAAGACATGAAAAAGGAGGCCCAGCTTTGCTTGGTTAGACTGGTACAACTTTGGAAAGCACTGCCAATGCCAGGAAATACTGGAATTTCATTCTGAAAGAAAGGAAAAGTCTTGCCTAACAGAAACTGAATAAAAAGTAATGATATAATGTGCTTTGTGATTCTGCTCAAGAGCCTAGCAATAATAAGTATTTCTACTAAAAGTAGGGAAATTATCAGTGAGAAATTACTGGGAAGGATGAAGATCATGTTAATCAATCAGAGGACGACAGAATAAGGAAGATTAGCTTTGTTGAAAAAGGCAAAAGCTATCCAGAATTTATCAACAGAAGCATTTGTAACAACAACATAAAGCTATTAATGCCATGAAACAAGCCMCAGTGATGCTTATCTCAATACAATTCTTCAGCTCTGCTCAAGAATAAATAAAAAAAAAAAGCAAGAAGTGAAGAGAAGCACGAGGACATACAACAATCTGTTTTATGAAATGTAGTGTTCCTCACTTATTTTGCCTGGCAAATTCAAAGCCAAGAGGAAATATTATTCCTTTATGTAAACTGATTAGGACAAGTAATAAAAAGGGTTTTTTTTCATTTAAGAGGAAGAATGACAAGTGGCAGAACACTAATACAAGTGAGTATTAACTGTCAGGAGTCAGGCTTGAATAGAAATCAGTGGAGGACTCCTAGCCATAAGAAAGCAATGTCTGAAATATAATTTTAAACTGAGGAGCAGGATGGTAACTTTTTATTTTTAAAGAAATAGCTATTTTTAGGACAGATYTGACAAATCCACAAAGAGGACTCTGGGACACAGTCTCCCATGGTAAGTGGGAACTAAATTAGATCATCTGAAAGCTCCTTATGCAGATATAAAATGCYAGAGATTTTATTATTTTATTAATGATATTTGTTAATATGCAATAAAATTCTAAAGGAGACATCACTGTTTATTCTTCATGATATGAGATAGCACATGGCAAACTGAGCCATTTTCCCTTTCCTGTCTAAAGAAAACYTGCCTGATTTCCATTGTAATTTTATTCTTTGTTATCAAATCCTGGCCATCAGRTACCAAGAACCTCTGCTTCTTGCCAGACCAGCCAAACAGCAACCTGAGCACAAACCATGGGCTCCCTTCAGACAGCAGGACTGAGGAAAGGAAAACTAATGATGGTTTAACACATATTTTTCAAAAATGGCTGTTGCAAGTGCAACTTCTGCAATGTTGCTGGGAACCAGCCAGATCTAGCTGGATATAAACCTCATCCCCTCCAAGGAACTACCTTCCCCTTCACAWAACATCCAATAGATCCTAAGAGCTAATTTAAAAACATTACAATTTCTTGTTCAAATGTGCAATTAAGAAGAGAAATGAAGACKGAGATTAGCAATGGCAGAAGATCTCTAAACTTTATATTACACAATTAACATTTTAAATAGAGTAGGTCAAAATAAACAGGCTTTTTAGTTGTTTGCAACATTGGAAAGTGAAACAGCCATGCTTCGGGTCAAACAATGCCTCCTTTGTTTTTTAGCATTAATGTTTTCAATGGTTTGTAAAACCYGTTTCACATTGAAAATGGGAAACATTTGCAGAGGTTTCCAATGCTGCTCCCAAGCTTACAAACAGACACAAAATCACACCAGCCWCTTACATCTGGAATAGCCATACAGGAGATCTTGGTGTGCTGTCAATTACTCTCTCTATGTGTGCAGGGAGATTTATTCTCCTGGAAACAGCTCATTTAATCAGCAGTACCTCTGACTACTGAAATAAATGAAAGTTCAGGGCTCAGGGTTACAAATGATMATCTCACAATGCTCATTAAGAGGACTGCTGAGCAGCAGTGTCATACAGGAATATTCTGATTTATTTAGCAGAAAGTGGGTAAATAATGCAGGCCAATTTTCAAGAAATTAGTAGAGATGAAATAGAGTTGAGTCATTATGCTCAAGGCTGTTGTTCTACCTTGAACATTTCTGCTGGCCCAGCTCCCCTTCCCTGACCATCCTTGCCAGGAGAACCAAGCAGGAGAGCAAGAGCTGGAGCAGATCTCAGCCTGAGTGTGATGCCAGAATGAAGTCACAGCCATCATCACCTTGGGAGGAACAGACAAAAGCCCTGTGTGTCCTCTCCTTTGTTCACATTCCTGAGGRTCTCACCCACTGTATTATGTCCACCAAAGAGCAGGGAACAAGCTTAATGGCAACGTGGATCAACTCAAGATCCAGAGGAGAGGACAGCAAAATAGGTGAGAGGTCTAGAAAACATGGATTCAAGGCAATAAATTGGGGGGAAAATAATAAACAGGTGAATATAAACTGAAGATACAAAAATAGGTCTTAATTCTAGAGAACTGAAGTAGTATCCTAAATTACAGCAAAATAGATTTAAGATAGTAAGTCTCAAGGTCATATTCTGTCACTGATTTCAGCAAACTCAGGGAGTGAGAAAATTCTAATTTCCTTACACATCTCTCATTACTTTAGTGCTCTGGCAAATGAAGCTAACTGGGGAAGAAGAAGAAGCAATAGAAATTCCTGAATTCAGATTGAAGAAAAGAGGAGCCAAATGCCCTAGATACTGTGTTTAAAATTCTTTCTGGCCCACTGGGAGATACATTCATATATCCTACTATGAATTTAAGCACAGTTTGATACTTGTAAAAGCCTTTCTAATCCTCTTCCYGGCAACAACCCAGGAGCCTACCACAGCCAGCTTGGCAGGATTCTTTTCTGTTTCAGCTTTTTACCTTGGTTTTCCCAAAGTGTCTCACAGATCACAAAGCATCTGGAATTTTGCTGAAGAACCATCCCAATAAAGAGTTTTACCTCAGAGAACTGGAGTTTGCCAGCTCCCTAGAATCAGCATCTCAAAAATTTCCTGAGCAGAGGATGACACTTTGTCCAGCCAGGTTCACAGATGAASTATTAATTGTGTCAAGGAGAAACATCAATAGAAGAAATAAAAAAATTAAGGCACAGATTCCAAGGAAATGTACTCAACTCCAATTCRTTACTGCCAACTAACTCAACAAAGCTACACTGTGGTAAAACCAGTCTGAGGGAAARAATTGGATTTTATTCTGATCAAAGGCAGCAATATGTTTGATCCCATTTTAAGGAAGTTCTCTACATCTTTTATTTGGTAAATAGCAATTTTAAGGGTATTAAATGCCAAATGCCACAAACCATACATAGATAGAATGGAATATATAAATTACATCAGAAGCCATTGATGGATATCTCCATGACATTTTCACTGAAGAAACTCACAGCTCTGTTATTGCCTAGAAAGCTGTCTGTTAACTCTGATTCATAATTAAAATAACACAAGCATATTCCATTCACATTTTTAATGAATCTCCAAGAACACTTTGGACATTAGCTAGGAAGGTGATATTGTGGTGGAAAGAAACACAAGCTCTTGTACATGAGTAGCAATGAGTGAGAAGAATCAGACAAGAGAGTGAACTTTAACAACAAACCTGGGCAGCACAGGGGCAGTGTGGAAAAAGGTAAAGAAGAAATCCATCCCCCATATTCCCACCTGTATTTCTCAACTGCTAGAAGGCCACTTGGATTTTGGAGCAATCCTGTAAAGGTGGTGTTAAGCATGAGTTTATGCCCATTYTCATCACCCCTCCTATGAGGAACATTTGAGAGTTGAAGTTGCTCAGCMTAGAGAGGAAAAGCCTCCTGGAGGATCTGGTTGTGGCTTTTCAATAATTGAAGGGGGCCTGTAAGAAAGATGGGGATAAGCCTGTTGTGATAGGACAAGGAGTAATATTTTAGTTTTAAACTAAAAAAGGGTCAATTTAGATTAGGTAAAGGGATAAAGTTTTTTATGATGAGGATGGCAAAACACTAGAAGAGGTTTCCCAGAGAGCTGGTGGATGCKCCATCCCTGGAAACATTCAAGATCAGATGGGACACAGCCCTGAGCAACCTGACCTAGTTGAAGATGTYCCTGCTCATTGCAGGGGGTTTGGACCAGATGAGCTTTAAAGATCTCTTCCAGCCCAAGCCATCCCATGGTTTCCCAGTGAAAGCACTCAAGCCACACCATCCCTGCCAAGCAATCCTAGGCTGGCTGAAAAGGATGCCTTTTTTGAGAGGAGGTTTAGGAAACACCTCTKGCTGCTTCTCTGCTATTATTTGTCTCTTCTAAGCACTGCCAGGAGGGGAATTCAAAATTCTTCCCCTTCCCTCCCATCTCAGAGAGGCCCCAGATGCCTCACTTGGCTGCAGAATGCCACTCCCCAGAACAGCTCCCAGAGCAGCACATCCACAGAGTGGCTCTCTGCAGAGAAAAGAAGCCAAACCTTTTGAGGTGTCACTTCCAGCTGGGCTGGCCTTACAAGAGACAGAGAGAAAATTCAGTGTAAGACAAGCCTGAAGCATAACCAGCTACTGGGGCTGCTCCTATAAAAGAAGAAACACTGTTATGATCAAACCATCAAAACTTCTGGTTACAACCTGGCAGTGGTTTGTATATGAGCAGGTGATACCTTAAAAACCAAGATATTTTCTTCTTTTATTATGGAGGTAAAAAAAGTGGAAGTACATACTTTGGACTTTTGTATGAGTGAAAGAAAAAAAGGGCTCTCAAGCAGAAATGGCCCTGAAAACCAGAGGGTTTTAATAGAAGTGTCAGTCACAGTCTGTAATTACTTCCACTCCAAATTMTGACACAGGAGCTGACTGAGATTTTTAARGCAACATATGCAGCAATACCAGGTGGCTAATCTGCAGATTACTAGGACCAAGAAAATGAATTCAGGAACTCAGGATATTGCCATCATTTATGCCTCCTACTGTTCATGAAGTGAAYTGAACATATTGCAAATGAGGCTCTTGCTTAGCCTTATTTTAATCACTTCTAAATTGGATACAGTTCTCTCTTCACCTTGTCCTTTTACAGTATTACCTAGTCTCCTAAAAATCATTATAAATCACCTGTGAAGGTTGTGCATGAGAGTGCTTTCAGAAGTCAGACTCATAAACCTTGTCAAAACACGCTGYAGGGTGGTATTTTGAATTAGAATATACCCATTGCCTTTTAATCACAAGACATTTTTCTAAGAAACTGTTTTATGTGAAAGAACAGTGCTCACATATGAATTAATAGCTGAATTTCTATCATATCTCTCTCCATGTTGATTTTGTCAAYAGAACTACGCTTTCCTTCAGCCTATGGCTGAATGGTCCTAAATGACAGTAAAAAAAAGCCCTGATTTTCCCCAGACATCTGGCAAGATCCAAGGAGTGGGAAGGTCAGCTTTCATGAATGTTTCCATGGGCAACCCAGAGGTGGATGCAGGGAACCTTGTGGAGATACTGATTTTTAACAGCAGTAATGATAGCACTGCATTCTCCTGTAAAGAAGCAGCACTTCTGACCTTGSTCATTTTTGACATCTAAAATGTCAAAACATCAACACATTGTTCAATGCAGACAGTTTTGAAATACTCACAAAATCAGAACCGACACAATTTCTTGTAATTRAAGGAACGAAAATATTGTGCAACATTCCAAGCCTCAGACCAGGTCAGACTTGTGGAGCATGAGCTTTGTGACCTGCCCAGAAAGCAGCTCTGCCCTTTCCCTGCTGCGTGCTCAGGACTGAATTTCTGTCCAGCTCACCCAGAGACTGCCAGCCTGCTCACACACTGAGCCTGAATTTGAAACAGAAATGGGGTGAGCAGGGGAATAAAACTGCATTTAGTCAATGGCTGACCATTCTGCACAGAGAGCACAAAATTCTGTTGAAATTCTGTAGAATTTTCAAGCTAAAAATACACAGACAGTATATAAAGAGTGACAAAATGTACTGCCAAATCTCTACTATTATTAGCACACTTAATAGCCTACCATTCAGCTAAAGTGCCTGTGTTGACCATGGCTTTCCAAGGAACTATTTGTATTTCTCCAGCGCAGGAACAGATGAGGTTTGAACCCAAGCTATCCACCCACACTGAGCAGCAGCTCTTACCTTTCCCTCAGATCTGTGGGGCAGATGGAAAGAAGATGCAAAATGCAGAACTGCCCATCTCAGGACAGGCAGCACATTCTTTACCATTTCTTTAGCTCTTCTGGTGCTCAAGTGCTTTGTTTAGGCCTTCACTAGACTCAAAAATCTCCCCCTCCAAAAAAAGAAAAAAGGTGTTCCATAGAAAAGGTTAAATCACCCTGTGTGCTCTGGGTGAGAGAACTACACATAAAAGAACTCCATTCATACCTGCCATGAACAACAGTATTAACTGAAGAATAACATTTTAGCAGCCAAAATATTTAACTCAAGGCACTGGGAGAAATGATCTAATACTCAGAAGATTACATATGTCTTTTGATTAGCACAGCCAGTACTCTTGTTTCATATCCTTGACTAGAAAGACCAAATCAGCATAATCTTATAGTATGCATTTAAAAACCTGTAAGGCTTTTTTTATAAAAAAGAGATGCAAGTTTTGGCTTTCCATAAATCTGAGATCATTCTCCTTCCTCAAAAAAATGTATTTAACAATGATAGAGTAATGTGACATGGTAAAAAACAGCCTTCTTTTTTTTGAAGGAATGGAATTCATCTGGAATGGTTATCAACAAGGAAGACRGTGCTTCCTGAAACTCAGGACCTACAGGTCAATTTGATATGGCCATTTTTCTTTACTGTCTCAGACCAGATAAGGAAAAAACAAGAGAGAAGATGGGGCAGTCAGGGAAACACACAATAATCTTCAGCAGAGGATCAAAACAAGCTTTGAGAAAACTAACTCTGGGCTTCATTTTCTCATAAAAGAAATGCATTTGTTTCCCAGTGTGCTTAAGCAGCAGGAGATCTGTGAGTAACCAAAATAATGTGCACCTCAAGCCCAAAAGTGCCATTATTTATTTTAGTCACAGAGTGGAAGAAGCTGTCTTCACAAAGCAGCCTCTTTCCACCCTTCCCCAATCAGACKATTTGCTGCATTTTAAGAACAGACACACAAACTCACATGGAGAATCACATCTAATTAGTTCTTGTTGAGTTGCATGTAGCATTCCCTGAGCATTATGTGGATTTGACACACTCTAAGACTCTAGTTCAGCTGTCTGTTAAAGTTGAAAWTATTTAAGGTCTTGCTCCCTTTTTCCCTTTCCATATTGATTCTGTAAGATAAGACAAATGCCAAAGAAAACCACTGCTTAGCTACAGAGATTAACAACAACAATCAAGGGCAAGGAGGTGGGAAAGAGAATGAAAAAAAACTCTAATGCTCTGGCTCACCAAGAATAAAGCACAAATAAAATCAAGCAAAAAGGTCAGTAAGAGCTATCATCACAAGGTTCTTCATGCAGCCCCAAGCAGGCTCCACTACAGTTGAAAGCTGTCAATCAGAGTGCTTTAAAGCTGATTAGGAGCCTCCTTTTATCAGTCACACCCCAACACATTCAATCTTTTTTCTCAACCTGGAGAAAGCATCTGTTTTCTTTCCTCCCTGGGCAAATCCATCTTTCTGCACCAAGACAAGAGCCCACAGAAAAGGGAGCGACAATGAAGACCATGTTGTTCTTTCCTTATCTTGTTTTTTCCTTATCAGCTCCAGGAAAAGCCATGGCCTAGCTCTAGCTCTACCAACAGCTTCCTTTCAACAAAGCCAACAATTTCAAACAACAGCTGAGAAATTCACAATTTCCAGTTGCTCAAACACCACTCTCACATGGCAGCTGACTGCCATTGGATATGAGATGTTCAATTTCCAGGTATGTTCTTAAAATCCACCACAAAGTTTGCAGTACAAAGAAACAGGGATAGAGGTTAAGAGACCTCTGTTGACAAGCAAATTGCACTGTCTCATTTCAATTGTGGCACCATTTTTCATCTATACTCACAGAGGAAAGTAGGAAGAGGTTAAAAAGACCAATTATCATTTATGCTTGTACCAAAGGTTTTTATACAACCCTTTTTTTTTTGTTTGCCTGTTTTTGTGGATTGAAAGAAAAACTAGAAGAAAACAGTATTTCAGAAGAGTAGCTGCCATCATRCTCATGGAGGTGCATGATCTTGTTTCAAAGAATTAGGACAGTGAGAACAGTTCCAAACTTACTGTTCTTATTCAGACTCCCAGCAGTGAAACCACTGATACCTTTCCTACAGTTTCTTCCTCAAGCATCCTGTTATAAGTTCAGAGGAGATAGTAACACCTGTCTCTCACACAATAAAAGAGAGGTTGGAAAGCATTAAGTGTGTTAGAGAAGTATGTCCCACAGTTTTGATTTCAAGAAAATACTTGMGCATTCTCACTTGGGTATTCTGTAGGTGGAGGCTCTTTTGTTTAGATCTCTGTTATTTCTCATTCACACATAAAACCCAGAACAGACTGTAACAGGCCTCAATGAACAGAAGGGGTGACATTAAACATGTCTGAAATTTACTGCCCCTTCACTGTTACTCATCCACCTGTGATATCAGTGGAACTGAACAACCAACAATGACTCTTCTCTACCAATATGGTGGAAAGAAGAGGTCACAAGAGTTTTCTTTTGGACAGAAGCTAAAAATCTTTACATTTGAAACCCAAAAGTTTGTTCCAGCCTCTCTCTGCAACCTGGTTATTTAAAATTCTTCCACTTTTGAGCAGAGATTTATTCAAGAATTGCTTCAGCCAGCTTGCACTGAGCAATGCATGGGCAAGGACAGCTGGTTTCYGTCCTCAGTGCACGAAAACAATGAGTACAAAATGTGCCATGAAAGAGTCAGAGGAGCCTGATGGCTCAGGTGACAAGGACTGTGTGCAGGATGTCTCCCTGCCACTTGTGCACATTATRTTCACTCCTAACCATTTCCAGGGGTACACTGCTCTCAGAAACCTCAGATCTACTCCAAACAGCAAAACAAAGGCGTCCAAAATACTGAAGAATAAGGAAAATTAATCCAAGCAACTGCCTGCACTCCCTGAAAAGAGAGATGCGAAACAAAGTATGTTTTTCTCTCATAAAAAATATGCAGTCAAAAGACTGCATCATTTTCTGTGAAAAATTATATTCTTTTCAGAATCCTTGGAAGTCAATTATACATTGTGTTTTAATATTACAAACAATATATAGTATTTGAAAGCATGACTAAGTAATAATAGATGTCAAGAGCAAATTATGTGGAGTAAGAAAATCTGCCAAAATAGCTTGAAGTCAAAGAAAAGGCTAATCAGAGGAAATGCATGCCTTTTAACTGTCAAACCTTGAACATTCCCTGCAGAAGTATCTCCAGCACAAACTGCTCTCCTGGCTTCTGTGCAAAAAGTAACATGGGCAGTGTAGTAGGAGGCTGTAAAAGGTGATACAAAGATGTACACACACAAACTGCCTTTGCTTCTGACATATTTTCCATGACATGAAATTCTTCATTATTGCTATACTTCTGATGCTAGCAGATTTCAGCAATGAAGACACCACACAGGAAGGTTGGTTGCAGGCTGGAGCTATGTGTATATCTCAGTGGGACCTATGAGAATCACATTCAATAAAATAAATTGAATTACAGTGTAAACTAAATTTAACCCAGGTGAAATGAATAAAGCAGCAAATGACTGAATTAAAAGAAGATGACAGAGTGGAAATGTTTTCTATGAAGATATAGATCCATAATATATTCATAGCCAGAGGCATTAGGACAGTTTCACACCAGTGGATTTTTTTTATTTTTAAAGCTCTTTGCTAAAACAAATAATCACATCTACTCCTTGTTTTTTAGAGAAAATACTCTCATTTTAAATATTAATAAGTTGAGGTTTATATTGAATTTTAAATTACAGTAAAAAGTCCAACATAGGTGTTGTTTGTTTTTGAAAAATCTCATATTATTTCCATAGTATTATTCACCTGATAATTCTTACAGCTGCAATATGTTTACAGCATGAAGGCAAATTTGCAGTACATAAATTTTAAAAAATCACATCTAAATGCTGTAATGCTGTCAGAGAAAATTAACAATGAAATAAAGAGCTTGATCCATGAAGCATCACAAGAATATAACTAGCTATGCTACATTATCTACCCATGACCCACATCCATTTAACCAGAGGCAAAAGGAAAAAAAATTAAAAATTCAAGAGCATCTCAATTATTTTCACCATTTGGTTACTACTCCTTAAGCATGAGACACTCTCCTCAGCTCCAAAGAAAAGGAATTCATGCAATCATCAAAAGGGATTTTATATTCTAATTATCCACATCTCTGTAAAATAATCAATCATGGAAAGAAGATAAAATATGTAACTAGAAACTGTTTTGCACCATATCAGCACATTGTCTTCTTGCAGAGCTGACTCTACTCCTTCAGAGGTGCAATTAGAGAAATGAAATTATGGGAAAATGCCACAGGTCTTGTAAAAATCATGACACAAACTGCACCCAATGGTGCTGCCCCCTGCGCCAAGAGTGACCAGAAGAAAAATACCAGGAGTCCTCTTTTYCTCACTCATTTTTACTTGGTAGTGCAGCCCTCACATCCTCTGCCAGGCTCCCTCTCCCACCTAAGCCACCCTAAATGTACACACGTGCACAAGAGTTTGCCTACACAGATTAAAAAGCAGAATTAGAACAATGAAAATACAATTTTTCTTCCACTTCTTCACTGCTATATAAGAATCCTTCCCCTTCAGAGTCATCTGCATAATTCTACAGATCTAGAACATGTTGTTCCAGCACAGATATCCATTATTGTAAAACACAATAAAAATACATTGAAAATACATAACTATTTATGGCTGGTTTTTTGTTGCTGGTTTTTTTCTTTCTTATCTCCATAGAGTAAGCATACACAAACATCACAAATGGTGGTTTAGAATCAGTAATTTACACTTTAGATACAGACATCCTTGTTTTCTGAAAACAAGCAATGACCTACACCCCACAGTACACATATAATGCTATATTAGTCCTGAAAGCATATTTTAGCAGTATTTACAGTTACACTGAATTTAGATTAGATTATCTCACTTTCAAATTAATTTCTGGAAGTAACAGAATGCTCACAACAACACTGGGTATTTGTGAGAGGGAAGTAGAAGAAAAGTAAATGAGAATTCATGAATACTGTGATTATCTGCCAACATTTATAAGAAATTTTGGCACTCCTTCCTTGGGTGTTGTTAAAAGACATCACTGGAGGCACATTTAAGCTGTGGTGTACACGTATTACATATCCACAAAATATATAGGTGCAGCTAAAGAGGCGCATGTGATTTTCTTTCTCTAAGTAGGAGGAGCCATATACAGCCAAGTCAGGCCTTAATAACAGAACAGTCGTTTCATCTTTACAGTATAAACTCGTCTTTTAAGGAGGCTTTCCCTTGGCTTTTAATAACCCAAAGGAATAAAATCTTCTGTCTGGCTGTTTTAAGACAGCTGTGTCTTTGGAGATGACTTTGCCAAATTCTCAGGATCTTTAACCATAGAAAGGAACCCTGYCAGGACCCAGGACATTSCTCTGGCTGCCCTGGGTGATTCCAGACCCTGGCAGGGGGCTCAGAGACCTTGGCACGGAGTCACCAACASCTGTGCCTTTGATTTTAGCCCATGGAAACAATTACYAACTTTGTGTGAGGAGTTACAAGCCACAAGGGTTTGAGTAGAATGATAGTGAATTTATCACAGGGTGGAAAAGTAGAATTTTGGGGTTTTTAGAATGGGGGTTCAAGAGGCAAGATGGAGGAATCTGGGCATGTCCTGTCTTTCTTCTCCTTCTTCTTGTCCTCCATCTTCTGCTGTGATGGTAACACTTCTGGATTGGTTTAGAGTAGAGAGACTGTCTAACACAGGTGATAGGCATTGGAAAATTATTGTAAATAAAGTACACGTAGTTCTTAGTATAAAAAGTTACCACCACCCCAAGGGCAGTGGCTGTGCCACAACCCGACCTGCTGGACAGATCTCAGCAGGTCAGAGAAGGAATGGAACAGATAAGAGAAAATAAACAGCCTTGAAAAGCAGAGCTGAGGAATCCTGACCTCTTCTTCAGTCTCGGGGCTGGGAAAAAAAAATCTCTTTAATGCCTTGGGAACCATTTCAGCAACACAAAACCCGAGAGAACCCAAGACTTGTGGTGAGTTTCTACCA
The DNA here is from genome assembly GCA_014549065.1 of Cardinalis cardinalis. Classification (NCBI taxonomy): domain Eukaryota; kingdom Metazoa; phylum Chordata; class Aves; order Passeriformes; family Cardinalidae; genus Cardinalis; species Cardinalis cardinalis. Next base: position 490,255 of record JACDOX010000222.1, on the reverse strand, counting down.
GGTCTTGCCAGGTTCATCCCTTGCCTTACAGTGCCTGTGCCGGTGTCTTGGGGAACGGCTGCAGCAGATTTCCTGAAATAGCTGATTATGAAGGTCAGTAAACAACTATAATATCCACTCTTTTTATATGACAAATACTTTAACAGTGGTTTCCAACTAGGAAACAATCTCCATGGYCACAAATTACCATTGCCCATCATATCAGTGCTATTTTATACAGCACCACAAAAAATGATCCTGTTTTAAATTAATAACATGACAATTAAGATAGATTGTTATGGATGACCTGCTCAAAACTGGAATCCATTAGAGTTTGTTTGAATGACATAATTTTCAATGTATTTTTTCTTGCTTRTCCTCCCWACACTGGATTATAAACAAARTGTATCATCATGTCAGATGCAATGYGCTTTATAAAACACGTTCTACAGTAATTCTTCAATCAACCTTCAGGATTGTCAAGGTTTTTTTTGGTTTTCCCCTCTGCTTCTATGCTGGAAAAACAAACTAATACCACRTACATTCACAGACTGTATACTTTCCTACACAACCTAGAGAAAAGATGCTCTGTGCTAAGCAAGTTCTGCTGCCTCACTTGTGGCAGCATTCCCAGAAAGTACAAACATTCCCACCACATGCCAATAAGACACACACACAGAGAAAGGCTGGAATGACACCCTCCATTCCAAAGTTTTGCCTCTTTGCTTACATTCCTCACATTTTCTGCATGTGCATTATCTGATCTGTAAGATTGCCAACRTTATATGGCCTTTGCTCTATCCACTTTAAACATTCTATAACACTGTACACTAATACAAAGGTTTTTTCCTGGGAAGATTAAAAKTCATCCAGCCAAAATCTTCAGAGCCACAAAAACAAGATATTCCTATCCTTCTAGGTCCCACCAGGGTTTATTCATTCACTAGAGCAATCTGGRACTTGAGGATTGAACAACAGCTTCATCCTGAGTCCAGAAATTTARAATCATCTACTGCTCTGGGAAGGARCCARCTATAACTYTTATGTGTTATACAGTTGTTTTTTTAATAGACAAACTACAACCTTATAATATATCCCAGTATTTATAAAGCTTTATAAAGCTTCATGCTTACAATGTCCGATAAGTGACTCATATTCTGAATCAAATGTTACTTTCAAAATGTTTTCTGAAAACATATTACCACTTAATGTTCCTTTCATTAATTGCACTTTTTGGATTAATTTTCCCTGGCTAGCATTACATTGAGCTGTATTTTACATCATTATCAGACAATTGAAATCCACCTGACTACTCATRGGGGAAGATAACTTACTGTGGTAAAGACTGACAAAGCTTTTTATTGCTCTGTCAGAACAATTAGGTTCTCACAAAATCCCTTTTCCCAAATTTAATAGGTCAATGTTTTCAGCCTGTTTCAGTACAACTAACAGTATCAATGAAAAGCTTATGAAAACAGAAAGCTATAGGTCTTTAAAGGTTGATAAAATATTTTGATTTTCACCTTATGCTTCTGATATGGTCAGTCCTTCACATTAAGTATCATTCTTAAAATGTATATTCAAAAGTAAGACATTCTAATAGTGAAAAGAAAAACATTTAGGGAGTTACTCCCTGGTTTGGTTGGACCCTTTTCTTCATGACTCTAAAAAAGCTATTTTTCCCTCAGAGGAAAACAGAAATTGGTTGTTGCACATACAGGCAGTTATTTTTAGCTTTGACTGACAAAATTCTTCCCTCATTTCACTTCTCAATTTGGCTTAGAAAAAATGTCTACACCCTTTGAGTCTGGCACTTAATGTAAGAAGTGTAAAGAAGAGTGGAACATGAAATCTAGAAATGTGAATATACTGTATATAAGTTTCTTTAACTAGATTGAATTTAGCATTCATGAAAAATCACATTAAATGCAATGAGGCGACATGTCTTCCATTTTTCCACAAGTTAACAGAGTGGCAATGTCAACTATATCACATTTCTCGCTTTGGATGTTCCTTCTCCCTGGAAGAATTTCCTCCAAAGGAGCTATTTCAATTTATTTTTACACTGAATCAGTTCCCTGTTGAAGCCATACAGCAAATGGACTAAGTGACCGATTTAATTTYGTGGATTGTAGCAAGAAGATGTGATAATGGATTTAACACAGCAGTTAATTTATTTAACACACAGTAAGGAAACTTTTAGCACAACTAGGACAACCTACAACTGTAATAAAAAATGTGTCTTTTTACAGTGGCTGGACGAGGGAGTGGTGGACTATCTCCTTCTGTAATGTTGTATTTAATTCTTTCCACATTTGCAAATTATACATATCATGGAGAGGATCTGAAAAAACCTCCTACAGTCAATTCAGCGAGACAGACATTAGATACAGAGAAATTCTGCTCAGTATTGATCAGATTCTGCATCCTCAGTGACCCATCACCATCCATCTACACATTCAACCTGCTTTCATCTTATTCAGTAATATATACACCTAATAAATATAACATTAGGTGTGTATGATATACACCTCTGCTGAAAAAAGAGAAGGGGAGAAGAGATTGGGGGAAAAAAAATTAAATCTCTCTTCAAAAAGAAACCTGTGACTCAARCCATCTCAAAAGGGGCCCTTAGGAATAGCCAGGCACTATCAGACCATATCTGACTCCCTAACCTGCAGATGATCCATGGCATCACTGAGGGACTTGTTACTGCTATCAGCACACACTCCTCAAACAGCATCAGCTGTGACCTCTATCAGAGCTGGAGATTTCTCTGTAAAAGAACAAGATTTCAGATGGGAAAATGGAAGGAAACTTCTGAGGGATGAATAAAATCTTTACTTTCGCCACACAGTTAAGGGAAAAAAATTGAAAAACTCTGTGTTGGATATTCCAAGGGTGAAAACCAAAACAATAGAAGGTGGGGGACAGAAAGGCTTTTTCTAGAAAATTCAAGTCCCATCTCAAAAAGCAGCTTCCATTCACTGTAGAATTCACAGCCTGCCAGGGTTGTCACAGACAAGAACCAAAAATCTCTTGAAACACACAGAGATTTTTCCCCATTTTTAATTCATTTTGGACTGACTGATAAGCTTTCCAGAGCTCTGGCTGTCACAAGAAGGGGACAGGACAGCTGTCCTGGRAGAAGGAGCATCAGGGAAAAAGGCCCTGTCTGCTCACACAACTGAAATGGGAGACCCTGACTGGATGCCAGACACGCTCCAAAGCCTCTCTATCACTTCCCTTCTTAGCTGAACAGGGGAAAAATACAGTAAAAGTTCATGGTTGAGATAAGGACAGRAGAGATCACTTACCAAATACTGTCATGGGCAAAACAGGCTAGAATTAAACATATAAATTGAATTTGTCAATTAAAAAAAACCAGAGCAGGATAGTGAAAAGTAAAATAAACCTTAAAAACATCTTCCCTCCATCCCTTCTTTCTTTCCAGGCTCTACCTCCTCCCCCTCAGCAGCACAGGGAAATGGGGAATGGGAGCTATGGTCAGATAATCACAGGTTTTTTTCTATGCCCTCCATGGGCTGCAGGTGGATCTGTGCATCCCTGTGCCCTCCCTCCCTGGGCTGCAGGTGGATCTGTGCATCCCTGTGCCCTCCCTCCCTGGGCTGCAGGTGGATCTGTGCATCCCTGTGCCCTCCATGGGCTGCAGGTGGATCTGTGCATCCCTGTGCCCTCCCTCCCTGGGCTGCAGGTGGATCTGTGCATTCCCTGTGCTCTCCATGGGCTGCAGGTGGATCTGTGCATCCCTGTGCCCTCCCTGGGCTGCAGGTGGATCTGTGCATCCCTGTGCCCTCCATGGGCTGCAGGGTCACAGCTGCCTCACCAGGGGCTGCAAGGGAATCTCAGCTCCAGCTCCTGGAGCAGCTCCTGCCCCTCCTTCTGCCCTGCCCTGGGTGTCTGCAGGGCTGTTCCCCTCACATGTTCTCAGCCTGCTCTTCTCTGGCTGCAATTACTTCTGCAYCTGTTCTTCCATCTTTAATCTGCTATCAGAGGCATTACTCCCATCACTGGTTGGCATGGCCCTGGCCAGCAGCAGGTCCATCCTGGAGCTGTCTGGCCTTGGCTCTGCTGGGCATGGGAGAAGCTTCTGGCAGCTTCTCAYAAAAGCCACTCCTGCAGCCTTCACAACTACCAAAACCTGGCCTCTCAAAGCCAACACAGCTGCTGAACTCACCTTCTGCAGGGGCTGACACAGCTCACAGGACATTCTTTACCCAATCTATGGTAGTGAGAAGACAAGCAAACCAACCAACACCCCAGAAACCACTAGGTCTCCTTCTAGGAAACCTAATCACAAACAGTTGACAGAGACAAGTTTTTCTTTACATAACCACTACCAATAACTAAGCATCTCTCCCATACTGCAGTACCACCTGTGCTCCAAAACATCTAATGGAAACGTAGGAAATCTTCATAAAACATCTGTAGATTGGAATTCAATCCTCATAAGTAGTCATGTAAGCAAGTAAAATAAATACAGTGGCCATACATTTCCTTCTGTGATAAACAGTGTTAATACTCTTGATAAAACTCAAGAGAAGATGTTGGGAAGGATGAAAGTTTGACAAGAAAGTCTCACAGATATGGATGCTTGGCAGAAAGATTTTTAAATGTGGAATCTGAAGAAGGAATAGAGATGGAAGCAAGTTTTGATATAGAAGCAAAGAATTGCTGAGCCAGTCTCACTGGATAACCAAGGAGGCAAAGGATGTGTTAGTTAGAAGGGGTTTTTATGGCTTAGAGCCAAGGATAAACCCACCCCAAACCAGAAGATGTTTTTACCAAGCAGAAAGATAGCACAGGTACACAAGTCAGCAAAGTGGCAAGCAGAAAAAAGGTCTCAGAATTTTCCACTGCAAGAAAACTGAAAAACAACTTCTAGCTTAAACTGTAATGTACTAACTTTTAGTGACTGGAGAATAATAACATGAATATGGTAATTACAGTAGTTATGATAGGCTATAGATAAAAATTAAGGTATAGATTGGTTCTACCGTATTAAGATGCTCAGCAAAGTCTATAATGCAATGTGACCAAAACTAAGGGTGCAGCTGGGGCTGACAGCTGTAGGCACAGCTCTGTCACCCACCACCCTGGACTGCTGTAACCTCTTGGATGGAATAAACTGCATTTTGGAGAGCCCCTGGAGTCCCAYATCCCTCATTCAGGCTCTTACAAGAAGAACCAACCTTCTTTTCATGACTATGAAGCACTTTCACTTCTGAGCCTGAAAACTTCCATTGGTTTTCAAGGTCAGTGACTCAAATGCAAAAGGAAGGACAGACTCATCCTGGCAACTTGTTGAAATACTATMTTGAAAATGAGCAAAGTCTATTTAATCTCTCTTGAACTGAGTGTGCCCTACAGCCCAAGCTGGCAATGAACAGGCAGGCTGKTATAAAGAAGCTGGGTGGCTGCAACACATGAGAGAGTGATGCATGGGATCCTGATGGGAATGTGAGGGCCTCCCTGCTTTTCTCAGCTCCAGAAGCACCTCTGCCCACCAGCTTTACAACCAGAGGATGTGGCAGGGCTGCAAGAACCTGTAAAGGGTCCAGCTGAACAGTGCTGCCCAGTTCAGAGATAGCTCTGCTTCCAAGACAGGGCAGTGAGAACAGTGGAGGAGCTCACCCTCACACATCCACACACCTGGACTCCACCTAAGAGTCGTTCACACTTAAAACCACATAATCACCATCAAAAGCTGTAAGGAGCCATAACCTATCACAGAAACATGGCCATCTATGACATTTAGCCATGGAGGCCACTCCATGTTAGCCACACAGCTATTTCAACTGAGTAACTTCTCTGACATTGCAAAAGAAGGCAGAATTCAGTTACACAGGCTGAAACAGGATACAGGTTCAACTGGATCTTTGATGACCAGCAGTGTTTAGGGCTTTCATTTCACGTCTCATTCAAAAGATAAATGAGTACCATTCCAAAGATGAGATTGCCAACAAACCATGTTGAATGTCTCTTCAGAAAAAAATCAGCTAAGAAAGGTAATTTCACTCTTTCACTTATAAACTTTACCATTCTGTTTGTCTCTGAAATGACTGATGTACTTAGTAGATACTACATGCTGAAAGAAGTAATTCAGATGTTGCACATCTTAAGCAGTAGGAAACTCCAGCTATTGAACTGCCTGAATTGCTAAAATCAGAAGCTCCTTTTTAAAAGCAAGAAAATGATTGATGTATTTAGGAAGAACTCTATTTCTGCAAATGTGAAGGACTGAACCGATTTTTATCATAACATTATAAAAAGTTTAAAAATAACTTTGACATACAGTTGCTGGAGGTTGAGCGTGACTGTTATTTTAAAGTTGCTTCAATCATAATGGAACTAGCAAAGGAAATATTCAACCAGAACCACACAAGTTTCCTTTTATGCTTCATACCTACCCTACCTTAAGCACAGTATTATTTTAACATCTTGCATATTCTTTCTCTGGGGAATAAATGCATGAAAAAAAGCCTAACAAAAGCAACAGGAATCTGCAGAGTGAGTTAGTGAGCACTGAACCTGCAAAAGGCTTTAATGCCACACTGACTGATTAGCAAGSCTCTTTCAAACACAACAGGTATTACTCTATTGATTTTACTCATTTTTAATATGTTACCAGGTATGGTATGTTGGATTAGCCAGAAAAAGTCTACTGTGAAGGGGAGTTTTTGGGTACATTAGGTGCTTTCTGCAGAAAACTGACACATCACTAGCAAAGGRAGGATAGACTACAAAAATGTTTCACTTGATACATAAAAAGCCTAGGAGGGTAAAAAGAAAGTTTCTAAGGTTCCATRTCAGCAAACCTTCCTATTTCATGTCTCCTCTGCACATACATATGAATACAGTCCTAAGGATAAACTTGKTTTTTTGACTCCACACACTGCATGTAATTGAGCAGATTCTGCAAAGAGTCACCTCCTTTAGCTGGGGCTTCTTCGCTGCRGTGTAGTATTGAACAATTCATGAGCTCTCCCTGGAGCAGACTGCTGAAAATCATGGGTGCTACTCTGCAAAAACAGATGCTCTGACTGAAATCCAACAGAATTGTGGATGTTACAGAGGCGATGTCAGTAAGAGGGGATGGCACTCCCTTCAGCATGGGTTTAACTCACATTTTCACCCTGACTCCTTAAAGCAAAATAATTGGATTAGTTATCCTCATTGTACATAAGCTACAATCTACATAAGTCACCTAAGAAAGTGATTTATCCCATTTTATTCACCTCCCAAGGATTACATGAATGGGGACATGATCTTTTCCTCCAAATGTCAGCCCAATGCTTTTGTGGTGATTAATTCTGATCAACATGGGAAAAGTTCTCACCCAAGAGTTCCCCAGCTGTGTGTTCTCCCTCCTTTCCACCCCTTCCAGCTTTATGCTGTGTTTACAGGAGCTCAGAAAGAAGAAGAGAAGAGAAATGAGCTCCACAGCAAATTCCTGGAAGAAAAGGCCAGAAGGCTCCTGTGGCTCCTTCCTGCAAAGCTGGACCAAAATGGAGCATGGGGTGGGAAAGGTGGCCTCAGGACACAGAGCTGGACACTGATCCTTCCCAGATTTCCCTGGCAAGGATGGTCCTGAACATCCTCTTGGGTATGTCCCAGGRAGGTCCCTGCTCTCTGGTGTGGGATGGGAGGGGTAGAGGTGGCCCTCTCACACTCATCCTTCTCATTGCTGGCTTTGCCCCTGGGGTGCTGACCCCCCTTATAGAGTGTCCAGCCCTGTTCCCACGGGGAGGGTCCTTGGCAGCACGATGGGAATTACCAACTTTCGCTGTGGGCTGGGAGCTCTGCTGAGGGAGGGGCTGTTCCTGGTGTCCTGAAATGTGGCTCCTGCTGTGTGCCAGGGGCTTTCTGCCTGCTGGGCTGGGGGAACACCCTCCCTGAGCTCAGCCCCACACCGCACACCCACAGCTCCTTCCAGGCAGCATCCGCTATAGACACGTCCCCTGCTGCTGTCCTTGGCCAGGGGGCTCAGGGCTCCTGCCAGAGCCTTCTTCCTCCCCAGGAAGCCTCCTCCCAGCAATGGAGGAGCCCCCCAGAGCCCAGGACTCTCCAGCTCAGCCCCCTCCTAGAGCCAGGCYGCCGTCTGAGCCCCACGTGCCCTGGGCCAAGCGGGGATTGGGGACCCTCTTGGCCACAGCCACCACAAATAAACRGAGGCTGAAACCTCTGACAAGAGGAAAAGGGCCAGCAAAGCCTCAGCTCGGAGCAGGAAGAGAGCAGGCTCCAGGCTGCTCAGGGAACTGCTAAGCAAGGTCCCCAGGCAAAATGGTTTGGAAGGTACTGGGGTCCGTCCGTGCCGGTCGCTTTGGAAACTTCACCTCCTAAGGGCACTGAGCAGGCGATGCCCAAATGTCGGAAGCCAAGCAGGCAAGGCACAAGGCTGGCTCGCCCGGACAGGCACCTTCTCTGG
>JACDOX010000222.1:469780-481798 GCA_014549065.1 Cardinalis cardinalis | reverse complement strand
TGGAAACATCACCTCCTAAGGGCACAGGAGCAGGCGATGCCCAAATGTCGGAAGCCAAGCAGGCGAGGCACAAGGCTGGCTCGCCCGGACAGGCACCTGCTCTGGGAAAGAGGATGGAAAAGGAAGCTGTGGAATTCAGGTCAGGAGAAAAATACACAGATGCTGCGAGCCACTGCAGAAAGAAATTTGGTGTGGTGAAAACTCGGCGGGAGATGAAGGTGGCCAGAAATGCAGGGCGGGATAAAAAGAGTGGTTTTAAATACATTAATGGAAAAAAAAAGCCCATTGCAGAAATAACATTGAAATAACGTTGAAATAACACTGAAATAACATTGTCCCCTTCCAGGGTGTGGATGGTCACCTCCCAAACAAGGAGAGACACACGGCGAAGGTGTTTAAGGTGCGTTCATTGCCTCCCTCTTCCACACTCATCCCTCCCTTCCCAGTGGAAACCATTGCACTGGTGCACCAAGGGGCACTGTAAAGTCCCTGAAGAGGGCAAGCCCTGCTCAGCAACATTCAAACCATCTGTGTGCTATCCACTGCAATCCCATCCTGAATCAAAACCCATCTCTGTGCCACTCACTGAGAAGAAAATAGATCCCATCCCACTGAAAACCAGTCTATCAGCCAGTTCTTCACCCAGCACTCCCTGTCCCTGCTCAACTCACAACTGGACACCTGCTCCAGATGTATTCTRTGAGAGACAGGATCAAAACTCCACTTAAAATCCTGAAATAGAACCTGCATTGCCTTCCCACCATCCATGAGATGGGTGMCCTTATGGTAGCAGAATAATCCATCAGTTAGACAGGAATTTCCCYCTGTTATCTCACGCTGCCCATGGCTGACGCTGGCACTGCCCTTCCATCCCTTCCCAGTAGTGCCAAGTATAACCTTCTCCATCATTTTTCCTGCTATCAAGACTAGATTAACAGGGCTGGAGTTTCCTGGAAAGTCCAGGCCCCTCCTGTCAAGTCAGACACAGCTGGAGAACACTGGGCCAGCATGGACCACCTTGTCTTTCAGGACCTTGGGCAGGTGATTTAGGGGCTTCCTGTTGGGACATCGGCATACATCCCATCCAACGCCACAGCCTCACAGATATTGTTCTGGTCCAAGCAATTCCAAATGGAAGATCAATGGAATGCCTGCCCCAAGCAATTCCAAAYGGAAGATCACTGTCCCTCACAGCACTGTGCCTCCACTGTTGGACACCCTTCAGCACCCAGAGAAGGCAGTGGTACTTGGCAGAGCCAGGGTCTGTGGGACAAGGACACTGGGAACAGCCAGAAGCAGGGAGGATGCCCAGAGAGCTGAATTCCCATGGGATTCTGTCACTCTGAGTGGGCAAAGCTATGCTTGGCATGGCTTTGGGCACCAGGGTGCTGCTGGCCCTGGTGGGCTGCACAGCCGCAGAGGGCTGAGCTGAGTGTCAGACACACACAGAGAGCTGTGGGCAGGTGTCCTGGATTGCCAAGCAAATTGTATCTATTTACCATCGGTATGGCAGTTGTGTTCTGTTCAGTGGGCAGTTTTCCTTATCTCTTCCACAACCACTCCTCCCTCTGGGGAGACACCTGCTGATAACAGCTATTGAATGTCACTGCATGGCTGATAAGAACTACAGCATCCCATTGGGAGCTGTGAGCCCAGAGGGAGGAGCCAAGCATTCCTACCTGGATATAATCTGGAGATTCTGGAATAACTGCACAGCTTCTCCACTGGATTTCCCAGAGGAACAGCAGCTGCCTCTTCCCCTGGATCTTCAGAGAAAGACTGCACCCTTCTCCAGGATCCCWGCTCCAGCARARCCACCCCTGACACTGCAGGAGGGCTGCAGGCACAATTCCAATGGGACTGCTGCCAACACCCTGACCCACAGGGTGTCAGGTTGTGTTCTGACTCTGTCAGTGTTGTTTTGGTTTACTGCATTGTTTTATTTTCTTCCCTGTTAAAGAACTGCTATTCCCTGCTCCCATATTTTTTGCTTGAGAGCCCCTTAATCTAAAATTTGTAGCAATTCAGACAGAGGGGGTTTACATTTTCCATTTCAGGGGAGGCTCCTGCCTTCCTTAGCAAACTCCTATCTTTCCAAACCAAGACAGCAGGACACAAGATCCCAGTGACCTCCCGTCCCCAGTGCCAGCTTGCTGCTTACATTTACTTCATTTGCTTAAAGCATTCCTGTACTGTAATTTCCTCAGGGGAAAAAAATCTTACATTAAAAAAAATAATAGCAGGAAAACTGACTTTATGTCAGAATTAAACACACAACAAGCTGTACAACATCAGCATGATTTTTCTCATGTGGTTTTCTCCAGTCCCTTCACTTGTCAGAGTATTTCTCAAAAAGAAATTGGTTTCATTATGCTTGTTTTGATGAATGAGGCACATTTTTCCTCACTACATCTTGATTAACCTCAATGAGATCACTCATTAAATATGTTATCATTCACTGTTTTGAACTGTGGAGCAGAACTGTTTTCTGTGGAGCAGAAACATGAACTGTTTTCTGTGGAGCAGAAACATGGCTCCACACAGTAAAATTCTCAGTTGTACACATTTTCTTAAGAGACTGAATTCTCTACTCAGTTTGAATAGGATCTTACTCCTAGATTAGCTAGTTAGATTAAGGATTTAAAAATGGCATATTCATCATTGGCAGTTTCATTGGTTACACAGATTGTTCCATACAAAAACCCTACTCTAAGATGCTCTTTCATTTCACTTAGAGCCATTTATTATTCATTTCACCTAATTCAGTTGCACCAGATCCAAAGGTTTCCATTGAGGTGAAATTCCCATTGAAGCCAAAAGGATTCCTGTGTTAAAAATTTTAATTACCTCTCTATGCCTGCTTGAGTTTTATTGAGTCTGGAATTTTATTTCTAGGTTATCAGCAAATTTAAATATTCATGGTTGATTTTCCAGTCCAGAACTGACTATTAATAAAAAAAGTAAGGTGGCAAAGAGCTTATCAAACTCAGTAATSTTCCCTAAATACTGCCTGTAGCTGGAGAGCTTGAGGTAGTTTTTATTCAGTTTTTAGCTGGTCTACTACCTAATTCTGGTACTTCTCTGCAGAATTACTGTTTTCCACTAATGTAGGCATCTGCCAGGAAAAAAAGTTTAAAAAAACCAAAGGGGTCACAATGTCCTGAGAAATAAGCTATAAATTATCATAACTGCACTGCACTCAAAAGCAGAGGTGCTGGGTTTTGGCTTTTTTTTTTTTTAAATCGCAGCAAAATGATATGTCATTTGTAGTTAATTCACCATGAAGTTGGTATTTTAAAGGAACTGTCTTTTCTGTACAGCTCACACCACAAGGAAAGCTTCATATATGGAAACTTCTTAGTTGCAAAATGGAAATTTCATTAACATATGAATATTTCTATTYGTTCAAATACAAATATTTGCCCAGAATTTTGAGCATTTCATAGTTCTGTTTTCTTTAAGTAGATTAATTGGTGATTCTGCCACTTGAAACAAATTTAAATGCCACTGCTTGAGTCCTCAGAATCCAAGAGGAACCTGGAGCAGAGACATGGCTGCACACAGAACGTGTGAGAGATGTTCCTGGTGATAAACTGGACAGATGCTAAATTAGGGACCGAGAACTCTATGAAGGGACTAAAGCAACACAGCCTCTAACAGAGAGCCAAGGCCTCAGTSTGAGCAAGGCTTTTGTACAAAATTTGGCCAGATAAGTTCTCAGCTGTAGGAAGTYCAGCAGGAACATAGGGCTTTTATATTTAGAGTTCAGAGTTTGCTGCTCCTAATCTGAACATGATGATCCTCCTGTAGCACTTAGTTAGAACTTATGGAYGAATAAATGTTGTGGATCATGTTTATTTCATTAMGTTATTGTTAAACGGTTCATTCTGTTTTCCCCAAGTTGGTTTTTCCCTAAGTTGTACCCTCCCTTAAAGCCGTCCCTCAAGCTATTTCCCCTCCCTTTGTTCTAGTCCCTTCCCTGCCTGTCAAGGTGATCCTRCCCCTTCTTCTCTGCTGTCCAGGCAACCCTGCCCCTTTTTCCAGAATGTTCTCTGCCACTCACCCCCTGGGCCAATCCCTGACTGAAACACCCAYRTRGAACTCCYCTAATYCAYGATGCCCCATTGGCCAATGTGACCTTTCCCTCTCTCCTGCCCCTATCCTGATTGGTCCCACAGTGYTGATGCAATCYCCTTRCTCCACCCCTGGAGTCCCCCTATTGGTTATTTTCTGTATCCACCCCCTGGTTTACTGCCGTACTTAACCCCTTGCACTGAGGCGCTTGGGGTTCTTCTGTCTTAATCCTTTGCCAGGAATAAAGTTTCCCCGTGRAACCTCAAAACAAAAGAGCTTCCTCCTTCCTCCTTTGTCTGGTTCCTGCTGTGGCTGTAACAGTGTGCACTGCAGAGCTTGCAGCTCTTCAGGTTCAGCTGTGACACAACCCAGTCCCAGCTGTGGGCACACCCCAGTGCCCAGCTGTGGCACACCCCAGTGCCAGCTGTTCCCCAGTGCCAGCTGTGGGCACACCCCAGTCCCAGCTGTGGCACACCCCAGTCCCAGCTGTTCCCCAGTGCCAGCTGCGGCACATCCCAGTCCCAGCAGTTCCCCAATCCCAGCTGTTCCCCAGTCCCAGCTGTGGCACACCCCAGTCCCAGCTGTTCCCCAGTCCCAGCTGTGGGCGCATCCCAGTCCCAGCTGTTCCCCAGTCCCAGCTGTTCCCCAATCCCAGCTGTTCCCCAGTCCCAGCTGTTCCCCACCCCTGTTGTGGCTCCCAGAGTGTTCACAGCTAGCTCAGGTTCCAGTGGGCTTCAGCAAATAAACACCCAGCACTGTGCAGCACAAAGAAAGGGAACAGGAACAAACCAACCTCCCTGCCCCAGGGATTSCAGGTGCTAAGCACATGGCAAAGACAGGTCCCAGCAGTTTTTTGGCAGCTTTAGCTAGGATAGCCTATATTCCTTGTCTCACCTAGGAAGGACAGGCACCTCTGCCTGTCCTTCACTAACCTGGSTGTCTGCAAAGCTGTTCTCACGTTCTCCCTCTCCTCTCCAGCTGCAATTGCTGGTGTTCAGTAACATTTGGCCTTTCTCAAATACATTATCCCARAGGCAATACCAGTGTCACCGATGGGCATGGCCTTGGCCAGCGYTGGGTCTGTCTTGGACAGGCAAAAGCTTCTGGCAGCTTCTCCAGAGAAGCCTCCCTGCTCTCCATTCCYTACCAACACTTAGCCACACAGACCCAATAGGTATGACCACAAGTCATACAAATAATAAAACACTAGAACGCTAGAACAATTTGTTACTTGTCAAGGTATCATCTCAGGTAATATAAAAGATTAATACAGCTTAATTCCTTGTTAATTCATTAATTCCTTATTAATCCTTAATTCTGTATTAATTCATAATTAATACAGACTAATTCCTTTAATTAGAAATAAAGGAAAGTATACAAACCCAAAGACCTGCATATAGCAAATAAACTACACAGGAAGGTAAAATATTACACAAAAAACTCAGCAAACTACCACSACCACAAAACCACTACCCCAAACCCAGTCAGTCAGCTTAGTGTTTTTTCCTGGCTTGTAAAATCAAACTACTGCATATACATGTATAAGGCAGAGTAAACACTGCTRAGCTGTCTCCTCATGTGAGGGTCAGCTGGGTGATGAACAGTGTTCTTGGTCTGGGAGATTGACATTGAGATAAAACAACTTCTTCTTCCACTGACAGTTCCTTGTTGATTTGCAGACAGATGTCCCCTTGATCCTCAGAGATGGTCTTACTTAGGTTTTCCTAGTAAATATTCTTTGATCTATTCCCTGGTATYTTTACAAATGACAGCTTTGTTTTTTCCATCACATTAAGATGTCACCCTTGCCATTTTGCAGTAAGCACCGCTGGGGCAAATGCTGCAAACAGCTTGGCAGCAAATGGAGCAGGACAACCTCAGCCACCTGGAACATCTGCCATCCCCAGGTCTGTCACACCCTCAGGAGGGACACATCAACCACAGCCACAGTTCTCTGGAATAAGCTGAGCATCACTTGCTTCACCCCTCTTGTCTCACTCTATCCTGGCTTTGCCTCACCTTGAAATTAGAGGCTTCAGGAAGAATCTCATGCAAAGCCTTGTGCCCACAGCTGCACAGCTGGTTTGTTTCCCAAAATAAACCTCACTTCTTATTTTACAAAAGATCATAGGTAGAGAAAGGCAGGGAGTTTTGACATTTAGCTTACTGTACTCATGGAAAAATCTCTTTCTCTGCTTTGCTTTGGTTTTTGTTTGCTGTTTTTAAACMAGGCTCCTTGACTGAAATGTCTTTGATAGATACACACCTAAGGATTAATCCAGTTTAATAATCAAAGAAACTGCACATATAAATACAATTCTCACATTTTTTCAAACTGTAGGGTCCACAAGAATAGACCACAGGGGGTTTTACCCAAAGGACTGCAGAAGACAATATATTCCAGAAGAAGCAATTTAAGAGRCAAGAACACAAAGACATTCTGCAGCTTCTTAAACAACAACTGCACATWCTGCCAACTATGATGAAATAAATCAGATAAAGACCTCCTCATTCCCATGATGTGACATCACATACTGAAGATGTAAGCACAGCAACATTTCATTACACACCTGTGAAATCAKTGAGGTGCTGAAGAATCCATATATAACTACCACAACACAGCAAGTCTTGATTTACTTGCTTGCAATATAATTAATGGAATTCAAAGCACATTTCTCAGCCATGGTACATGTTGAAATATTATATTTCACCCCAGTATTAGACATTTCTTTGCAGGCCCAGCCCAAAACAAAATGAAAAAATAACCCTACTAATTATCACATCCTGACACTCTGCTGCCATATCTTACCCTTGCGTTTGTTCATAATCAGCAGGTAATTCTTCGACATCTCTCTATCATTCTATGTGATGTGAGAGCATATYTTTCAGTGCTTTGCAAAGACTAAACACACATGTACTGCTATCACAGATACATCCACCTCCATGAGCTCCAGCCCACACAAAGCCCTTCTAACTTACCAGAAACATACTCCCATTTATTAAGTACCACTTTAGACAGCAGCTGTCACAAGACAGGGGAGAAAAGCTATGGTGCACTTGTGTTTAAACTGTTTTGGAGGCAATGCTCTCCCATTGCCAAAAGCCCTCCTGCAGGCCCTGGAAAAATAYTGCACTTTCCATGCCCCTAGTTGGGAGTCCACTGCTTCAAACCCTTTTGCAGTTTCAGCTCATCACCCAAAGTGATAATTTGTACAGACAGACACTGTAAACAAGTCCCACCACTGGTCTGATCCCAGAGTGTTCAAATGCATTTCTTAGACCCACACACAGGACTCCAGCACATGCAGGCAGGTGTTCAAGGAATGCCTACAATTTCCAGGCATTCAATCATCTGTTCAGTCCTGCCTTTCACATCATAGGTTGTCCTGTCTATCCCATCCTCACCAGCAGTGACTACCACTCCACAAATACAGAATAACTGTGAACCTGTCCACAAAACYAGCATTAAAACTCCACTGACCTCTCACCCATCCACAGACAGAAAAAAAGCAGCTCAATGAATTATCCAGAGTTTTTCTCTTTTAAAGGTTGCAAAAAGATGAGATGGATGCAAAATTGGGGCACTTGAGTTCATGCTGCCAACGATTCTCACAGAGTATATTTGCACTCCTCTCTGCACATCAAAATGTCTCTCAGAGGCTTTTAACAGGGATCCCTGCCAAGGATGCACCTGGGCTCAAGCCCACAGTGTTACACACGGTTACAGATGCCTATCTCCAGCTCAGCCACCATGCTGCAATCATACAGCAATGTCACTGAAAATTCCAACAGCAAAGGTTTCCAACACAAGTATCCCAACTGTGTTAAATACAATCAAATGGTAATGATCACAGAGCTAACAGATTTCAGCCCTGGCAGAAGAACACAAAATGAACAAAAAAGAAGTGATTAGAAGATAAAATCAGATCCTAAATATTACAAAAATTCAGTTAGAAGCATCAAGCACATACTTAAAGAAACAGCGTTATAAAGAATGGATGGAGAAAGGAATTACTTGACAGTATCTGTGAATATCAATTTGCAGTTCACCTTCAAAAAGGAAAAGTAGCCCCACAACTGTTTTGATGATTTCTCACGTCAAGCAAAGCGAATGGCAAAAGGTAATTCTTCTTAGCAGCATGCTGAATTATGTATCTGTACATAAGCCTTAAATGCGTATTTTAATTTCACCCCAGTAAATTACTGGTATAAATCCTACCCTTCTCAAATATCTCTGAATTTTTAATTAACTTAATATCACAATTTCAACCAGGCAGTCAGAAACTATGAGTAACATATGATTCATATTCAGAAGTAAACACACCTGCTTTTCAACAACATCTCTAATTACTGGCTCATTTTACCCTTTACATGGCATTGAAGCCAATTTGGGTCATACTGTTTTTAGCTGGTGACGAGTCCTTTCAGCTCACAAATAATGCATAAGATGTTGCTGTGTTGTCAGTTTGAAGGACATTTTCAAATGCACTGTGGCAAATTTAATACATGACCAAAACACATCACTTTACTTCTGATACGCCTCACTTCACTGTGAGCTTCCACCAGRCAAGGCTTTGCCAAGAACATTTAGGCTTTGATTTGAATCACTGCTCCACCACTTTATTGTCTTAGGTCTGTGTCATAATTGAGGGAGTGGGACCAAATACTAAATAAAACAAAGTGCTTATTTCTAATGTTAAAGATAACAGGCGAACAAACAGACATGGGGTTAGAATACYTAGTGTAGAAGCCCAGGGCRCCACAGGGAATATTTCTCTGTCTGCTCTGGGGTGCCCTGACCCCCAGGGCAGCACTGGCTTTGACCCTCATTCATGGAGAAAGTTTCCCAGACTTCAAGGTAGACTGGAATCCACAAAAGTGTGAAATAGATTATAGAGAGCAGTGTAGGTGTATCACTGGGTGAGAAATTTAGGGTTTGGGATTTTTAGGATGTTGTGGATGGAAGCAAGATGGAGGGCACAGGGTGTTGTCCTGGTTTTCCTCTCCATGCTGCTTCTTCCTTCTTCTTCATGGGTTTGGGTGGCATTTTGTAATTGGGCAGAAAAGTCCCCATTGCAGCTCTTTGGGATCAGTTATGTGGGTAAAAAGGGAAGATAATCTTGGTGTCAGTTCTTAATTGGAGAGTTTAGTCTTAAAAGACCTTGGAACAAGAGATTGTTGGCCAYTTTGTGCCTTCTAATGAAAAGCTGCTGAGCTCACAGCAGTGAGGCTGTTTTACTGATAAGAAATAATAAACACCTGAGTCTGAACATGAATWACTGTCTCAAGTGCCTTCAATCCAGACCCAGAGAAACCCACAGCTGGTACCCCCACAGCTTAGGTGTCCTTTGGGAGGCAATGAAGAAAGCCTTTCCTGAACTGCCTCCTGCTCCTGAAAGCACCATGACTGTTAGGTTAATTAGGTTAACACTGACTGTTAATCAGTGAAGCAAAAGGAGCCCTGCTTCAAAGGAGGCTCATCGCCTCTCTACTCTGAGCATTTAGTCTGGCCAGGACATGCACCTTCACAAGGGTGAAGCTGTTCTCACAGATCCGATGTGCACTTAGCCACTGAAATATGCATATGACACAAGATGTACCTGCTGAAGTTTTTAAACCCTCCAACACAACTAAAATGTGACAAATTCTCATACACCAAGCCCAAGGTTCATTCTCAAACCAGCCTGTATGTCAGATTTCTCAAAGTTAGCATCATTATCTTGATTTGTAGCATACTAGTAAACTCTATACATCTTCAAAGAAAAAAATGAACTGCCTTCTGGTTCAAGCTGTATAGATTTTATTCACAGAAGCTATCGCCTTCTGACATCTACCTCTAAATTGCTTGATAGAATGAGAGTACCACACCTGCCATGCTTCCTCTGCCTGGTGTGCTAACTCATATTGTAGATCAAAACAATACAAAGGCCATGAAAAACACAGGAGTCAAAAATGGTTATGTCCYCCATTTATCAATTTTAAACCATCACTTCAACAGTTTAGAGAATCTGTGCTGTAGATATGAAGGTCCCTTTACAGCTCTAAGAAAAAAGAATGTTCTGAGACCCTTGGGTGAAGGAATCACAGGCAGAGRAGCTGAAATGTGGCCTGGGTGGGCAGGGTCCCTTTGGGCAGTGCTGGCAGTTCCATAGCTCACATACACAGAACACATCTCCAGCATCCTGCATCCCTCTGGCTGTGCTGATGCCTCTGAGTAGCAGATGTTTGAGGAAGAAACGAGCAAATTACACATGGGTTAGCAGCAGGAAGGATTAGCAGCAGGACAGGCAGGGCTCTGAGGTGGCAATGCCTTGCATTACTTCCCTGTGGTATTGCCAGTGCTTACTGCTGGATGGCAGGACCCTTTGGAGGGTTTTTCCTATTTAAAACAAGGCTACAGGCAAAAATATTTAAGTACTCAGACTTATTCTAGATGAGATGAAAATATTAATGTCCTAGTTCATTCTTAAATAATCATAAACAATGCTGACAACTAGAAACTATGGGCTTTTAGTGTACACTGATGGACTACATCCACAGAAGTATTTAGCAGTTTTCAGAAACTATTTCAAACAGATTTATTGACAACTAGGCTTAACTGATTTCAACAAACACACAAATTACTGCACAATCTCTGGGTTACGAGTGGTTCCACTAATTCAACTGTGACAGTTATTTTTCTGTTTTCATTTATCTCTTCCTTAAAAAATTCACCAATTATGATCTCCTTCACACTACAGTAACAATCCACTTCATATCCAAAAATAAACACATAGGTAAACAGTTAGTAACAAACGTGCAGTGCAAAAAAACCTCCCATCCTTCAGTTAGTTAAGTAATATATAACCTCAATAAATACAAACCAAAATAAAATCCCAAATCTGCTAAATAAAGAAAATAATAAGAATCCTATATGCAGTTTGATAAGATCCCTTTCTCCTCATTTAAGGTAGACAAGGAACCAGCTCTTTGTGAAACAAACTGAAAGGTAGAACTGTGAGGCTGTCAGAAGCAGATTTTAAAAGAGAAAAATCTGGGAACAGGCAAAATCTAATCATGACTAGTGAGATATCTTTGAATAGGCTGTGATTCCATAAAAACTGTGAGTTAGAAAAAAATAAAATATTAATAATTCAATAACTTGAAGTGAAAAGCAATCATCTGAATTCTGGTCTAATTTGCACAACAAATTTAGTAGAAGCAGAAGGAAACCTTGAGCTTGCACCACAGGAAACTGGTGGAGCAAACATTTTTCATTTGATGTCCCTTCTAATTAACTAAAAGTGCATGCTRGAAGCAAAAGCAGATACATCCCTGATAAAATTCAACATGGAAAGTTTCAGACAAGACAAACTTCCAGTGCAGAAAAGGCAGAAATGGAACAGTTATATCTTCACTGGAGAGAAAACATCAAGCAGAATGAAAGAAGAGAAAGGAATTACTTCTTCCACATCCCATACTTCTCATTACCAAAGAAGGTATTTTTCAGTAAAGCTTTACCTTTCTCACAATGACTTCCAGTGAATCCAGAAGGGCAGAGACATTTGTTAGGAGCTACACAAGTTCCACCATATCTGCATCCTTCTTCACAGAATGCTGCAAGATAAAAGGAATATGTGGGTAATACTTCATTTTTTWAAACATACATTTGAGGGATAATTAGAAAAACATCTACATTCTAAGCAATTAACAGAATTTAGCATATTTAAATTCAGTCCACCTGCAAACACAGAGAGAAGCAACTCACTAAAATAACAAGAGGAAAAATCTCAGATTACACCGTAGGCAAACCACCTCACCAATAAAAGATTAGTAACCATCTGGAAAAAGAAGAGAGAAAAAAATACAYCATGTGGTTTTAATGGGGCTGATCATCTTTCCATTATATTGAATATGCAGGTGACAATTAAAATGCTCTACTAATCCACAGAAGACAGGCAGGTT
>JACDOX010000222.1:456314-469264 GCA_014549065.1 Cardinalis cardinalis | reverse complement strand
AAGAGAAGAGAAGAGAAGAGAAGAGAAGAGAAGAGAAGAGAAGAGAAGAGAAGAGAAGAGAAGAGAAGAGAAGAGAAGAGAAGAGAAGAGAAGAGGCATCAGGACACCTCTGTACTTTGCACAGGTACCCTGAGTAGGACCCTTGCTGCAGCTCAGAGCAGCCCCTACCCCTGACTCGCTGCCTCCCCCTCAGCATCCATTGAACTTCCCAAGTGACTGAGTGGGTCTGACTGCACTTATGAGAGGAGCTACAATTAATATTTAAACAGCAGCTCTCTGCATCTAAGCTAATAACAGATTTGCAAAGTGTTTCCTGCAAGCTAAAATCACAGATGGAGTGTTGGCAAAGAGATGTTACAAATGCTATGAAAAGGCTTAAAGTGCTAAATAACAAAAGAAATGTTTAAGATTTATTTTCCACTACACTAAAAAGAAAAATAAAGTGAATAGATTTCTAGGCATTAAAAAGAACCTTTTGCAATTGTTAACCATTTAGAGGCAAAACCCCACATCATTGTATCTCGTGACTGAACTGACAGACACATCTGCCTTACTGTAAATACATAATTCATAGCATGCCATACTGTTTTATGGAGGAGAAGAATGCTAAAGTGTTTTAGACAAGATCACAGCAGAATATTGTAAGTACCCCTGGAGCAAGGCAGTGGTGTGGAGAAAGCAGTCACACTTCCTCCCCATCAATGCACACACTCCATATGGCAATCTTCTAAAATATATCTATTTTGAAACCAGCCAATTTCTGAATGAGAAGAAGAGAAATATGGTGTAAGAGTAGTTTGGGGTTGGTTTTTTTTTTTGGCATATAAATATTTGTAAGAAAGTATAACTGTACAGAAAGCTGAAAGTACTGGTAAGAAATAGAACTCAAAGTATACAAAAACCATGATGAGAATCAGAAAATCCTTTCCAGAGCTATTGAAAGCATGTTTACTCATCTCTAGTCTCAGCATTCTCAGAGAAGGTGCAAGTTAAATTCCACATCTACATGTTTTCTGGTTTGAAATTGTGAGTAAACAGAGACTTTTGTGAAGTAGTAATATATTTCTGCACAACATCAAAACAAGCAGAATTTGTGGCAAAGCAGATATAAAGGAAAAATAAAAAAAATATATTGGCAAAAATAAAAGCTCATCCTTAACATATCCCATATTACACTGGGAAAGAACCACATGGGACTCCTGAAAGAATTCATAAAGGGGAAAAAAAGATGATGTTTATTGCCTATAAAAATCATGCATGTCCACTGAAAGTTATTAGTGCTGCTAGGGACAGGTGGGTAAGCAAGCTGCAGGGAGAGCTCTCATGCACTTTCTTTGCCACCATAATGGATAGTACCAACTTAGTACTGTGAAATATCTGCTTCTTACAGTAAATCCTGTTAGGAGGTCAGCAGAGTGAGGTGGCATTTTCTTCTGTTCTCCTAAAAAGATTTCTAGCAGGGAAAGATGATGCAACAAGGCTGGTGATGTAAAAGGTTCCCCTTGGAACTCGTGTGTTGTGTCAGTGCAGCAGCCAGACTGACTGAGAGCCACAGGCACAGCCAGGTGGGCCATTCACATCTGGGGGAAAGGCTGGCATGCCTCTCATGGGCCAGAACTCTATCTTTCCATTCCTTCCTACAGCTGTACCTCCTACATGCTTATTTGTCACTGACAGATTTTCTGAAAACCCTTTCGCTAGGATTTTTCTCCTGAGAAGCTGAGAAGCCTCAGAAGAGAAATGTAAACAATAATTATTTGATGGCTGTGGAATGTGSTCTGGAGATGGTTTACCAACAGGTGCATCTTTGATTAGTTCCATGTGAATTGTTTTTACCTAATGACCAATCACACCCAGCTGTGTCGGACTCTCTGAGTCTGTCATGAGATTTTATTATTCATTCCTTTCTAGCCTTCTGATGTCTCCTCTCTCTGTCTTAAGTATGGTTCTAATATATAATTTTGTTTTAATATAATATATATCATAAAATAATAACTCAGCCTTCTGAAACATGGAGTCAAGATTCTCATTTCTTCCCTCGTCCTGGGAACCCTCAAACACCATCACACATATTCAAATGTGCTAGCACTTACTTGTCAAGTAATTTCAAATATTACTAATCCTTTATATTTCCCATCTTAGCAACTTACAGGGAAAAAAAATCAAAACCAAAATATTTGCTCTGGGACACCCTAAGGAACTTCTGCACTACAGGCTGCTGTGAGAAAGGCCTTTGTACTGCCCAGGAGTTACCCAGGCACCAGCTTGTTCCTCAGATGGTGGAGGATGAAGCTGAGGAAGAAGCTGAGAAATAGCTGCAGGAGGAAAGAATCCAACTCTCCTTTTCAATTTTTGGAGATGCTGAGAGATCCTCTGCAACACAGACTAACTGTGCTTGTCTTTGTCACTCAGGCTTTGCTGGATTGATGGGATGTGCTTCATCCTCACATTTTTATGCAAGAGGAGAAAACCCCAAGGAAGAGTGGCAGCACTGTYGTGCTGTTTCCCAGATGGTTCTTGTACAAACCATCTCATTCCTGAGTTGTAGAGGCTTGCAGGATATAGAACATCAAACCCACGACTCCCAGAACACAGTTAAGAAATCACACTGAAGGCTGCTGTCCTTAACTGCTAAAAAAGAACTCACAGTACTGTATGCAGTACTGATAGCACTACTCTGAATAATAAAAGTGCTCAATACCTCTAATAATAGGTTTCAATTACATTTCAATATACAGTTCCAGGTGCTAGCAATTTTACCAAACTTCATTTATCTGAACTCTTTCCTCTAATAGTGCTGCCTCTGGCTGCAGCCTTTTAACACATTTTCTCAAAATTAATTCATTTCCAATAATGAGATTTTTTTCCTTTACAGCATTAGCAGAAGAAATTAAGTACAATCCTTACATCCCATCTGTACCTTTGCCTTATGGACAAGAGGACCCAACAGGGAGCTGCTCAGCAACTGAGTAGGAAACCAACTGGAGTGCCCATGCTCTCCTGGAAATACTTGCTTTGGGGCTTGTGCTTTCTTTTATCTCACAGGGGCTCTGGATACAGATTTCCACTGTGGTTTGGACCCCTCAAAATCAGAAGTCGATCTGGGGGGGTGGAATTATCAGTATCACAGAACCAGCTGTTCTAAATGTTGATTGCAGACTCCCTCCTAGTCAAAGTTAACACAAGAAAGACAAATAATGGCTGGATCAAATATTGCTAATGTATTCCCATAAGCAGATCCTGTCTCTGAAATCATTTGCAGGCTGGCAACCTTGATAAAAAGGAGAGGGGTTACTGAATTTACCATAAAGGTTTTATCAGGAAAATTAAGTAAAGATRCCATTAGGGTAAAGTCTACACAAGTAAACTTCTATTGTTTAGAGGCTTATTCAGTATTCTGTATGTAAAAGAAACATTGATTTCAGGAGGTTTCTGCCAAAGTCAACAGATCTCTGTAATGCCAACAGATTTCTTCCTCCAAAATAAAAGCCTTTATTATATAAAGATCTTTCCTAAAYAGACATAATTTCTCTGTAGAGGAGGAATTTTATTTCTGATACACAAGCTGCACTATTCTGGTTTGTGTACAGCAGCACAGTGCCCTACCTCACAGGGCTACCACAGGAAAGCAGATACTGCAGCACAGAACCCTCAAGTTGAGCAAATACCTCTGACTTTTAAGTGTAATCTAGTAGATACTGCAAAACATTTATACTTGAACATATAAAATTGTTTTTGTAAAAGAAAATAAATAAATAAAACCAAATACTGACCCAACAAATTTAAAGGAATGTTAGTTGATTCTGAAGAGATACAAAAGTCTTTCCTTTGTATCCTTCCCAAATATTACCTTCCCAAATAAATATTATTACATTACATAATGTATTATCTTCCCAAATAAATATTATTACATTAAATAATGTATTACCTTCCCAAATAAATATTATTTTTTGATATACTAAATGCCTGTGAAGTTAAAAAATGAACATTCAGGAAAGGCAAGGAAGGTGTCAGGCACAGACTGCCTGGGTAAACAAAATATGCAGTGTTGGAAGAGAGGCTGGTGTAAGTATACAAGGAATTTGATAATCAGCTGATGGAARGAGCAGAATTTCATTAGCTGATTGGATTTACTCAGACAAGCACACACAGGGGTGCATTGGTAACAATCCAGCTGTGTAAGCTGAATACCAGAACAGTCAGAGTAGCAGTTGCTCGGGTGGGTTTAGAGGACAGCTGGGAAAGTGGAGAGAAAGCRCAAAACTAAAATAAACTAAAAGAAGGGAGCAGTAGGGGCTCTGCTCTTTTTCTCCGTACTCAGGTGTGACACTATCATCTATAAAAGTACAGAACTCTTTTTGGTTCAGTGAGCTACATCCACTGGACACAGGGTGTGACTTATTTCACACACAGTCTGTCAAATGCCAYTGGAGACCTTTCACAGCTGGCTGCAGTCAGAGAAGGACAAATCTGCCAGGAATGAACTTTGGCCAAAAGAATGGTCCTGGAAAATTTT
Source organism: Cardinalis cardinalis (assembly GCA_014549065.1). NCBI lineage: Eukaryota > Metazoa > Chordata > Aves > Passeriformes > Cardinalidae > Cardinalis > Cardinalis cardinalis. The sequence continues at coordinate 464,748 of JACDOX010000222.1, read as the reverse complement.
CTTCCAACATGTTGAAGCACGAAAGGGAGTGTGGGTCAGTCTGCCACTCAGGATGCAAACATATCCAAGAGTGGAAGACAAACTCTCAGCTAGGCMCCTCTCACTTTTGTGAGGGGCTTGCAACCCAATTTATGCTTCAGATTTTATGTGCAGTGTGTAGGAGGGTTATTCAGTTTGGGAAGAGCCTATAAATTTCAGATTTTCTATCAGCTCATCATAAAGCCATTTTTCCTGAATTATTTTTCTAGAAATTTCACATAAAAAGATACTTTGCAAATGTAAGTAGCATAATTGCTGTCTAGTGTAGTCAAAATTCCAAATCCTGGCAGTACAAAATGTGTAAGTGTATGAGAGCTAAATTTGAATAAAGATCAATGAATTCAGAATTTAAGTTATGAGGGGTTTTCAAAGAACTCAGAAAAGCACGAAGGAATCCCTTCAGATTTGGCAGGCAACACACAGTGAAAGACAGAAAAAAGGGCAAAACAGAAAACTCCCTAGCAGGATTATGAAGAATAAAAAATGCATTAGGAAGAAATTATGTCAAGCATAATAAACATACACACATACTGTGTGTTAGTTTGTGTGTCCATGCATACCTTTGCATGCTACATAATATTTATTGAAGTGGTGAACTAATATTTTAGAGTTTGTCAGTAGGCTATTTCAGCTGATAAAGCACTGAATCTTTTCAAGTTCCCAGTGCTCTGTCACACAGCACTTGCACAAAAAAGATTTAGGTGAATTTGGAAGGCTGAGCATTTCTCTCTGAAGGCTCTAAACTCTGAGCCCTTTCTTTGCTGTGGTATGATGCTAAATTCTCTTGTTGCTCGGTGTTTTGCTTGACTGATATGTAATCAAGCTGTGGCCATTTGTAGGCAAGCAGCAGGCCATTCATCTGGATGCTTTCAGGGTGGGCTCAAGTGCTCTTTAGCTGGAAATGCTGAATTATTTTGAAAAATGAAAYCTAAACTCCTGAAAATTAGTACAATGAATCACAGTGATAAATACTAATAATTTCCTTTGTACTACCCCATTAATGGAGCTTACTTTTGAATGTGCAAGTTACCCACCCTGATTAATACATTTTCACCTAAAATCTTTACTAATGAACAAACAAACTATATTTAATTAAATTAATTCAGAAGGCATATTGAATAGACAGAATCTGTCCCTTCTGCTCTCTTGGTAAAATGGCATCTATGAAACCCTTATTAATGTCAACCTTATTTTATAGCTCTGAAGAAAGATATGTGACAATTTTGAAAAATTTATTTGAAAAAGATCAATAGAAGCAGTAAGGGACAAAAGCAATATAATAAAAATTGTCCTGTGATAYATTATGCTTTTGAAAGCATCTCTCACATCCCCAGATAACTGTGCTAAATGAATATTCTTGTTGCCATTTTACTGCTCTGCTTCCTCAAGGCTAGACTCTTCAATATTTTTAGTGCACCATTTTAAGCCAACTGCAGCTGTCTCTCTAGCAACCTAATAATAAGCATGACAAAATCGGGCAGAATACTTCTTCCACAAACCAACCCAACATCATCTTTCAAAATTCAAGTCAACACTTTAAACTGCAAAATCAAACTGAAATTTACTTTGAGAAATGACATGACACGTGGTACTGCTGCAGTTTTTCTTTGCATCACATTAATGTGCTTATTGTACTTGTTGTTTGTTTTAACAAATGGGTGTAGAATAATTCATATTTACAAAGATAACAGTTTCTTTAGAAATCAGTAATGCTTAAAGAATCCTAAGTTAAGGATAAAGAAGCGTTTTCCAGAAGCACAACAGTGTGGCATTCACATTTTCTGAATAATCCCTTCACCCAGGATTTTTCTCCTGGGAAGCTGAGAAGCCTCAGAGGAAAATGAAAACAATAATTATCTCATTGCTTCTCCTGTGTTTTGCTCAAGTGGAATGTGTTTGGAGATTGTTTACCCACAGGTGATTGTTTCATTGGATTCTGCTGTGAGTTGTTTTCACTCTTTGGCCAATCAGGGCCAAGCTGTGCTGGAACTCTGGAAAGAGTCACAAATTTTCATTATTATGTTTTTAGCAATGTGTAAGTRTCCATTCTGCATTCTTTAGTATAGTTTAGTATAGCATTCTTTTATATAATATAGTATCATAAAATAATAAATTATCCTTCTGAGAACTTGAGTCAGATTCATCATTCCTCCCTTCATCGGGGYACCCCACAAATACAACAGAAGCATTTTCCCTTGCTTGATCTGTTACCACAATTTTGTAAATTACCTSAAATTTCATTGAACTCACTGAAAAAAACCCAGAATTCAATAACAGCACATGCAATCTGTGCTCTGCTTGGCCCTAGTACAGTATATGGAATATTCAGACAATGTTAAAACCATTTTCCAGCAACATACATCTTAGAGATCTCTCATCCCAGTGTTCCAATCCATACAAGCACACTCTGTAGACACATTCAGCAGAAGAACAGCTGGATTACCCCTGATGTAACAGGAATACACTTTTAATTCCCTCTCCYTGCCTTGCCCTGCAGCACTGACAGGCATCCTCACCAGTAAAACACAAGCCTGGTTACCAATGAGAAACATTCCCTCTCAGTGTGAAGGATTTACTCTATATTGCTACATAAAAAATCTATCCAAGCACCCTCAAATAACTGTGTTATGAAAAACACTGGAATGTTCAATAAGCTATAACAAAAATGCCTACAATGTTAATAAAACATTGKATTGAGGTAATTCTCTATATGAGAAACACTATCTTTTGAAATTGTAGAGAAACTTAAAGAAAGCATTTTCAGTCACAGCTGGAAGTSAGGGTGTTGATTGTGTGCAATCATAGCCTCTAAAGTCTCAAATTCAGCAATATTTTTTTTAAGGTTGCTTGTACCTTATTGCAAACATAATTGAATCTGAAAAAAAATCCCTTGTTTTGATAGCTGCACAAAATATGCAATAGCAAACCAAGGAATTATTGATAACATTTAACTATCTAAAGGTGACATTACTGGGAGGAATTGGGTGAAAATGGGAAATAAAAGGGCAATGGGACTTTCAGGTCTGRATGAGGCATGTGTAAAGACAAGTAATTTACAAATCATTTATAAAGATATTAAGAGACCTTGAGGTGTTTCTTTTTAAATAAGCACACTAAAATTCAGGTGTTCTCTCTCATTGTCTTTGTATTATACTTCTGCTGCAAGTAGCAGCTACAGGGGTGTCTCTGAAAACATTTTCTAAAGGGCTTTTTCATAACCTTTCAAATCTCACTCATTCTGCCAAGAGGATCCACTCAAAAATATTTCCTTTTTCAGAACTGGATCCCATTGTACTGACCAGCACCAGAAGGACAGGAATTGTCACTCCCAGGKATCAGAGTCCTCTGCTTACACAACAGGAAGGTCTTCAGTAGGTGAAACTTTCAGAGCTCCCCCACAATACCCTCCAGCCCTCACTCCTTATCAGGAGAGATGCCACGTTAGATACAGACATTTCCCCATTAAGGAACAGAATTAACAGTTAATCTCAATTTACAGAATCTACCTTACCTTGCAGTCTCTAACAGACAGAGGTCTGAATTCACTAAAGGTGCTGCCAAGAAGGCAATCAAGAGATGAAAAGCCCTGGATCCCATAAGCAATGCCCCAGGGCATTCTGTCTCAGTTCAGATCAAGTTTATAYAAAAGGAAAGAAAGAATAACAGAGAAAACAATGAGGAGGGGTTGGAGAGGTGGAAGAGAGATTCAAACACAGTGCTAAAACATATTGCACTAAATAATGAATTCTCCCATATAGGTCTGGATAACTTTTGCACTCCTACACCTCTTCTGCAGTTGATGGATCAAAAAGAGAATGCAAATAACCATTAACTGGAGACAATCTCAGTTCCTATCTGCACTTTTAAAGGTAACCGTTTTCAGTAGCTTAAATATTACCACRATAGCAGATTCTTCTCAAAACTTACAAAAGTATACTTTTAGTAATTAAAATAATTTYCCCATTGGCAAAAGACATGTTCATCTCAGTATCAGGATTCACCTGATATAGTCTTACCAAATTTGTTTTATCCATTAGAGAAGAGACCAAACTTTGATATTTTGTCTTCTCAAAGAGACACCAGATTTCTTCAATAGCAAAAAAAAGAAGGCCTGAAAAGTGATATTGTTCTCACCATTCCAGAGAAATTTCAGTTAAAAGCAGAGATTGCTTTTGCTCAAGCTAGTGTGACAGCAGGTGTTATACACATCACCATCAGCTTTATAATCATCATAATATGTTGCTTTTAAATAAATCCTTTCATCTCAAGCCTTTATACATTATGAACAATTAAACTTTACAACCCCCCAGTGAGAAAGATGCATTAAGAGGCTGAACCTGCCAGGCAGTTCTACAGAACAGAGTTAACTACAGAAATATAATTTAATAAAGAATGCATTTAACAAGTAAGAGCAGAAAAGCAAATATAATCTTTGTGTATATAATCTTTGAATCAGCCAAGAGCATTTCAGAAACCCAAGGGGCCACCCTCTCTGCTAGTGTCAATTAGTAATCTATACCAATTTACAGAGAGTCTAAGAATTTATCCTCTAAATTCTTGGAGCTGCAAGGCTCCAAGGAGTGCATCACTGTCACTACTTGTAAGACCATACTGCTGACTTGTGTCTTTGCATGCACATGTAATCATGCAAATGTTTCAGCTGATATCTAGAAAAAATGCAGAACTTTGACCTGATTTTGCCACCTATTCCCCATCTCCATTTGTATTTTCCTGTAGAGAACTGAGTAGTAACATGTCAGGGAGCAGCAAATCAGCACTGGAAAATGATGTACAGATCCTTGGTTGCTTTTTACAGAGCAGTGACCCCTTGGTCACCAATCTGACTTCAATGATTCTGCACTGTGACGGTGCTCACAGGGGTCTGGGGATGAGGGAAGAGACGAGGATCTGACTCCATGTTTCAGAAGGCTTGGTTTATTATTTTATGATATATATTATATTAAAACTATACTAAAAGAACAGAAGAAAGGATTTCATCAGAAGGCTAGCTAAGAATAGAAAAAGAAGGAATGAATAACAAAGGCTTGTGTCTCAGACAAAGAGTCTGAGCCATCTGACTGTGATTGGCCATTAATTACAAACAACCACATGAGCCCAATCCCAGATGCACCTGTTGCATTCCACAGCAGCAGATAACCATTGGTTACATTTTGTTCCTGAGGCTCCTCAGCTTCTCAGGAGAAAAAAATCCTATGGAAAGGATTTCTCATAAAATATCATGGCTACACTGCATCAGTGCACTCTCTATTTGCCATACAGGCTCCAGCACAATGTCTTGTACTTCACAAAACTGAAGTTATGAGAAATCCCTACAGCTAGCTCAAGCATGCCTTTAGACTGGATAAACTGGGGAAAATTTCTTCACTRGAAGGGTTGTCAAGCATTGCAGCTGGCTGCCCAGGGCAGTGGTGCAGTCACCATCTCTGGAGGTACTGGAAGGACACATGGATGTGGCACTTGGGGACATGGTAAGGATCTTGTCTTCTCCAACTTTAAAAATTTTGTGATTCTACCAGAGGTGCTGGAACTTTCCAGAAGCACAGTACTCAAAGCTTGGGGTGTCTGGCCAAAATTTTCTTTCCCAACACATGCAAAACACTCCAGCTAGTGTTTGTTTGCCTCCCAAACTGATACTGGCACTTCAGGAGCACCAGGGGACAGATGCTGCCTAGGTTGTTTTAGTACTTTGGAATCATTTAGGATGATCTAGTTCAACATAAATTTGAAATACCTTTCTTATGCATTAGTCTGCTAATGGTACCCAGTTMAGTCTCAGTGTAGGAAAAATAAAGCATCATAAAAGACAGCTGTAATCCTTCCATAAAGTACAGTGTGCCTTCCTAATGGAATATGATTTCAAAACAGATTTCCAGTTCTACCTTCTTAGGGGATCTCATTACAATGTTTAGTTTGCGAAAACAGACTATAGGAATACTTCCTATATATCTTGGTAATGCAACATTTAATTTTATGGTGCATAAAATGCATTTCTCTTAACAGATGTATCCATTCCTTGATATCATGACTAAACTGCTTCATATCCATAAACGCTGTGTGGGGAACTGGGGAAGCTATGGCATTTATCTTTGTTGTTGTGGCACCCACTTCTGCTTGGTCCTAACATCCTGCTCCCCTGAAGAACAACAAATTTAGTTCTGAATGCTCTTAAGAGATTTGATCACATACATGCCATATATATTCTTACATATATTTTTGATTATGCACACAAAGTGTCCCAGCTATGCATTCTTAAGTCTGTAAGAATTACAAGACTGTTTGTGGATAAGAAATTACTAAAATAAAGAAATAATTTTTTTAAGTGCAGCATCAAGAAATTTTCCRCAAAATTAAATTCAGCCTTTAGCTTGTCAGAGGTTAGCCCTTTTCCCAAATCATAGTTAAACATCCCASTTAATCATGTCCTGTCAAAAAAAAATTAGATTTTGCTTTGCATTGAAAAATTTGAGGATGGAGAAACATAATTGCAATATTCCTTAATTAATTCAGAGAAAACCACATGCATWTGTTTCACAGCTGAGAAGAATGACTGTGAGGACCCAGCAGAGCCACACAGCAGTCGTACCTCTGCACAGATCCTGCAGACAACCTACAAACAATACAGCCCAAGAAGTGATCTGGAAGAAGAGAAAGGGAACAGTTCTATGACCTGATTTGTGGAAATCCTTCCCTATGTAAGTTGTGATATGAAATAAGGTAAGATTCCTTTGATGGTTAGCTTTCTCCAGTTGCCTGCTGTGACTGGCCTTGGCAAAGGAGAGTGAGGTATTTCTGAGTATCTGCATATGCATGTTTCTGTTCTCAACATCTTCACACTGAGACTTTCTGCAATCTGGTAACAGCAGCTATGGCAGATGATGAGCACCTGACTTTATAAAACACAAACAATTTTAATGCCCCAGTCTTGCCCTCYGATGCAGCTTACTTACTAAATCTTCTAAAAGTAGCTTCCAAAAACATATTACTTGAATCTGCAAGTGTCCTCTTAAAAGAACGAGCAGATGAGCTCCACAAAGTGCAGGTTCTTTGAAATAAGTCACAAATCATAGGAGTGACTTCTGTGAGAATTAACTTTTCTGAACTACTTGGGTTCAAGCATAAACAGACAGCTACAGAGGAAATATCTGAAGACCAAATTAAAATTATGAGATTGAAGGGTTGATGCAAAGGCATCTCAACTATTTCAGCACCATGAACAACCAGGATCTGGACTAGAAAGGAAACTGCTTCAGGCCATGTTTATCTGTCAAGGATAAACTATGGTAAATGAGAATGCTCTTTGCAGTGCAATGGCACATTGTTTTGATACTCCTGTTCATATGAAAATGTCACTCATCAGGTGTAAGAAATAAATCAATGCCATGTCATGGYTCAATAAAATAATCAGAAACAAAACACACTGTAGTATATTCTCTCATGCAGTACCTAGTCTTCATGTGCCTTCCTGGAAATCAGCATATGCTCAGCATAATTCCACATGACAGTTTGGTTAACACCAAAGCATGCCACTGAAACCAAGAATTATATATATATATATATATATGTGTATATATGTATGTATGTGTGTAGTGTGGAGATACATACCATCAGATACAACTATTTTGCTTATTTTGAAAACATCAGTATTTATTTCAAAGTTATTAGTATTTATTTCATCTGAGCTGCTGGGAAGCAGCTCTGTGGGAAGGACCCCCAGAGCATCCCCAGGGACAACAAAGGGTCCAAGAGGCAGCAGAGCCCTGTGGCCAGGGAGGCCAAGGGGACCYTGGGGTGCTTTAGGGAGAGCTCTGCCAGCAGATTGAGGCTGGTGATCCYGGCCCTCTGCTCAGCCCTGGGGAGCAGCCCTGGGGAGGCACATCTGTAAGAGCCTGAGTGAGGGATGAGGGACTCCAGGGGCTCTCCAAAATGCAGTTTATTGTATCCATTGTTACAGCAGTCCAGGGTCRTGGGGGACAGAGTTGTGCCTACAGCTGTCAGCTCCAGCTGCACCTGTTGTCTAGGCTACAAATGCATTATATACTTTTGTTTTGGTCACATTGCATTATATACTTTTCTTTGCTGGGCATCTTAATACAGTAGAACCAATCTATACCTTAACTATTATCTATAGCCTATCATAACCACTATAATTACCATATTCATGTCACTATTCTCCAATCACTAAAAGTTAGTACATTACAGTTTAAGCTAGAAGTTGKTTTTCAGTTTTCTTGCAGTGGAAAATTCTGARACCTTTTTTCTACTTGCCACATCAGCAGGCTTGTKTGCCTGTGCTATCYTTCTGCTTGGTAAAAACATCTTCTKGTTTGGGGTGGGTTTRTCCTTWGCTCTRAGCCATAAAAACCCCTTCYAMYWA
>JACDOX010000222.1:421623-456174 GCA_014549065.1 Cardinalis cardinalis | reverse complement strand
AWTYCYTKWYMAACCCTCATCCTTCCCAACACTCACCTGCAGGGCTGTGTCCTGTGCTGGGCTCTCAGCCCAGGGCAGCTCCTGGAGTGGTGCCCATGGACAGTGCAGAGGTGATGGAGGGATGGAGCATCTCCCTGAGGGGGAAAGGTGAGGGAGCTGGGCCTGTTCAGCCTCCAGCAGAGAGATGGGACTGAGGGGAGCTGCCAGCATGAGCAGGGAGGGGTCAGAGGATGGAGCAGCCTCCATCTGCTCACTGGTGCCAGGCAGTGAGAGGCAACGGGCAGAAAGGGATGCACGGGAAGTTCCACCTGAATTTGAAGAAGAACTTTCCTGTGCATTGTATATTGGAGAATGTATAATGGAACAGGCTGCCAGAGAGGGTGTGGAGTCTCCCTCAGAGGAGATMTTCAAGCACTGCCTGGTTGTAATCCTGGGCCATGTGCTCTGGGATGACCCTGCTTGAGCAGGGAGGTTGGAACAGATTACCCACTGTGGCCCCTTTCAATCTTGTCCACTGTGTGATAGTTTCCAATTACAAAATGTAAAGTTGAAAATATGCCTAATTAAACCAGGTAGGAAATAAAAGCAAAGCACCACAAGTACTTCATTATTGTATTGTTTCACTCATACAAATTCCAGCAGACTAAAGGAACTTTTCAAATATCTTCCTCTCCATTCCAGTGGGGAAAAAAAATCACTCCTGAGATCTTAAACTTCAAGTGTTCTCACACAAGTGGTTATGTACAGAAGTAATTTCTGTTTAGACACTTTTTAAGTATGATTTGATTTTTTTTAAAAAGTGTATGCTTTCACTGAGCAGCACCAAGTGGTCATTTCTAATGTACACTGACAAAACAAGTCCAGTTGTGGGGAAAAGATTCTCTCTGAACAGCTCTGTGAAACTTTATGCACTCTACTGTTATATCATTGCTATTGTCTTCTTTTTTTTTTCCCAAAAAACTCCCAGTAAAATTATCCAGTGTGTTCTACACTGTGGATAATAGTGCATAGCAAAAAGAAAACAAATCTCTTACAGTGTACACAATCTGTCAYTAATAGCAAACAAAACTACTGGAATAATATTTTCTGTTGCTGTATAAACAGAAAACTTGAAATAAAAATATAGACTGAACAGAAAGCAAGCTTCTAGTTAAAATTACTATCACTCCTGTGCACKGCAGCTGACATGCTGACATTTCAGGAACTGACATTTTATTATCAGACCAGAAATCTGATAATTCCACAGCCACCAAATGGGCTTGAAGAAAGTAATGGGCAGCAGCACCAAACCTGTATAGAGAGAAWTCTGCTGCACAAGAGTGCACAGCCTGACAGGCTTGTACTTGTGAGAGGTAATCCAGAGTCTGAAGTCATCTATTTAACCMCCAAAGAGTCAGCAACAGGGAAAGACTGCTCAGCCTGCCCTGCCCGTGGTGCACTGCCAAAGACTATTGCATCCATCKAAAATAAACCTTTTAAATTGTGGTCTGTATGGCACATTAGCCAGCACAGTAATTCTCAAGCTCCAGGGGGCTGGCAGAACATCAAAAGCTATAGGGCAAGATAAAGACAGTGCATTTTGTACAGTGGAGTGTCAGATACAAGCAACACTGGGATGTTGCTATTGCCATGCAAAAGCTCTGCTTTCTCAGGGTCCACAACCCCATTTACTCAATTGACCAGTRTCAGGGTATTTAAATACACATTACATTAAGAAGCTGAATGAARATACTTAAGAAAGAATTGATTTTTGTTGTTTCCAAAAGACACATAAAGGAATAAGGTACTTCTATAGCAGTTAAATGTCAAGGGAATTCAGCCTAGGTAATTCACCKATTTGCTATTGTGTTTTGTTATTGTTGAATAAATCAACAAATCCAGCATCACATTACCAGTGAGTTAGTTCTACCTCTGTTGGGCCACTGAGGAGGTGCTTCAGTGAAATGGGAATGTTTCTCAGAGCTGTGTATAAAGTTTGGTGAACCAAATGAGACTACAAGATTTGCCATTTGCAAACTTGTAAGAAATCTGAGTCAAACTAAAAATGTTGTGACAGACCAGGAGCAAGACAAATAAACAAGCTATCCYCTAGGAACAATAAACAGTCAAAACATTGAGGAAAACGATCCTGTTCACTCATGAAAAAGCAAAACCTCACAGGGAAATAACAAAATGTAACAGCCCCACAAATAATTTTAACACAAGGATAAATGGAGGTAGTTTCTCCAAGCTGAAACATCTCAATCTATTCTCTAGCATATACAAGTCATATATTGAACCTTGCTGCTTCAGTAACAAGTATGTGCCCAATAAGTCTAGCAAGCATTGCTTTACATTGATAACTACAATTTGGTGCTGCCAGYGTGTTTGAGGAGAGGGCAGGAGCAGTTGATAATGTGACCTAAAACAATGCTAAACACACCAGTTTTATACCAGTATTAAAAGAGTGTTGCAATAAAGTTTATGTTTTACATTTGCTTATTATAGCAAATATTTGCCTAAAAAAAAAAACCAACCCAACCCCACCAACACCAATAACATCAAAAAACCAGGCCCTACCCCAGGGCCCAGAGAGCCAACGAAGCATAAATGTGACACATGAGCACCTTGGTCCTGTGCTGAGTGAGATCATGCAGGTCAGGTTCAGAGGGGTTCCCTTCTCTACTGTCCTAACCCCCCTGGGGGTTTGAGTCTCCGAGAAAAAATGTGAAGATGCTTAGTGATACAAGAAAAGCTGAATGTGATCTCAGCTGGGTTCTAACAGCACTGCCATCACACCAGGAACTCTCTCTAACTCCCCGCAGTATTGAAGAGGGGTTTTAGGGGTTTTTTTTTTGTTTTTTTTCCTGATGAGAGTCTCTACCTCTATTACTATTAACTTGTGGGTAACAATCTTCGTGAGAATATCCATATTGAGGGGGAAAAAAATCCTGAAGCCAAGATGTTAGTAGAAAAAACAGTTTGAAAAGTCTCCAGGGTGAGAAAATAAGTCCACAGGACAGTTACTCAACATACAATTTTTGTTTCCACTTGGCCAGCCTCTGAGATTTGCCATTTGGAGCAATCAGAGTCTTTGGAGGAACTCCAGTTTCTTTAATACACTGAAAATCCATCCTGTTGTTTYTCTCATTTTAAATAGGCAGAGGCAAATAGTGCATCATCAAGTGTCCTAATTGATCCAAATGCAGTGCAAACTAAATTAAGGGGGTTGGAAATGCTGGAAAAATTAAACACAGCATTAATAAAGMTGGAAATAGTTTAATAAAGCTGCAAATAAGATCATAACAACCTAAGGCTATTTCTGATATTTCTTTACTTCTCTTTAAATAGATGTCTTCCTGTAGACTGTTATCAGCTCAGCAGGAGCCTTTCCAGAGAGGCATTTTTCTCATTCTGTGCATTTTAAGTTAGATTTCTATGAAATCATCCTGTCTGTAAAAGCTGCTGCCAATTCATATTAAAACCGTAACTGCAGCTATGTAATGATAATATGAGAGCATGTGAGCTGCAAATTCAATCCAAGCCTTTATCTGAAATTCAAAATCTGCTAGCTTATCTTGCAGATAGGGAGTTACAGCACACAAAAGCAAGAACACATCTGARCGAACAGAAAGAATCAATCCTCATTAGAAGGATTCTCCTCTATATAAATTGATTTTGGAGTCCTTGGCTGGCAGCAGGGCACCGATTCCACCTTCCTCCTCTGTTGCTGAAAAGGGTCCCTCATCACTGGAAGGTGTGGAAAGGGATGGGGTTGGAGAGAGCACTGCTTGATAAGCACACAATAAATGAGATGAGAGAGGATGGAGCACGCCAGGTCCAAAGGACAAGTGGCCAAGGGGCCTCTGAATAACATCTCTTGATCTATTTCTGAACAGTGCCAGAGTGAAGGAATGCCAGCTGGGCTTCAAGAGGAGGGACAATCACCAGCAGGAAACTTGGAGCTTTGCTCAAATGCTATGTGAGAGAAGGGAGGGATGAATGTTATCTTTCTCTTCTAGAAGTTCCAGGAAAAAAAAACGACAAAAGAAAGTAAAAAGGAGCAGAGAAAAAAGAAAGTAAATGAAACAAAACACTTGGGATATGTGAAAGTGTGGAAGAAGTGCAAAAGTGAAAAAACACCCAGAAAAACGACAGCATCTCTAGATGTAAATCTCATTGACAACCAGTCAGCCACAAAAGGGAAAACTGCTGGCTGCACAGGAATTCTGGCCACATCTTTTAATATTTAAATTTTAAAAATCAAAAGAGAAGTGCCTGCTGACTTCAAAAGACAGAAGAATCCCATAAAGGGAAGAGCTAGCTTTCAACACCTAAAACTGTACAGAAATTAAAAGAAAAAGCTGTTATCATTGGAAAARGCACCAAAGTCACTGTGTCATTACATACATGATGCACAGAAGGGTCTGAAAACAGATTCTGATGACAAAAAGGTAACCTTAACAAACACAAAMCCATGGTCCTGATTCAGTTTAAAAACCTTAATTCTTAACTGTACAGAATGTGAAAGGATTTCTGTAAAATTAAGAGTAAAGATACTGTCCCGCTACTTCTAACACAAACTGATCACTCACTCCAATCATTACAGTTCCTCAAGACATTTTGTAGCAAAATTGTCACATGTACATGAACTTCATGAACCATCAGTGCAAAGGCACTTCAAGTAATTGAAAAAGAACATTCTGCAGGTCTGGTGAAAACAAAGTGCATCAGCCCAAAGGACTGAAACCTCTCCCAAATAAGCATCTGARCAGGCAGAGCAGTCTAAGGCCTGATGCTTTTAACTCCAGAAGGCTATTACATGCTGTTGTCCTCCCCACTGATGCCACTGGCACATCCCCAGCACAGTTACAGCACTGTTTAGTTACAGCTTGGCCTTTTGCACATTTAATGATGGCCACAGATGCAAGCGTGGCAATTTGAGTGGTACAGCTCTGCAATAAAGCTATCATTTATTTCCAATATTCATCACAGCTTTTCCCCAAAGTCTGCTGCAGCTTTGACAAGTGCATGTATCCTCAATAGACATTTCATGTCTAATATAAGTCAGAATTGAGACACAAACACCAAAATGTTTAAGTTGAAAGGAGAAAGGCTAAATATTATCTACAGAAATCTACAATCCAGCTCATTCTCTCCTAGAAGAATTGAGGGAGCAGGGTGGAATCTTGAGCCATTGGACAAGAATTATTACAAGAAAACAAATCTTGTAGAGAATTCTGCTTGTTAAGGTCTTCTAAGGTCACAGCTAGAGCAGCCCTGCCTGCCCCAGGACACAGCCCACACCTGGGGCCACCTTGCACATAAAGTCACATGAAGAAAAAGGCACAGAACAGACCTCTGGCTGCACAGGGATTGTCTTAGCATGAAAAGACATACACGAAACTCAGGAATAAACAGCAGCAAACTCTTAGTCCCTAACACACTGAAACAAACAAAAACTCCCAACTCTCACAGCAAGATGAACTTTAAGGAAATGGATAAAATGCTCAGTGGTAGGGACGTAGGCTGGTATGCTGCTATAAACTTTTAGAAGTAGGAAAAGAGTCACAAACCACAGTTCAGCTGGTTCTAACCAGTCTGCTCACAACCTCTTCTACTACTTCCACTCTGACCTTGCTTCAGCAGTTAAGGYTTTCTAATAGGGGCTCTCATTTAAAGAAAATTTTCCTTTCTTCCAGGACACAGCTGCTGCCCAAACAAGTCAATCATACTGTCAGCAGAAGAATGAACTAARAGCCTGGCAGCAGCAGTGATCCCAGTCCTGGAAGAGATAGGAGCTGAAGAGAGGCTGAAAGGGCATCTCTGAGACATTCATTAACTAAAGAAGTTCCAACAAATTTAGCACACATCATCTTAGCAGTGTTTCCATTGAGGTTACCAGCTGCTCTGAAAATGAGAGGAGTCACTGGGAAGTAGCCAGAGCACTGATGAAATGCTTCAGTTCCTCTCCATGACCAGAATACCCAGGACAAGCATCATCTCCCCAGCAGAAGTATTGACCAAGACAATCAATAAGGTTATTTAAAAGGGGCCTCAAAAATTGATTTTTTTCCAAGGGTCCTTCTAATTTGCTTCTCTGATGTCTCTCAGGGAGCTACATTTTCTTTACCAAAGTGGTAGAGAAATTACACAGAAGGACAGTCACTCAAATGGATATAAATATAAAGTCAAATGGATTCCATCTTACTGCCATGGAATATAAGTGGAATAAAGGAGGGTATAATCACTGAGTCTCTGTTATTTTTTGAAAGGTGCCCTTACTGAACAGGGCATTACTGAACATTTTGCATTCATGGTTTKTCTCCCCTTGGCTAGGCTCGAATCTTTTGAGAAGATGGCACCTGGAAATACAAGAAGCTATCAGTGTGTGGGTGACCCTCAGGATTTGCTGTTCCCCACATAAATTCCAATGAGCCCATTGGCCAGACACAAGGGGAAGACTCCAAGGGTTAATATTACAAACCAGGGAACTTGTAAATGCTGCAATGACAAAAACACAATTAACTGTAGAAACTACTCCTATCACAAAATACTCCTAGTAATATTGCAGAAAGGCTGCTTGTCATCTTCTCAAGTCCAGACCTGAAACTTAACTGAGGCTTTTCCTCATGCTCCAAGAAGGAAATGCAGAGAGCTTCCCAACTTGTGTCGGCTTTGCAGAGTCGGGTCAGGGTTGGGGAGGGAGAATTTTGATGGTATTTGTCACTCCTGCCTCAGCCCTGCTATTCCTGCTGCTTTTCTCCCATGGTTTTCTCCCAGCCCATCTGCTTGAGAGCACTACACACCCAAGTGCTCGTATTCCTTCTGTTCAGGTCTGTGTCAGAGCTGCCATGACATTGTGTTAAGCAGAAAGGAAAATCTTCCTCTTAGATGGATACTGTGTTTGCATGCTTTGAGCTCTGGGGGAGAAACTGTATTTAGAAGGGTGACTGGAAATATACTAAGAGATTTGGCTTACCCATCTCTTAAATAGCAAAAATGCRTTTTTCTGAACACTGACGTTTTTTCCCCAAAAGATGATGGAATCCTCTTTGTTAACCCAACTGCAGCTGCAGAAAGCACCGTTGGCTTTTAGAATTTCTGTACAACAATTCTGAAATCTCTTTTCTTGTCACTCTGCCGCAGCAGCATTCCATTTAGCAGATATTCACTTGATAGTCTCTTTTGCAAGAGACATTCATTTACATCTATTTTACATGAACTAAATTTGGCACTGACTGCAGCAGACCAGATGCTTAAATGATACAAGAGCTAACTGCAGTGCTCATCTTTATTTACTGCTCTGGCTTGAGCTGTATAGATTTCTAAACATTTGTATATGTGCTGCTGAGATCAGAACTTTTTTCACATCAAGTTAATTTGTCATCATTCAGGTCAGGTCACTGACTTTTGATTTTGGTTTATATCTAAGATTCGCTTTATATAGTTCAAAATAAATTTCATGGAGAAACATAAATTTAATCCATATATTAAATTGGTATTTCAGGTACAAACAGGAAGGGTGTAGGGGGTTTGTTTAGTGTTTTTAGTGAGTTTTTAAGCTTTTCTCAGACAGGCCACTTGTCCTCATTTCTCTCTTTCAAGGCTGGTGCATATGATGCCATATATAAAAGCTGGACTTTATCAGTAGRTAAGTGAGGCTTTTCTCATTGAGAGCTTTCTTTCAGTGAAGGAGCACAATAAGCATTTTCTTATAATATTTTTCCTTGCTTTTTCATTTATCCACTTGGATACTGAGATCCATGTGCTGAACCTGTAGCACAGACACACAAACAGTAACAGCACAGACCACAGCTACCATCACAGTGATCAATCTGAGTTAACACAGAGCACACCCTGAGGGCAGAGTTCTGTTACACGTGTCCTTGTGCTCCCTCACCCACACATTTATTCGTGCCATGAAACCAAACCTCTGCATCTCTGAACTTCTAGCTTCTGCCTGAAATAAGATATTAATGTTCTTATCTCTTCATTTGCTGCTTACCCCAAATAGTTTCACTCTCATTTTTGACTCAGTGCATTAACTGCTAGGTTGGATTTCTTATTCAATAATCCAAGTATTATTATTATCCAAGCACATAGAGATTTTCTGGTTTTGATCCTTTTCATTGAAATGCTAASTGTGTCTTTATTATGTCTTTAAACACCCTGAAATAGAACAGCTTACCTAAAAAGCACTTCCTTTTGTACCTCCTCCTTAGTAAAAGACCTTGACCTAGTAAATACATCATAACTTATCAGTGTCAGAAAACTCTTCCCTGTGTTTTGGAATCATGGTCATGGTCTGACAAATTCTTGGCACTGTCTTGGTCTGGCCAATCAATCACTTCACCCTGATTTGTCATCTGTGGTGGTGTTCAYAGGGGTCCCAGGACAAGGGAAGAGATGAGACTCCATGTTTCAGAAGGCTGATTTATTATTTTATGATATATATTATATTGAAAGAAAATGATACATTAAAACTTACTAAAAGAATAGAAGAAAATAATTTCATCATAAGGCTTGCAAAGAACAGMAAGGAATGATAACAAAAGCTCRTGACTCTCAGACAGTCCAAGCCAGCTGGCTGTGATTGGCCATTAATTAGAAACAACCAMCATAGACCAATCAAAGATGCACCTGCTGCATTCCACGGCAGCAGATGATTATTGTTTTTCTTTTCCTCTGAGGCTTCTCAGCTTCTCAGGAGAAAAATCCTGGCAAAGGGATTTTTCAGAAAATATCACTGCAACAGTCATCAAGTAGAAAATGTGACATGCCCGGGAGTCATGGAGAAATTGTATGTGCAAGGGTGGCTCAAGCCATGGTGCCCATGGACAGGGACAGGTCATTCCCACAYCCAAACCACCCCAGCTGCTGCCCCCAGGCAAGGACACCTGCCAGAAGTGCACCACCACACCTGGTTTTGTTCCTCCATCGTGCCAGAGGATGGGGYGGTGCCTGTGGAAGATGCTTGGTGCCAGATGGCAGCAGATATCACCCCTAGGGCAGAGGGTGCCCCATTCCCCTTCCAGGGCCACACAGAGGTACCAAAGCACTACAACCYTACCTATAAACACCTTTCATTAACACCACAGAGACCTTTAATGCTGATGCCCCTCCTTCCATTCACACACAGACAACTCCCATCCAGTGYTGCTCAGAAGTGCAGCTACAGCACAACTGTGGCAGCACAGGAAATCACCAAACCCTTGCAGCTCATCTCAGCACTTTGTGTTCCCCAGGCTCTTCCCCTTTGAGATCCCTGTATTAAATAACTGTATGTGGAATCAGTCATTAAAAAATTCTGCCATGATTACATTTTAAATGCTCAGGAATCTTCTTACTTTCAAGTTCCAATATTCTTTAAAATTTTGTATCATTTGCTCTTGTAACTCCAGTGTCCTTTACCACTTTTCTTTTTCTCCCTTGATGTTTATCTCTCACTGGATTTGTACTAGGTACAAATAAATCTTCACAAGCTTCATACTGCTAATGCTAAAAAAAACCAACTCTCTTTAATCCATTTTTATCAGATAGATTCTGCATTTCTGCACACACTCTCACAGTCATCACTGAAAATGTTCCCCATTTAAAATCATCTTTCTGGAACAAACATGACAGAAGTACATGCAATATCTTCAATGAGATCTTATATTAATTTTTTGTACAATATTAAAGCTTCTTTGCCTCTAGTAAAAGTACATCACCTTTCACTGAGCTGGTTCACAGTAGCAGCTCACTCTCACCTAAAGCAATACACCAACACCACTTCACTTTCTCTGCTACTTTAAAATGAGAAGTCCCAGCTGTATAGAAAAATTCCCTGTAATCAGCTTCTAAGACTTCTTAGACTATTACAGTATTTAAAGTCGATGATTACATTCATCCACAAGAGCATATAATTCTTCCTGGAGAAGAACTCAGGGTGGAAGTCCTCCCAAACCTCCCTTAAGTCATCATTAATACATAAATTGTTAAGATTATTGAGGCCTTTTTGGCATTTTGAATGGTGACCTACCACGCTACCCACTAGCTTTCACACTGAGTTCTCAGTACTACCCAATAATTGAGTAACAACACCTTGCAACACACCCTGCTCTGTCCTGACTAATTCAGCACAAAGGTTTCTGCTGAATTCCAACACTTGAACGAGGCCCACTGTGGTTTTGGCCCAGTCAGCATTGCTGAAATGAGCAGCATTCATTTTGGTGCACAGGAGCATCAACATTCCCAGGAAGCATTTTGCATTTAGAGACTGCTTCAATAATTTTATAGACCTCATCAGACTTTGCTTCCTGGTCATTCCAAAAACTGCAGTAAAGAACTTGTCCCAGTGAGAGCTGTTCAATATCAGAAATCAGGGTGGCTGTGAAACCTGCTGGGAACCAACCAGGCCCCATTGCTGCTGCAATAGAAGCAGCAGATACTGAGCAAGTGTTTTACCAATGCCAAATTCCCAAGCTGTTATTCAGGGCAGCCACAAACACATCTCCAAACCAAGGCAACACACTTTTATGCTGAAAGTTCCTGCCTCAGTTCAGGAGCAACCCAAGCCTTCCTAACAATGCTCTCTGTACTTGTTTGTTTTAGCAGAAGTTGCAATAATGAGGGAGCCTATTGAGTACAAATTTTCCTTCCTACAGCATCATTTGCTGACAGAGATTGCTTTTTAGTATTATTGTCATGCTGCTGATAGACAACAGAAGTCTATGGTTSCTTTTCAGTTCCATGTAGAGTTTACCACCAACAAAAAGTACTGCTATCTGTCAAAAATCTCTTTCCAATTTGTGTGTATCAGCATGCAGCAATACCTAAGTCAATTTAAAGGCAAAAATCTCTTCATAGGGAAACTGAATAAATTTTCTATTATTTGGAATTTATAATCTACAATAAGCACAAATCTCTTCATAGGGCAACTGAATAAATTTTCTATTATTTGGAATTTATAATCTACAATAAGCACAGCTACTAACATGTAAAACCATGATAATGAGTGACTAAGCAAAATAGGTATCGCAAAAACAGGAGAAAAAAGGGATTGTTCTACTTCAGAGTTCCAGATGAGGAGAAGGGTGATATACAGGCAATGTTTTTGCCTCATTCTTCAAAGGCACCCTCTGCTCCCRCATCTTTGAAGTGGATGGACAGCAGGGTGGGGACTGTGGGAGCAAAGTGYTCCCCACTCTAAGTAAAGATCAGATCCATGAGCACCTGAGAAACCTGAATGTACATAGGTTAGTGCAACCCAGGGAGTGTCCCCAGAGTCCTGAGAGGATGGGCTGATGTAGCTGCCAAGCCACTCTCCATAACAGCTGAAAAGTCATGGAGTCAGGWGAAATCCCAAGTGACTGGAAAAGGGGAAACACCATATGTGTCTTCAAAAAGGGCATGAAGGAGGATCCTAGTCTAGCCATGATATTTTCTGAAAAATCCTTTCCTTRGGWTTTTTTTCTCCTGAGARGCCTCAGGAATAAAATGTAAACAATGGTTATCTGCTGCTGTGGAATGCAACAGGTGCATCTGGGATTGGTCTCATGTGGTTGTTTTTAATTAATGGCTAATCACAGTCAGCTGGTTCGGACTCTCTGAGACACAAACCTTTGTTATCATTCTTTCTTTTTCTATTCTTAACTGATTTGGGACAGCCAGCACAGCTTCACCAAGCACCAGACCTGTCTGACCAACCCAGTGGCCTTCTGTGGTGGAGTGACTACACAATACACAAGAGAAGGGCTACAGATACCATTTATCTGGACTTCTGTAAAGCCTTTTGACAGAGTTCCCCACCCCRCTGGAGAGAGATGGATTTGGTGGATGGACTGTCAGATGGATGAGAAAGTGCCTGTACAGTAATATCCAAAAGATTGTGGTCAATGGCTCAGAGTCCCTATAGACATCAGTGACAAGTGGTGTCCCTCAGGGGCCATGCTGGGTTACTTAAAATCTTCATTAATAACACAGATGAAGGGATTGMGTGCACCCTMAGCAAGTTTGCAGATGACACCAAGCTGAGGGTGCAGTGACACACTTGAAGGATGGAGTACTATCAGATGGACCTGCATAAGCTCAAGAAGTGGGGCCATGGGAATTTCATGAAGTTTAACAAGACCCAGTGCAGGTGCTGCACCTACCTGGTCAGGTTCGTCCTTGGTATCAATCCAGGCTGGGGATGAACAGATCCAGAGTAGCCCTGTGAGAAGGACTGGGGAGYGCTGGTCGGTGAGAGGCTGGACAGGAGCCAGGAATGTGTAACTGCAGCCCAGAAAGCCTCCTGTGTGCTGGGCTGCATCCAAAGCACCGTGGGCAGCAGGAGAGGGAGGGGATTTTGCCCCTCTGCTCTGGTGAGAGCTCACCTGCAGTGCTGCRTCCAGTTTTGGGTCCCAGCACAAGAGGGACATGGAGCTGTTGGAGTGAGTCCAGAGGAGGCCACCAAGGTAATGCAGCACCTCTCCTGTCAGGAAGGGCTGAGAGAATTGGGATTGGCCAGCCTGGAAAAGAGAAGGCTTTGGGGTGACCCAGCTGTGGCCTCCAGTACCTGAACAGAGCCTGCAGGAAAGATGGAGAGAGACTTTTCCCAAGAGCATGGAGTGACAGGGCAAGGGGGAATGGYTTGGATTTAGATTAGACATTAGGAAGAAACTTTTTACTGTGAGGAGGGTGAGGCACTGGAACAAGTTGCCCAGTGAACTTGTGGATGCTCCATCCCTGGAGGTGTTCAAGGCCAGGCTGGATGGAGCTCTGAGAAAGCTGGGATGGTGAAAGGTGTCCCTGCCCATGGCAGGGGGGTGAGATAGATGATCTTTTAAGGTCCCTTCCAACCTAATCMATTCTATGGTTCTAGAAACAAACTGAGCAGTACCTCTTATCAAGAGGGGAAAAAAGCCAACACAAAACCCCACAATAATATAAAATTGATATATTCCTGCACTAAAAGTCTCTCTAGATCTATCTTTATGTTGGTTGCACTAATTAACTCACTAGCAACATCTTCAGATAAGGTACTTTTTAACCTTCACCTGAATTTCTAAAATTAAGGAGAGAGAGCACAGTCTGTAAAGATGTCCAAGACTCAGATRCTATAAATGAGAATCATTTCTCCAGCAATATGATACTATTACAAGAAAGCTTTGAGTTATGGACATTATCAAGAACAAAGTTTTATTTAACCTTGCTGTAACCCACTAAAATCATTGTAGGATTCAATGACCGAGTTTTATAAAGAGAAACATCTTTTGTACTACAGTGGGTGGTGCTTTCACAACCATGTGTGAGCTTTTCTACCAATTTTTGTGCATGAAAYATAATTATTTCACATAATGCAAGCATAAATTATTCTCCATTTCCAACTGCTAGATATACACAACACAAAGACATTCCACACTGGTAAAGATGACAAAGCCCAGATCCGTGAAGAAACTTTCAACAATTTCAGGCCTCTCATTAAAAAACTTATTCTTGRTCAAATTTTGGTGATCTGCAATACCTTACTCTTTAGGTGATTGCTGCAACAGGAGGATGTAGAAACCACTGGAGCTTATGAACATGCAAGTGCCAGAAATTCAGCTGAATTTCTGTCCTTTTTCCCCACAAACTCCTGAACTGCTATTTGCTATTCTGTGATATTCAACTGCAATTTAATCCAAGACAACACAGGAAGCAGTAAGGTCCTGAAGTTGCAGTTTATGTTACTATCAGTAAAATCTGGGGTTTATAAATATTGGCTCTACTAGTTTTTCAGCAGTCATCTCCAAAACAATACCTCCACTTCCGAACAACCACCTTTTGTTTCCATGTGTCTGTCCTGCTCTCCAGAGATGCACAGACTGCTGCTGTCCAAGCCAAACCCAGAGACCCTGAACAGAATAAAACGACTCATTCAATTCTGTGCTCCCAGGAGGACTTTATTGTTCTTCTCTGGCCTTTCTTCTCTTCCCACATGTCCCTGTAACAAACAGACTTAATCCAACACAARTTTAATCAGCATATTGCCTCCCTGGAGTATATGAAACTATTGTTACATACTTGCAATTAAGAATGGCATTTCATGACCCCAGGGAGAGGGACAGCRTGAAAATAACAGTGCAGAGATCCAGAGGCAGCAAAGAGATCTCTAAAGCACACCATGGTGTTAGGGCTTATCAGTTTTCTCCAGTGGTACATGGCTTTCTTCCACGTGCTTCCCACAACTGAAGAAAGCCCTTCACAATCCCACAGGCGCATCAGCCATTCCCCATCACCCCCTGAGAGCTCCTGTTTGCTCTCCTCCTCTGCCCTTCACTTTCCTGCCCAACTCCAGCAGCTGTACTAACGCAGCTAAAATGCTTACATCCCACCTCGTGCTCTGTTTCTGGGTATTTTTTTTCTGAATAAAAGATGTATTACCRCCTTCATGCAACTGAGAATCCTGACCTATCCTAAACATAGACCTTCTACCACTTGAAGGTCAGAAACAGGAAAAAGAACAAGCTGAACTTRGTTTATGTGAGGAGCTGCTGAATTTGTGCCATTTTCATCCTGACTCCAAGGAGGAATAAACACGATCTCTCACAACATAAAACAAAAGCATCACTTGAGAGGGAAAAGCTGCCAAGACACAAAACAAACCCCAGGGAGATCTATCCCAGTGGTCTAAGCACCACAGATAAGTGAGTAGAGCTGTCAAAACAGAGAGAATTGCTGAAATGGTCTGCATTTATCACCACCATCAGCCATGCTGGAGTGGTAAACTCCTTTCAGGAGAGATTAAAAYGCAAGAGTGAACGCTGAGACTGATCAGTTAAGTTCATACTGCAGTGTGTGTTATCTTTATTACTGTATTTTCTTATCAAGAGTAATTAGAGTAACCTTAATAGCACTTTCATCRATCTAAGTGTGCATTTCCCCATATTATTTCTTCATTTTCTCTTTTAATTTCTGTGCTTTATATCATCTGCTTTATCTCACACAGCATCTTACTCTGTAGCACTGCTAAACTTTTATCATGCTATAAAACCCTAGCAGAGGAATAATTTCATCCATATATATATAGGTCCCTGGAGCTCACCAGTGCTGGATAGCAACTGGAGTTTCCCCAGGACACTCTGGGGATAACATCTGTATGATTCCAAATGTTCTCCATATTGGATCTTCAATGTTCATGTTTGACCCAAAGATGAGACAATCAACAGCCTGGTGTGACCCCATGACAGCTCAGAATTGGGATAAATTGCTCTTGGGTCACACAGATATTGGCTGGAGTCCTGCCAAGAAACCTAGCTTTGTACACWGTTAAAATTCATTTCAAGTCTTACAGGTCAGGTATTTAAGCTCACCTTTCTTCCAGCTTCCTCAGCTTCTACCATCACTTTCTTTGGTTTTGCTTTTTTTTTAATATGGTATTATGTAGGCAACATAATTTCTTGCTCTTGGTCTTCCCAGACTGCAAAACTTAAAAGCTTTCTACTTACATTCATGCATTTTAATTAAAAGAAAAAGTGTAAAATATTAGACTTCCAGACATAATTAAACCTAATATGCTGTTCCAGATCAGAAACCCTAATTAAGTTTCAGTATTTCCTATTGCTAATAATCACCCAGTCAGCAAATACCACTGACAAATTCCTCTCCCCTCTTGCCTTTCTGCCCACAAGGCATTGCTGCCCCAATACTTAATTGGAAATTAAACATTTTCTCACTGTACAAACTGGCCACACTTGTACTCCTATTTAAAGTTCACAATTAGAGATGCTTCTAATGTKGAAAAAGAAATAATCGGCATAAGAGAAAAATACATTTCTTGAATGTGTAGAATTGACATTCTGTGACCAATTTTTGCAGCAAAGAACTCAGGAATATTCAAGCAGAATATTCACAAGTTTCTTGTTTGCAAAGRGAGTGAAGAACCAAAGATGAAAATGCATGAGACAGACAAAGGCTCCCATATATTGGAAGACAAAGACACTAACGTTAAAATAGATTGCAAAAAYAAAGTAATCCATATACTCCAGTATTCTTTTGGCCCAGTAAAAAACTTAGAAGAAATAACAGTGGAAATGATTGACCATATTTCATAAGTCTGCAGCTGGTCATTGAAGATTCACCTCCTGGAGTTGACAGCCTGCCCTTTGCCAAGGGAACAGTGCTTTCCCTCCTTACAGTCAGTGTTACACTCTACATACACCAAGGTGAGGACTTCTGCCTTTAGCACTGTCAATATAGATTTTGTTCACACTAGATCAACCAGCAAAGAAAAAARAMCCCACATTTTAAAATAATTGTCTGTTTAGTCTGTGGTGTTGTGCTCAATTCAAAATTGGAAGCATTTTTCCTGATAAATTCTAATCCAAGAGACACTAAAGGGACATTTCTYCCTAACAGTTTAGTATTTAACTATTCATTTAATTTCACAGCATGTATTTTTCAAAAATCAATAAACCAAATACATTGAGCAGCTGACAAGCATGCCTAACCTCCAGCACCAGATGACAGCAAAAGAAATGCTGTCCTGGTGGCAAAGTAACACTTCATGTTGCCAGCTGGGAGACTTGGGAGAAAAAGTGAMGTTAATGTGCTTCTTTTTTAAAAATGCACTAAAACAGTTAATATACTTCATATTCTATGGCAGAGCAAACCCAAAGCCCTTGCTTTACAACTTCACAACTCACTTAACTGGCTGTTCTATCAACCAATATAAAGGACACTCTCAGGACACTCCACAGATCCTGCCCTTTCAGCAGCGGCTCCTGAGCCGTGATGGCAGCAATTTGAAAGTCAGAAAGAAATGAAAGAAAAAAGGAAAAAAAATTGTTACAGGCAATCCAAAATAACTCCAAGGGCTATAACCTGTCCACTGGCTCTGTCATTAAAATCAGGAAGGAAGAGACAAGCCAAGAAGGGATACAGACAATTGCTTTGTGTTGTTTGAGTCGCTCTCTGTTCTGCTCCTCACCGTGGCTGCAGGCAGGGACAGGCATCAGTCACMCCCTCATTCCCGTGCCCTTATGAACTGGTGCTCCAAGACACTGCCAGTGATTTGTACAAAACTCTCCTGGTTCAAGGAAAATTTGGGAGAGACCCCCCAAAGGGGCTCCTCTAGGAAAGGAGATTCATTTGGCCCCTCGCCCAACTGGTACGGGAGAAAATACCTCCTTGGAAAATGTGGAAAAAACCTGTTTATTAAACAGTAAAACCTAAACAATATTAAACAATAAAACCCCTTGCTGCTCCAAAAGAGATGACAAACTGAGAAAGTCCCTCCCTGGGTGTCAGCTCAGCTCACTCAGGCTCTGATCAGTCCCTCAGTGCTGGAAATGTCGCGGGCCAGGCCCGGCCCTTTGCCCACAGGTGGAGCTGCCGGTGCTCTGCGGGTGTTCAGTCCAGGTTAAACAGGGCCAAAGAAAAGGAAAAAAACCACAGTCCAGGGAACTTCTTTGCCTCAGCAAGCTAAAACTAACTAAAGCATAAAGCAAAGGAGAGCTCTGTCCCACTGTCTGTCCATCCACAGACAGCACAGTGCAGGAGCAGGAATGTGGAGGAGTGAGTGCAGTGTCTGAAAACAGCCTGCTGCTTCTTCTCTGCCCCCTTCACTCTCTGCAACAAGTCTGAAAGGTGCAAAACTCATTATTCAGCATAAACAGAACAGACAATTGGGCATAAAAGCATCATARAGTMAACCCAGGACAGCCCTGATGCCTCTGGAAAGRCGCTGAGCTGCCCAGGGAGGCTCCTGCAGGGGAGAGCACAGACCTGGGCAACGCCATCAACCTAGAGAGCACCRAGTGCAGCCCAGGGCACATCCCTGATTCTGCCTGAGCTTGCTCCACTCTCCCTGCCCTGTGTGTTTATCAAGTCAATATTGATCACATTCTACAAAAGCACACAGGGACCAAGCAGCTCAGCAGTGTGCCATGCCAGGGCAAAGCTCACACAACCCGGATGGGAAAGGAGTGACACGGAACAGAGGGATGGACACAAAGGCAGCCCATCCGTGTGGCTGCATTCATGAGCCAGGTAGATTCAGTATCATTGATCCTTGACAAGGCTGACATAGAACAGAGTTAAATAAAGTAGATATTCATTAAAAGSYCTCAGTAGATACACTCTGGGCGGTACAAGAGCCCAGCCAGGGCTAAACCCAAGATGAACCAAAATGGTCACAAAATGGATGACCAGTCGTGAGATCTCACACTTATGTAAGTTCTGGTCCATTTGCATATTGGAGATAATCATCCAGTTATAGCTTTAGGTTATCAAGTCCCATCCTGYTTGTTTTTCTCTCTTCAGKCCACATTGTTTATGCTCTTGGGCCTGAAATTTGGGTTGGTTGTCCTTGGTCCCAAGCTAGGAAAGGAAATGTTTTGTCTAGCTGCTCTGTGAAGAGAGCTTACTATCTCTTAATATGAAGCTCAGAGCTACTCACTAAAGCAGTACAGAATCTTAAAAATACAAAAGSTARAACCGACAGTATCATCACCCTCACTGCAACCACATATGTTGGACTCAATGGTCTTATGGTTGGACTCAACGGTCTTAAAGGCATTTTCCCACCTAAATGATCCTATACTTCTACAAAAGCCACCACAAAAGCTGGTGTCAGTTTTGGAAATTTTGCCAAATACAGAAATTCCTCGGAATATCTTATCAATGTATCATATCTATGCAAGCATAGAAAATGTCTCAGTGAAAAATTAAAAGAAAACATTAATAAATGCTTCTTTTAGCATTGCTTAAATGAAGAACTGCATAATGAGATTAAGAAATATGATCCACATCTGCTGAGCATCAGATTTGAACCTTCCAAATGCCTGCACTGACTTTGGGCTTGGAAAAAAAAATCCCATTAAGGTTTGTGTTGGTTCAAACTTACAAGATCTATTTGTTTTCATGTCATTTTATACCCAGTACTCACTTCCCTGCATCCCTGAAATAAGGCAATAAAAWGAGACTTCATGTCAGCTACGTAACATCACAAGTGAAATGCAAATAACCCTGCTAGCAGAGGATATTTTTATTTGATCTATCACCAATATAATTATCATACATTCATGACAAAGTCTCACCTGACTTACTGGAAGAGAGTTCACATTACTATGRTTTAATGAGAAATACCTAACACAACTGAATAAAGTTGATGATTTAACAGGGGACTTTAATGAAAAGGCGGGTAGGCTGGGTTCAACAATAATTCTGGCAATTACATTGGCATCTTAATTGCATAAAAATAATACTGGAAACACGACAGAAAGTGTTATAGTGACTGCAGGTTACCAAATGCAAAGAAACGAATCTTCAAGATATTACCCTTTGCTTTAAGGAAAGAGCAAACAGCAAGATACGACACTGAAGGCAGTGAAGCCTTTTTTACCTTCTTAGATCACAGCAAGGCCCTGGCACAGGCTGCCCAGAGAAGCTGTGGCTTCCCCATCCCTGGAAGCGTCCAAGGCCAGGTTGGATGGGGCCTGGAGCAATCTGGGACAGGGGAAGGCGTTCCTGCCCATGGCAAGGGAGTGGAAGGGGATGATTCTCAGGGACACTTCTAACCCAAACCATCCTATGGTTGYGTCTTTGGTGAGTGAAAGTGGAATTCAAGTATCATTGCATGAAAGTTTCCACTTTCCTCCTTTCTAATAAGATCTCATACTTTTCTGCCATTGCCACATCGACAACCATTTATGGCTACACACACTAAAAAGGCCATGTTAAAGCCTCTGAATGCATGTGCAGCAGTCCTCATGAAGAAATGTCCACAAAAATGTGGATATTGCCTGCACAGGTACCAACCTCAGCATCCTCCATCCCCTCCATGTTTATAAACTAGCATGTTTCCAGCTGTAGGATTAAAATGACTTCCCTTAAATTTTCACCCTCCTACAGCTTATGGATGAGAGAAGTGCTCAAGTGGCACAGCTAAGTACAGATAAATGTTGCTTTTTAAGGATGTTGAAGCTGCTAATAGGAAGCCCATGGATGCAACCTATGACACTCCAGAGCAATCAGTCCTGCTGAGCATTTCACCACTGCAGTGTGCTCCAAATAAACTGTCRAAAGAGCACATACATTGTTTAGTTTGCAAAAGCATCTTCAGGATTTATTTTTCTCCGGATACCTGCAAGATTTCATGAGAAGTAACAGGCTATGTTCTTGTAGCAGTTTGACATRTCATCTGTCAAATGTAATTCTTGAGGCAAGAGCAGACTGTCCCCATGTATTACCTCGTTAACATGTTCCTAGCATGCCTGTCTRGAAGAGATGGAGCCTGACTGCTCCTGTCTGGCATGACCTAGGAGACAATTTATGAGGTTTATCATGGTCATGGTGTCAAAAAGACTTTCAGGTTCAATCAAATAACTATATCCAGATGAAAATACCACATTTGCTAATGTTTAGTCACATTCTACAGTGCAGTTTATTTGCACTGAAGGCCAGCATATTTCTCACCAACTGCTAGAACACTGGCAATATAAAAAATTTGAAGCACATACAAGAAATGCAGTTCARACCTTAGAAACACATCATAGAAGTACCTGAAATCGTATTTCAAGATATGTATCATATTTCTGTTTTATGTACAATCTTCAGTTTCAAGTATAAGGCACAAAGAAATAGTGCTTACAAATTTCTAACATCTACCTTTATCAGTGACAGGTAATTACCCTCTTTTTTATGCAACAAATTTCATGCACTGGGTGTAACTTACACTGTCACGAGGTGTAATTCTCCCCAGCAGACAAACCAACCACTGACAAAAGTAATGCACAAAGGAAAAAAAATGGAGGGAAAAAAGAAAAGAAAAAATCGCCTGCATGCCCCAAAGGCCATGTGGACAGAATTTAGGTAACTACATCTGAAAATGCTATTGCATCTTTTAGTAATGGTTTAGGAATGATCTTGCCCAAAGAGTGTTTCCACTGAAACACCTGACATCACAAGCTGCTCACTCACTCTCTCCTTCCTCTRAGGCAGGATGGAGAAGAGGACTGGAGGCATGAAAGGCAAATAYCAGGGAGTCATGTAAGACCAATTTAATGGAAACAGCAATGAGMTAGSAAAATKAACAGTAGCAGCAACAATATTAACAGAAGASTGTACAAGAGACAAACAATTCATACTCAAGCTCTCACCTCCATGGAAAAYCCAACTGCAATGCCCCACTCTGCAACCCAGAAGGGACCCCTTCCCCCTTCCCAGAAAATGATGTGAGGCAGTATGAAATAACCTTCATGTCCTACAAAAGYCCCATCCTGGCCACTGTAAAAATTAACCCWGTCCTGGCTAGAATCAGGGTATTAACCACCTCTTACTCTGTACCATCTATGTCACACCCATATCCTACACCTTCCAATTAGCTGGAGATATCTATCTATCTATCTATATATACACATATACATACACAATTACAGGAATCATTCCCATAGTCAATGGCCATCCCTCCAAGGTGTCTGTTGAGTTCATTTAGTTCATGGCTGTGGGTTCTACCCACCCTAGCTGTCTCCCAGGGCAGGAGGCCTGTGCTGCTGGCTGGCTGCTGCCCCAGGAGCTCAGATTGGTGTGCGTGGAGCAGCCCATACTCACTGCCCATGGCAGCCATGGCACACAGGGACAGTGCCATGCAGCAGCCAATATAATATATACAATTCAACAGCAGAGACTGTTCTTATCCAAAAATCAAATCCTTGGGACTAGTGGTTACAGCAAGTGGCCATAAGATGGTAAGAATATTGCCTGTTCTCTACTSCAGCTGCATGCAGGTGCTTATTTGTTTCTTTTACTTTCACCTGATGAACACTTAATGCAAGGGCCACAAATACTGGGTCGATGAAACCTTAACATCTGAGCTATTTCTGAATTTCAGGGCTTTCAGAGCAGTAGAAGTATAAATAAATAATGGAGCACTAAAAATCACTTGGCAATAACCATTAGCAATTGCTTATAGATTCCCACTCATTTTTATTTTGGCTTTAACTACTTCTCTGTGATGTCACTGAAAATTAGTTTCTAAATCTTTCTCTAAGCCCACTCTATTTGCCAAGGATTCAAAGACAAGCAATAGGTGGACCTGGCTACTCAGTTCTCTCTTCAGAAATTATCAATTCAACCTGCCCCAGATACCCTCAGTGGAAGATGAATGCTTGTTGTCTGTGTTTATTCTATGTTTGATAGAAACACAGCAAAGCATATTCAGCATGAAACAGAAAAACTCAGTGCCTAATTACATAAGTAGTCTCATTGGAGTCAATCACTTCCTTTTAGTCAGACACATACCTTGCTCAGTCAGGTGTAAAATTACCACATTAACAATTGTCTCCCTTGCCTCTCTCTGAAGGCTCAGGGAACACTGTGCTGTGCAGGCAGGACTGATTCAATTGCCTCCATCTTTTATTGAGAAATAACGTGTGTCATGGCAATATCAGATGACTGTTGTTTCCTTTGTTCTCTTCAGAGGGAGGAATAATGGGCGTCAGGAAAAAGTACAGCCATGTGTCTGGGCAATAAAAGTGGCACATTAATGAGCATGGGCAAACCACTRCAATTAACACAGGGGAATGGATGCTGCCTGCTTAAACTCTGCAAGAGCTCCAGCAGCTCCACACCCAGCTGCCATTTGTTCCCATCCMAGGGCTTTCCACCAGCAGCAGCTCCTCCACAAAGCCATCAGACACTGWGAAATCATATGCTCAAGGGAATGGGTGGAGACTTTTTCATACTATGAGTGACTGTTGAGAACAGTTATTCAGTCTGTTCATCAGTGGCAGCAMATGCATCCCATAATCTACACCCTCAAGGCTGCAATATAATTAAAAGACTACAGAGGAAGACAGGTAAGTGGAAGTGCACAAAGGCATGGATGTGTACTGCTTTCACAGTTTTGAAAGACAAAAGGTAAGTTTCTCAATTTTATGTAGTTTTAAAATTTCAAACCCTGCTTGATGTGCCTGTGTATAATAAAGTCATATAAATAAATATTTTTAAAGTTCASCTTCAAAAATCCAGATTGACAATTCCCCTCCTTATGCTCACAACCAGAAAAAAGAAAAGAGGGGTGGAGGGGGACTGAGAAAACTGCAAGCACCATCAAGGTGACACACTAAGTTGTTTGAGTATTTATTGACAGAATAACAACACAGGTCACACAGCYCTGGCCCTTCAGGAATACTTATATAAAAACACTTCAGTTTTATGACATACAAATTGTTCATTTTTACTTTTGGATGACTGAATTTTAAATTATGTTGAAAAGCAGGACACCTTCAATTCCCACTTCTGCTTGGTTTACTTTAACTTTTAATTCCCTCTGCACATCATGTGTTCCGAGCTATTTTAATTCACATTATTCTTGCAATTTGTGTACTGAGTTCACCTAATAATTCATTTTGATGATACAATCTTCAAAGCATCATTTGTTGGKTTTTTTTAGTAGGTTCCAGAATAGATTGTTTTTCCTTGCAACATTTCTTTCAGGTACCATTCTGAGTATAGAGTTTAAACTTGCTGTTAGTCTTGTACTTAGCATATGCTCACTTAGCATAGCCACATTCATTATTTTTATTGTTGAACACTTTAGATAAGAGCTCCATACACACACAGGGGTGCCTCAACTTTTCAGCATGTTGCAGAGGCTAAAACACCAGCACCACTGTGAAACAGCTGAACTGGAGAATCTTTCCAGATAAAATTATGCAAATTGTCCCATCAAACATCCTGCACAGCTTCCAGATTTGCCATTCCCAGTGTTCAAAAAATAAATGCAATCTCCAAAACTAGCAAGCCAACCAATGTAACTCACACAAAGTGAGCCATACCTACATACAGGGCAATCCAAGCTTTATTACTATAAAATACCATTTTCAGTAATGTGGTCAACTAAACAGTTTGTAGTAAGTTTCTTCTCTGATATCTACCAGAAGCTGCACTGTAGAAAAAAAGCCCATATATTCCTCAACATGAGTAACAGGTAGTTGGGTTTTTGGGTTTGTTTTTTTTTTTTTTACTGGCCAAGGGCCCCCACCTTGGCACAAGAAATTTGAAGGATATGCCTTATATATATATGTGAAATAACTCAGTTTGTAAATGTTTAATCACACACTATTAATCTTACAGCATTCATCATGTTTCAAAATGGTGCTTGAGCCTTGAGAGGACAAATAAAGAGAAGAAAGAACAGAGGGAATGGGAAGACAAGAGTCTGCAGGAGCAGCAGAAAGGAAAGTCAGCTGTAATACACTCACCTGGGAACCTGGGACCCAGCCCCTTTTCCCCAYATCCTGCTCCAATGTCAAAACCACACAGTAATATCCTCCTCAAGTGATRGGAAAATGTGAGGGTGAGAGCCACAGGCCTGAAAACCTGGACAACTGCTCAAACTAAATCTCTGCACCACACCAGAGAGCTCATGCAAGGGCAGACAAACTGCATGCTCACTCCACTGCAAGCATTTGATAAAAACAGTTTATACTGGTTTCTAAAGGACCTGCTAATGTCTTAAATGTCTTCACCACAAATACTGGGACAGTAACTAACAGAAATAGGGTCACACAATGAACAATAAAAATAACAAACACGTATTTTCAGCACTTTGTCTCCTTAGCTGATTTATGTGTCTATACTGTGCACTGAATGAGGCAGAGGGACCAAAAACCTCACAACACCTGTGATTTTATTAGCATGGACTGTATGCACAGGACTAGGTAACCTAAATTTTACATATTCACAAGTGCTTGATTTTGGAGTCTTTCTCTTTGATTCTTTAGGTATTTTAAAAATTGTTTTGATAGTTTCCGTGGAGAAATCACAGCCCAGTRGTTTAAGACCAGACTTATCAGACTGGGAACAGAGTCTGAGTCCTGGATCAGGTACCAATCATGGATGTCACATTTGACAAATCACTTTACTTTGATGCATTGCAGTGAGGGAAATTATTAGGAAGAGGAGGCTGAAAAGAGTTTTCTGGATGGTGTCTATTCTGGATGGTGGCTATGCCAAAGAACAGCCCCTCCAAAAAAACTTTTGCACAAATAGAACACACATAATTATTATCCTCACCCAAAAGAGACTGCTGTAATAATAATTCCATCTAGAAAAACATAAAAAGCAATCAACCAGGTTATTTCAGAAGCCCTTTTAGCCCAGCATCCTCTCTCCAAATACAGCCCAAAACAAACATCAAGGAAAAGAACAGGGAAAGGATCTGGTGAATAAAGATTACTCATCACCCTACTCAAACCAAATATGTTGTTCTCCCTGTTTGGGCTGTTCTTCATACATACAGCAGTTTTTCTGTCTACCACCCTGTGACCAAGGACTCTCAAGATTAATTATGTGCTGTGTGAGAGGCTACTTTCTTTGGCACTTGAGTGCCAGCACAGTGTTACCAAAAACTGTTGCCAAAACCAACAACTGCAAAACTCTTATTTTATAATTTGAGTGAGATATTCATATTCAGTTTTCAAAATTGTCTGGTCATGTTCTAAAGGCAATAGAAACAGCTGCATGTTATTTGGCCTCTCCTTGCCTTTTAATGTGCTTATTCCATAAACATGAATGCTGACATGGTTGCACACTGTAACTGATTTCACAAAGAGGAAACTCTGCACTGCTATTGTACTGTGCTCTGACTGCTGCTCTGAGCTGAGCCCACGCTGCAGTCAGCTTTGTGCAATGATATACTTCAAGATGCTCTTAATGAACTGATTTTTCTTAGCCACCAACAAAAAATACGTTATTTGTTCCAAATAACTTCATGTCAAGCTCGMAGGGCAGGCCAGGAGAATCTCAGATATAAACAGAGAGGTTTCACTCCTGAGGATTACAAGTGTAGGGCAGTCAGTACTGCTGGCCAAACCACTGTCCATGGTGACTACTGCTCTCCTGCCAAAAAAGCAGCAGAGCATAGAGAATGAGTTCTTTAAATAAAGGATCAAAGCATCAGTTTGAGGGCTAATGATTGATAATTTTAGATTTCAACACTACAGGAAGAAAAAGAAAAGTAAGAGGTTGTATAACACAAACGAACCATTCCAGCAGCATTAGAAAGCTGCATCTTGACTTCAGGAGGCTCCAAATTGGGCTCCTCAATGTTTTGATGACAGTGATCTGGGAGGAGATGCATCTGCTGCAAACAGGAGTTATTGACTAAGGTGATCTCAAACACAGTGTAGAAAATGAGTACAATGTATGGAGCAGAAATGAATTATCAAGTAACACCTTCACATTTTTGCTTTTATTAACTATGCTTTTAAAGGAAAAAGCAAAGAATACTGAAACAGTCTCATGCTTCTACACAGCCCAGTTTTACTGGCCAGGAGATTGTGGGAAGCCTATCTGTTAACTTGTCATCACCTGGCAATTCTTTTGTGTGCATGCTGCACAGGACATGACCCCAGAGTGAACAGGTGAGCTGAAAGCAGTGACTGCAAACCAAAGCAACAGGAGACAACAAGCAACTTGAGTCWACAAGAGACTCTCCACTTTGGGATGTGAACCCAGGAACCCTCATAAGCACTCATGACTAGGTCTGATGAGCCCTTTGCACTTACTCATACAGGCAGAAAAACCTGTCAGATTAAGTTCCAAAATATTTCACAAAACTATAGCTTTTCCTTCCTTTTATACAGATACAACAGTTCTCTGGCCTAGACCACTTCTCCAGCAAGCACAAATCACTGCTACACTCCTTTTAAATTAGCTATAAATCTACAGCAGTGAGAAGGTCTGCGACAGCCAAGAGATCAGGATCTGGATTCTGACGGGTTACATGAATCATGGGTTTTAAATGAGCCATTTCCATAACTGATGYGCATTCTAAATCACCTTGAAGAGTCCCACGCACACAGCAGAGCACTGTGCCCTCAGAGAGGCTGTGACACTGGGCTGCACACTGGCAGATGGGCACAGCTCAGCCTTCAGTATAACGCAGGGGTTGAGAGGCACCAGGCAGCAGAGCTGCTCTGTCACTGCCTCTCTGGACAGGGCAGAGAAAACAGAACCAAGGGCTGAGATCAGGACTGAGAGAGAGATCACCCCCTGAATACCTTCATGGGCAGAACAGACTCAACCTGCAGATACTAACTGAATTTATTACTAATTACTAATCACTGAATTATTTATTACTAATTATATTACTAATTGCTGAATTTATTACTAACAAAATCAGAGGATAATGAGAAACGGCATAAACCTTAATAAATCTTTCCCCCAATCTGCACTCCTTCCCAGGCTCTATCTCCTCCTCCCCAGCAGCACAAACAGATGGGGAGCATCCCCCCACTTCCAAGGCCTGCTCACACAAACCCAACACATACAAAAATCTGAATTTCAACACCTCACACCACTAAATCTATGAAATGAAACTAAGAACAACAATAGAAAGAGTYTAAAAAGTACGTGGCAAATTTACAAAGTGAGTTTACATAACTCAAAATGCAAGCACAAACATAGCCATTACAATGACTGGTACCATATTTGATAAATATCTAATCATGAACAAAAATACAAAGATTCTTATATTAAAGTTTCAAATTCTCATTTTTATTAGTACAGTGGATTTAGGACTACAGAAAGTTTAGAGGCTTCAAGAATACTGTCTTGAGTCTGTGTCCAGCCATGCTAGTTTTAGAATGAAAAAAAATTATAATAATTCTCATTGCACTGCTATACAAATACATACTGGTTTAAAATTATTAAATCAATTATATCTAGAATGCYTCACCCAAAAAGTGGGACTATCCCAGTGTCTTACACTAGCCATGGCATTTTTCTCGTGTGCCACGTGACACCAAAATGCAGGTGAATGCACTTGCCTGCTTTTGCAGTGATTTATTCACTATACATTAGYTATAAAAAATATACAAAGCTCAAGACTGTGAAGAATGAAGACAAAAATCTCAGCATGAGTCAAACCTCCCCTATTCTTTCATGAGACTGGTGAATATTACACCAGAGCAGCAATTAAAGCCATAATGAGGCACATCAACCATTCAAAGCCTTAAAGCCACAAAAAATTCCAAGGCTACGGGAAAGTCATGTTTGTTTCTTTCTATCCTGGCCTACATTTTATTCATAATTCACTCCAATGCTTCATAAAGGCTTTCAACTCCACTTCCAGCAGACACATCTGCATGCAAAAAACATAAACCTAAGAGGCAGCCTGAGTGATCTGATGTGCTTTAATATCAAGCTATCAGCACGTCTGACTCTCTCCCATTGCTGACATTTAAAGTTAATCTACCTTACCTTTGCTGATGTCAGTGTAAAAGGGACCCAAAAAAAGCAGACTCAGTACAGAAATAACCAAAGAGAGTGATATTTTTTTTCTTCTTTAGCTCTTGCTAAAAATACTCAGGAGTATTTTTCCTATCAGGAGAAATTCTATAACACATAAAAATTATTTTATCTTTAATCATCTGTTTACTACACCATCACTATACTGCCTACACACTGGAAGATACACAACTTCTTTCATGGACATATCTTTCAGYTTATTAAATATATTTCAGACTAAGAAACCTGCTTTGAAACAAAGAAAACAGCAGTGAAAGACAGCTCTCAGAGTGCCATTGTCTAAAGCAACATGTCCACCCAATTATACTTTGTGATTAAAACAATGTAAAAGAGGCCAACTTATTGACTAACATCAAACAGAAGCAATTGTTAAGTCTGAGAGGTACTCCTGTTGCCAGGAAACATTCTATGTGTATTATGAATAAAGACTCCCTATGATTATCCCCACTACCATACAAAAAATARGAGTAATTATTCAAAATCTGTTTGCTTTTTATATTAAGAATCCAAAGAATTTATTCCTGAATTAAGCAGTAAGTCCACCAGTAACAATCCCACTCCTAAATACACATCCCAAAGCAAAAATCCATAAGGACTCACAGTGCAATTAAACCAAATTCCAGATTACACCAGAACTGAGTCACTTAGAAATAGCAGCTCTAGTCTTTAAGACTCCATCATATATTGAGCTTTAATCCCTTAAGTGTTTCCTGTGTAATGTTGCAGAAAAATGTAACAGGGAAAAAAAATTGTAGTCTTTGCTCTGGCAGAAATAAGCCATTATACAGCCTAAATATTAATTAGAATAAACACTGTTTTGATTTTTATTTCACAATACCTGATGGTTTTCTGCCCAAGCATCAGTCACATTGCACACATTTGCTTTGTGGTGTATGATTGTAACTAAATCCACCTCATTTAATCATTCCAATAAATCTGCACCTCAGTAGAAACCACTAAATGAGACGTTAATAGCACACTAAATATACCTGTTAGACAGATTGTACATGTAAAATATGAAAGTACAGTGAACAGTATTTGCACTTGATTAAGTGCTAGGCTTCTGTTCATTCTCCATGAGAAAGATTTGCCAACACACTTYGTCCATGYTTCTGAGGACCTTCTCCTCTTTAGCATCTGAATATGTTCAAGGCCCCTTCTATCTTTCTGATAGTATATAAGGATGTCTGTGGGTAAAATTGATGCTTTAAAACAAACATTTTCAACAAAATGCCAAGAGTTASGACAAGGCTTGTATACCAACTACACCTAAATCTCCTTGTACAAAAGAAAACAACTAATTTCAACAAAACCTGGATGGCAACTTCCACATTGTTCCTGGTAAAGTATGATGGGTGGGGGCTTATTTAAGGCATTTCATCCCAAATGCTATCAATTATTTTAAGAAACCTTATGATGCTTCCTTGGTTCTTTTGTTTGGCTTCAGTCTGTGATACAGGACACGAGCTCCACATTAAACTCTGCTAAGCTGTAGGACTGTACATCCCACAGCAAGTGTTCCCTGCCTCCCCTCTCACTGAGGCACAGGAGACTGTGGSGCACAAAGTCTTTTCTGTTTTACACAAATGGCACATATTACTTCAACATGGCACTGCCACAGCATGTGGTGCAAGGCTGCCAAGCGGAACTGGAACTTAGCAGGACAAAAAGCAGAGAATGACATTTTTCCCCTGATAGATTTTCCAGCCTCCCAGATTCAAGCCCTGTCAAGATTACACAYGGAAACACTGCAACAAAACACAGACCAAGAGCCTCCATGGTCTAAAAATTGTATTTATATCTGTATTCACTACCCCTGGCTCTTCAGCTGAAGCCATGACAGTTGAGTTTTACTCATTTTATAGATGACAGTGTTTTATGTTCACACACACAATCCTGTCTATGGGTGAGGAGTTATTCACAAACCTGGTTGTCCCAGGAACCCAAAACTGTCCTAGGAAACTGAAACTTCTTTCCTCTAACTTCTTGCCACTAAGCACTGACTCCCCACGAGGTCCATCCCAACAGGCATACTTCAAAGCACCATGCTGCACCAAGTAGGCACCATTTGCCCAGCACAGCTCTTTTTAACTGGAGCACTCAGTTGCTAAACCAATTTTTATCACCTTCCCTTCCACTTGAAGTGCAGCCTTAATGCTGCACTATTACATCCTACCCTGAAGTTTAGTGAAATTGCTCCAATTGTCCTTATTCTACCCCCACCTATGAATTCTAGAATTCATTTAGAGAATTCAAGTAGAAGGGCATGACATGTCTTCCACTACCCACCTATAACATTTTCTATGTCCCAAATCACTCTTACTTCTTTTTATTTTTTCCAAAGTTTCCTTCTCAGAAAAGAGCCATTTAACAAATCTGTAGAATCAGAATCTCTCTCTGTAACTACTCAGAGGTAGTTGTACCTCTGTCCTCTGCTTTTTATGCTGTAATTTCTTCCAGAGTGGATCTCTGCTTTACTTACCATTTTCTGAAGAAATCCTGATATATAATCTACCTGAYTCTGGGTCCATTGCTCTGTCCAGTTTACTGATGGTGATGGTACAGCATTGTCCTGCCTTGTCATTTTAGCTCACCTCAGATTCATTCTGCTCTCATCTATTACCCAAATTTCAGWGTCTGCCTGAGACGCTAAAGTTTGCTTCTTAAAGTGAAACTGAGAGTATCCACAGGAAATCTTATCTGTCTTTAGTTTATTGTCTCACTGTCTACATATAAATAACTTTGCATTTGTAGAGTTTTTATTGCATTCATCTCCACTTCTCTTTCCATTTTCAGTGTCACTCAAACTATGGCAGTGTCTCTGTTAATGCTGAAGCCCCTTCAAGTCTTCGTCTGTGCTCTTTCTGCACCACCCTCCTCCATGACCATTTCCACATCTTTGACACAATTTGGTCTTTAATTGAACAGCCAATGTCCTGCATTTAATGCAGTTCCTATGCACAAGATCTTTGCTAGTCAAGATTTGTGATGGTCGGATTATTCCGGTTTGGGAGTTTTTTATATATTCTATTTCCTCTTAAATATTTGGGGTTTGTTTGGTTTGTTGTTTGTTTTTCCCCATAAATTCTCAGGAATCATTATATTCATGTCCATATTATTTCTGCTCCTTTTTATTTCTCTGTGCTTTTCACAAAAATGGCAAACAACACAAATTCCTGCCAGAGTAATTGAGTTGTATTTGCCAGTAGCCCACAATACAATTTAATTCAACTACATATGTATTCTTTTCTAAAACAAATATAACAGTGTCCTGAGTTTTCTATAAAGACTATCAGTGTGTTATTCACTAAATCCAAAGAAGATCATTACTCTGATTTTACTTTTTATAACACTGCTAAAATAAATTGTTGAAACGGAATGCAGAATCATGCACAAAGTCAGTTCTTTTCTCTCATCATAAAACCATCATTTTTCCATTTATGGTTTTGCTGAACAATATTAATAAGATTTCCTACTGAACCACAGARATTTATTATTTCAGTAGTAGTTGGAACCACTGTCTTGTGTGTGCACACATCTCTAACATGCAAACATTTATAAAGCACTTGCAGATGTCTCAAGGAGAATAGAAACATTTATCTTATCTTCAGCTGGTATTACAGCAAACATATCACCTTGACTTTTATCTATGTTTTTCCAATCTGTGTTGCCTGAAGATAAA
This sequence comes from Cardinalis cardinalis, assembly GCA_014549065.1. Taxonomy (NCBI): domain Eukaryota; kingdom Metazoa; phylum Chordata; class Aves; order Passeriformes; family Cardinalidae; genus Cardinalis; species Cardinalis cardinalis. Next base: position 424,253 of record JACDOX010000222.1, on the reverse strand, counting down.
GCCCTAAAATACTACAAGCCAACAGCAGTTTATAGCTGTCCTGACATGCTCACACCTCTTTCCTTGTGCCAGCATTTGTGCAAGGAAACCCTGTGGCAGGTAAGGGATGACATATCACTGTTGAGCTTAGTAAAAAAGAGGCAGAAGTGGTGCTTCTGCTCTCATGGGCAAAATGGGAACACTTCTTCAATTAGCATCCAAACTTGTGAAAACCTCATGGAACCACAGAACCACAGGCTCAGAAAATCAAACCCAGTCCTTCATATTGTGTGTTTTATAATTCACTAAAATGCAGATTATTCCAATAGTAGCTTGTTAGCAGTCATGACTATTCCATGCAGTGCTGAATTATCCTTAGTGACTTCAATAATTATTAGACTGCAAACCCCTTTCTATAATCTGCAGTTGTCTTTCCAATTTATGCTTTCTAGTCAGAATATAAGAACACATATCCCTGTATTTCCATGCATACCTATCTCAAAAAGRCAACTATAAGTAAACTTGCATGTGCAATTCAAGGCATACTAAACATATATACAATATGTAATATTTCTATATACTAAAATATATATTTTAGTAGGTCAGGTTTCAATARAACTTTCAGAGTAAAAACATTATAGCATTTCTCTAGTGCCATTTCATAACTACAACATTACTGGATTAATAAATATGCAGTAGGAGTTTCACTTCGAGTTTCTGGCACATTAAAGGTATGCAAATGAAGGAAACCAGTGTGAAAACATAGATTTTATTAACTAATCCAAACATCCCAATTTCAAAGAAATATAATTAATATAATAATGTAATAAKAAGAAGAATAAAATATTACAGTCAGGCTGTTCAGTACCCAGGCTTCTCTGAAACTCAGGTTGTCTGTGCTGCAGTTCATATTTACTGTAAACCAAGACTGCAGTGAGTTTCTCCCTGGTACCACCTGTTGATCTTCAATACAGACAGGCCAAGGTTTTTTAACTTGCCCAACACTTCCAGTACATTTTTCTATTCTCTATTCAATCCTTAACCATTTTAGTTTTAAGTGCAGGGATGTTCTGGCATTGGTGGAAAGTACCCAGATAAAAGTCATATCAAAACTAATCTGATGGTTGCTAATTCAGCAGCTGACAGGACAATCTTGGTGAAGGACTTCAGCTTGAAACAGGAATGACATCAAAGCTCATTGCCCTTTAAGGARTTGTTTGGCCCATTTACAAGAGTCTGAAAATTAATATTCAGCTCTTGTGTCCAAAATTGTACAGAACGTTTTATCCAGTACATTCTTCAGTTTCAATTGTTGCCATTAAAAAAAAAAATAAAATTAAAATTTAGTTTTCTATTATTGTAATTCTGTTCAGGAAGTATGAAAACCCAGAAAAGACAAAAACCAGCCTTTTCTGAGACAAATATAATTCATAAATGCATGAGTTACAACTCARAAGTACTTCAAGACAGAGCCCTCACTAATCCAACCCTCCTCTGTCCTTTCATGAGATATTTGGTTCTCTCTCTCAACCAAAAGAAAAACATAAAACCAATCCTAAATAAAGGACACGCCATAAATGAATACTCCACAGAAAGCACGGCTGGCTGTCATTATTTCTTGTTTACAAAACTAAGAAATCTTTAAAAYACACATTTAAAGATTTATATGTTAAAAAAAAGTCATGATTCCAAYGCAACTTGTCAAATAACAACCACATGATGCTAGYGTAAAATACAATTATCCAAATTTAAAATACATCTCATTAAAACTTAAAAGCCAAAGGTGACAGCACATAGCATCCAGATTTTATAAAAAATGAACACCACTCAAAGCTGAATTATACTAGCTCAAATGACAGCACTCAGTGCAGCAAATATAAAGTTCTTTTCTCCCTCCATTCCRAAAATATTTCCTTCTTCCTAAGAAGTCACGCACAAACCAATTCCCATCATTTGCCAGAAGATGTCTTAAAGCACACCACTGCAAAATGCAGCCCTGATAAGTTCCCAGAGTGCAGGTGAGTGGCAGCAGATATGATATATGATAAATAATAAGCTGGCAGGTGTGTGGTGTCCCCACAGGGACAGACTCACCTCGGCAGATGGTCCCGTTGCCCACGTAGCCGGGCTTGCAGGTGCAGCTGTGGCCCCTGATGGTGTTGGTGCAGATTGCATTCTCATCACACTTGTGCTGCCCACTGCCACATTCATCGTGCTCTAAGTGGGGAGAGGGAAAGGAAAAAAGAAACAATTTACAGGATGCAGTGAGCTTTGCAGTGAGCTGATGTGGCATTTGGAAACTAATGGGAGAAGCAGGATGCTGCAGCGGCTGAGTGCTGGGGCTTGGCATGGGAGTCAGCTATGGGCTTGCTCCTGTTCAGAAACCCAGTATGAGCATCTGTCACGGTTTGACACTGGCACAATGCCAGTGCCCCCATGAAAACACCTTCTCCCTGGTGTCTGCTGTGAGATGTGACCATGARTAGAGCAAAGCAGKCTYYAGCTTAGGAATAAAAGGAAAAAAAACTTTATTAACTTACAATATATAAAAAACCACACAGAACTCAGGATGAAAACCTTCCAAAAACATTCCTCCTCCCCCCACCAAAGTTCCAATACATCACACTAAGACCAAACCATGGATTCTCAAT
>JACDOX010000222.1:339004-416186 GCA_014549065.1 Cardinalis cardinalis | reverse complement strand
AAATGAGTAAGAAATTGCTGAAAAAGCACAATGACCAGGCTGCCAAGACAGCTGTGACTGTCACTGTCACATTTTCTGTAAAAGTCCCTTCACCAGGATTTCTTCTCCTGGCAAGCTGAGAAGCCTCAGAGAAAAAGGAGAACAATAATTATCTGATTGCTTCTCCTGTGTTTTGCTGCTTTGGAATGTGCCTGGAGATTGTTTATCCAACATGTGCATCTTTGATTGGTTTCATGTGAATTGTTTTGACTCAATGACCAACCACAGCCAGCTGTGTTAAACTCTGAGGAGTCATGAGTTTTTCATTAGTATCTTCTTAAGCTTTCTGTCTGTATCCTTTCTCTATTCTTTAGTATATTTTTAGTATAGCATTCTTTAATATAATATCATAAAATAATAAATTAGCCTCCTAAGAGCATGGAGTCAGATTCATTCTTTCCTTCCAACGACAGGGACCCCAGAAAATACCACTCTGCACCCGCTGTGTGTTCTGGAGGAGCTGGACCCCAAGCAGGCAGAGAGCCCAGCACACCAACACCTGCCATGGCCCTGTGTAAAACCAACACATGGGACACACCTGGGGCACAAGGAGAGCAGAACACAAGYGCCAACAGGAGAACTGCTCTGAAAGGTCAAGGAGCTGTACCAGCTCCCCTTCAGCAGCAGCAGACCATTCAACCACGCTGTGACATCACTTTTTAAAATTTTAACTGAACTTTCAGCTGTCTTCAAAACACAAGTATCTATTTAAGGCAAAGGAAGTTAACCCAGACCAGGCTGGATCAGCTCCTGCACACCTCAAATGAGTTCTCATTCCAGCTGCTGATGGCTGATCACTTCAGTGTGAAGTATAAATTGAAATATTCAAACAAGGACAAAAAAAGTCAGCAACCTTCATGTACACGTATTTCTGTCAAATCCTTTTTATCACAACTTTTCCAGACTAATCTCTGTGCCGGAATCACAAAAATACTTTTGTTTTGTGGTTCTTAAAAAATACTTTCTGTTCTGGGCTAAACTGAACTGGAAGAATGCAGGAGGAAAAACACTGGGGGCAGAAGGAAAGGTGCCAGACAAAGATTTTGCTTGCCTGAGGTAATACATTCTGCATAAAGCTTCCCACATGACRCTGCAAAACTGTTTGTAAGTAAAAACAACCACAAAAAAATAATTCTGAACACATGCAAGGTACAAAGAAGGATTTGTCATGTATTTATGAAAGCAAATKGAAACATATCTAAACATACATATAAACAATTACAATAAAATGCTAATTTTCTCCCTTCATATGTACATGAAATGCAGTGTTTGTGAAAAGCTCTAGGCAGCTCTAACAATTAACATCAGAAGCATCAGTCAAAAATAACATAGTTCTATACTTTTGAAGTTTTGGGTATTATAAATACYCACATTCTTATAAAAGATATCTTTTCAATAAAATAATTTCCTATTCATTATCTAAGAGGAATATGGCCTTTGSTTATATTCTGTTTGTATATTCTTTTAATCTATTTTCCAGAACTACCAAGAATTTATAGATGCCTCTACTTTCCCATGTTTAAAGATACAACACTGCTAACACCTACTACATTTGTATGGGCTATAAAGGCAGGATCTAGACAACTTCAGCTTTCTCTTGCTTATTTTTTTCTGTGCATGCTTGGAATGACTCTAGAATTTGTATTGTTTGTSCTTTGTCTAAAATATTGAATTGAAAATTAGAACCCTACGTTGAAAATATACAGCAAAAAACACATAGTGAAGCTAAGAATCTTTTGGTCAAGAGTCATAAAATCAGGATAGCTTTCCTTTGTGCAAAAGGATAAAGGATTTCAAACCTATAATTTCTAAAAGGTATACTTAACACAGAATTTATTTTTAAGCAAGAATGGTGAAAATTTTATCTTCATTTTCTTTAAATAAAGATGCTCTTCAAAAAAAGATGGGATGGAATTACAGGAGACATTCCATTGTAGGGTCTTTCACTATAGCTACTTTCACTTCTCCTTACAARAAAAGGCCCCAATTTAAACTTGCTTACAAGATGGAAACAATTTTTTTATTGTAAGAATTCTCTTTCACTACTTCCTCAAAGCCTTCATACTTCAATAATACAACATTCATCTTTGGAATACACTGTGCAAAGATGGTGACTATCCATTTATTAATATTTTCATAGCGCTGAAAAGAAATCTAAGTTGTTCTCTAAATTGTTGAGATAACAGCCAGCTTGTGGGGTGCAGAACCACGAATGCAGCAAACATTTCTATGCCCAAGAGAGACAACTCACTGAACAGCAAGGTCATTGGATGCCACCATTTTTTATTAATACAGATACCATTTGTTTAGAGTACATGGCCTAATGTAAAAYTAATTATCTGGCAGCCATTAAGCAATGGTCTTTGAAAACTCAGAAAGGAGAAAGCCATCTCTCCAAATACTTCTAGAAAGCCAATACTTCTAAAAAACTAATTCTTTGTTGCATGTCATTAGAATTCTATGTAATAACTAAGGCTTTTAAAATGATAGATTAAAAAAAATTAATTTAGGCAGAATTGTGGACTTAGTGGAATCAGRATTTCAGCTCATAAGAAGTTGTGATGAAACAAAAGAAATAGCTTTTAAACAGATTGAATAAAAGGAAGCTTTATTCTGAACACACAGGAAGAATGTCCCACAGAAAACCAAGGCAATTAGAAACAAGATGCATACATCAAACAAGAAATTACATTGGAGATAGATGGTAAGCTGGTGAATGATAACGGCTAATTGTGAATTCAGAAAACTCTGGGTAAAAAACCAAAATCAAATGTGTTTTTTCTACTCAGGAGAATCAGAGAAACAAATTAATTTTATCTATACCCATTCCCAACTTCAGCATTCAAGCTCACCCTGCCCATTTCCACAAGGAAACAGAAGAAAGAACAGGGTGCAGAACAGAAAAGTCCCACTTTTTCCTTCTTCCCACTGTTTCCTTCTGCAGCTCTATCCCTATCACTCAAACATCCAAAATGCTGGCTGAAGTACCCCCTTTGCCATTCTTTTAATAAGCAACTAAAATGCCTTTGTAATTTATGACACAACAAACACCTCCTGGTGTTAAACATGAAATTATTTGGACTACATTCTAAAAGAGTAGGCACATGCTACTCTTGGGTAATTAGGAAGAAATAGTGGGATTTAATTTGAATATAAAATTCCAGATGTGCCTGCAGTTGCCTCTTGGAATCAAAGTCCTTCTACAACCTGAAGGAGTTCTCTACCACATCCCCTCTTCCCCTGAAGTTCTCCATGTGATCCCTCAGTTTGGGAGATGGGAAGGCCAGAGGCACACACACAGGCTTCAAGACACCAGAACATCATGAATTTATACAACAGCATAATAATATTTATCAGCTTGTTCTCAATGCCCTTCCCAAAGGATCTCACTGTTCTGCTCAGCTTTGACCACAGCTGAGCAGTGAGCTGAGTGAGATATTTTCAGTAGCTCTTCTCTGAATGGTAATGGCTAATTTAGAGCATTTGTGTATGTACCTATTTTTCTTCCCCCCACGGGAAAGGGACTTTATACTCTGATCCTCTGTTCTGCCTCACTACTTTATAAAAAAACTGCCAATAGTACCCATTTGAATTTCCATGAGATGAGTTCACTGAGCAGTGAAGAAATTCTAAATTGTTGTAATAAAAAAGTTTATTTTTTGACTATATCAAGATGAATAATAGGTAGCCTTGCTGACAGCAACACTGCATTTGTTTTCTGCAAGAGGAGAAAGAAAAAACCATTGATCTCTTGCTRGCACACTATAAAATATTTGCACATATACCTTAAATGCCTATATAACGTTTTGTAAGGAAGTGAGAAGAGAGACATTTGGTTTTACTGTTTTCTGAATACAATCATAAAAAAGAAAACAAGAAATCAAAGTAAGAAGTGGAAAAGCTGAAGAAGTGAAATCTTGAAAATTCTTGTTTTAGATTTAGACACACTTCACCCCAATCAGAAGTTCACCAAGGTTAAAGAAAAACAGCACTGAACAAACTAGATCAAATGTCTGAAAATGCAAGAATCACTGGAAGTGTACATGGTTGTTTTATCTTTACACTTAAATATTATTTCCCTAGTCTTTGGARTGCATTTAGATTGAGTAGACATGTAAAATAAGTAAATAATATTAAAATTATCAAACCCAGCTAATAAATTACTGTGTGAAGAGTCACAGTATAAAGGGTAATCTTTTACATTGAATTTTCATGCCCTATATAATAGCAAAATATTAGTAATATTGATATACACAGAAATTTCAAAACAGATCTATATCAGAGGCTGATAATAAAATGGCAATCTGCATGACACACTCAACTGGATACTCGGCTGCAGTTTTGTAGACTTATTTTTGAAAGCYAGATTATTCATGTCATTAGCAATGTGCATCTTTAATTCTCAAACTTGCCAGCAAACTTTGAGCACAATAGTGGAGACAGGCATTGGATGCAATTCAGACAGGATCTACACAAAATATTCATTACAAGAGTTTGAAGAGCTGCATATTGCATACTTAGAGATGCAAACAAAAAAACTCCATAAGGGAGAAACCACACTTCATTGTCAAAAAAATCTTGTGTTAGCTTTTTGATGGCAAATCCTACCATCAAAGGAATGAGCCCTTCTGCAAGAACAGTTTTGCACTGAGCAAAGAGCTGGCATGTGCAACCACTCAGAGTCTGCAGGCTGAGCTCCACAAACACCAGATGACTTTTCAGAACTAAATTTTAGTAAGGATTGCACATAACTACCTCATAGACCCTGAGTAATCCCTAAATTAAATGGTAATAGAATGCATAGGAGCTTCACCTCTGGTCCTACAAGCTCAGAATTAATCTCTCAAATTCTTYCACAGGTTGAAGGAAGTATACAACCTATTGCTCCAATATAAAACCTTTTTTAAGACTAAGGGATATCCATTATTAAGACAAAGCCTCGGAGGAACAGGAAATGATTCACAAAGTCAACAAAAATGTAATACTGTACACATGGGAAATGGGTTGAAAAGCAAACAGATATATCCTCATCTGCAAGAACAAAAACATCTAAAAACTGTTTCTCCTTACCAGATTTATATATCAGAATAACCAGTTTATTCACTGTTACTTCTAGAGCTATGCAGTAACCTAGTGTGCATGTCTGTCTCTAATTCACTTATTTATTTACTTAAGGAATTCCAAAGAAATTCCAGATTCCATAAGAGACAAGGAACRGCCTTGAGGTGCAATGGTCAGTCAGAGCACATGTCCATGTGCTGGGGTTCTGTTCTGAGCTCTCCCTCACACRCAGTTCCTCACACAAGTCATCCTGWCTGAATTAGAAAGCAGAACAGKGGTTTTAAATTGGAACATGCTRAGCAGTACGATCATCTTTATTATTACTATGGGATGTTAAACTTCTAATACAATCCCCTGCTTTTTCATAAACTAGTTAAGCATCAAGGCACTGGACTTTYATGAGGCACCTTGATTGCACATATTGATCTGTGTATTTATAAACCACTAGTTATTCCAAATTTCTCTATGTAGTTATTGCTTTTCTTGACATAGTTACAAAGTAGGTAATTTCATACAGAAAGCAAATAAAGCCTTGARTTCCATGTGGTGTGCCATGCTGAAAGAAAGCAGCTCAGCAGCTCCAACTAGACTGCAGCATGGCATTAATACTGATAGACAAGAACACACCAGTTCTGTGAAGTTCCCAATTTCTCTAAATCATAGGACATTCACTTAGAAAAATAAAGAAATCACACGTGATGACAGTATCTGAAGTGCCTAGCAAGTGCCACTGCCTAATTTACAGCTTTCAGGAGAGATGCTTGTTAACATTCAATCTTAAAATACCCTGCTTCATTTATCTTGCTTCATTGTTGTAAAAAGCTGAATATGTTCCAAGCACCTGCACTGGGTCAGGAAAAAAGCCTTCAAGCAATATGCTTCATTTTATTTATATGGCAATATAACAGGACAGGCTGCTTTTTATCCATAAAATTGTGAAAGCTGCATACTTCTGTCAAGTTGGTATCAGAATCTCATCTTTCAGGTGTTTTCAGTTCAACAATACCTGAAAGCTTTACTCTGCAGAAATCTCAAAATCAGTAATACAGAAAGAGTGTAATAGACCTTTGGATGCAATTTTTAGCCAACATTTCATCATGGCTTCATGAACTTAGATTGGTGATAAAAGTTCTGTAGAGCTTCAGTTTCCAGCACTCCACAATGCTTTAACCACCATATGAAGAAGAATTTCAAAAAGCAACACATACCCCATTTCAAACAAGCACAAAATCCCCTTAGTGCTATTGCAATACAGTGAGGTGGAATTGTTTCTAAGTGAACTTGCACGTGCGACAGATGTGTCAATCTGCTGACACAAGAACTCATAAAATCAAGTGTAGGGTTCAAGCATAATCAGGACAGCACATGCATTAATTCTCTGCACCCATCAGAGRTGCAAAGAAAAGGCTTTAGGAGTGCTGGAGTGGGTGGAACAGGTGATATGAAAGTCAAAAAGACTTAGCATACTCCTCCTGATTTTCTGGTCACAAAGTTAGACATAATCGAGCCATTAGTTTTTCCTTTATGTTTTAGCTACTACTTTTTAAATAGGCAAATGCTGCCAGTACATTTTAAGCTTTTGACTGAGCAAAGATGGAATCTTTCTCCTTACTGAAAGTAAACAGGAAATGTCAAATCATACAATTATTTAGGCTGGAAATTACCCCTAAGATCAGTGAGTCCAACCCAGCATTGCCAAACCTACCACTAAACCATACCCCCAGGTGCCACATCTCCCCATCTTTTAAATACCTCCAGGAGGGTGACTCARCTACTTCGTGGATAAACATCATCATAAAAATACATGAATCTGATCAAAACAAACAAAAAAACAACAACAAAAAAAAGCCTGGTGTCACATTCACATTTTCTGAATAATCCCTTCGCCCATGATTTTTCTCCTGGGAAGCTGAGAAGCCTCAGAGAAAAAGGAAAACAAATTCTTATCTCATTTGCTTCTCCTGTGTTGTGCTCACATGTGGAATGTGTTTGGAGATTGTTTACCCACAGCTGATTGTTTCATTGGTTTCATGTGAATTGTTTTGACTCAATGACCAATCAGGGCCAAGCTGTGTCAATACTCTGGAAAGAGTTGGAGTTTTCATTATTATCTTTCTAGCCTTCTGTCTATATCSTTTCTGTATTCTTTAGTAYAGTTCAGTTTAGTATTCTTTAATATAATATAGTATCATAAAATAATAAATTAGCCTTCTGAGAACATGGAGTCAGATTCATCMTTCCTTCCTTCATCTGAGGGCAACCCAAATACAATACCCTGGTTGTAACTACTGCAAGAAAGCCACTGAGTGCTGATTGACATTCTCAAAAATGGATGTTGAAAAAATCAAATTTAGGTAATAAAATAAACCATTTTGATATCTAAATTACTAAATGGTTTATTCTCTCGGAGCGCTGAAAATCTAACTTCCCCCAAAGGATTTAACTATGATAAATGGGTTCTCAGCACTTTAAAAACAGGAAAAAATCAAAACAAGTAAGGTTAGCTCTTAATGTCACTCCTGTGTGCAWATCGTCAGTTAACTCCTTTAGCCTCACAAAAATACTACAGAGCTTTAACATGGAATGAAGTGATCAAATTACTTTACCCCTCAAGATGTGCAAATTCAGCATCATATATACTATCAACTCACAGAATTAATTTTTATTTGAAAGCAGAAATAGAAACTAGTGCATCATCATTTCATAGGACATCTGTTTTTCCCTGGAGATATTCTACCACAATATTGATCACAGTAGGGCCATCCTTGTCTTATGAGATATGACAAGATCAAAACCTGGGCTCCTTTGGCTACACAGCAAAACAGGGCACAGTTTGAGGATGCCGCTGCTAAGACAAAAGATGAATCAAACAGAATTTATATTCCATACATTGTACAGGCTTCCACAACTAACTTACCAGATGATATTCACAGTAGAACAAAAAAAGGGAATTCAAATACAGGATTTCACGAGGGACCTGATGATGAGGCAAGAAAGAAGTATTTTCCCCAAGAAAGTCAGAAGATAATTTTGGGGATAAAGATGCAGTAAGTTGAAGTATCTAAAACCACCAAATACCACTGAAAGCACTGCAGAAATGTGCTGGAGGTTCAGAACAGGAGTCCCCAGGGCATGAAGTCACACTCCCTTCCAGGCTCCCTTCTCTCTGTTACTGACTCAGAGAGTGCTATCTAAAATCTCTCTGCAAGGATAGCACAGGTGAGAAACTGGGCTAAATTCTCAGAAATCACAAAGGAAGCATTAAATTTCAGGGTTAGACTGTTTCTCCAGAAAATGTGACCTAAGTCAAACAAGAGAWAATATGAGAGATGAGACTCAAGTAAGGAAAGAACAATTTTCATGCCCACAAGGAACAACCTCCACAAAACACATGTAGCTATGCACACCACGTGGTAATGTACTGCTTAAAAATTAATTCCAGCATGTGTTTCAGCAAAGAAAAGCAGCATTACATARAGCATTCCAGTTCAGAAAAGGGAGTTATGATTGTCAGCTAAACTGAGCACAGGTCTTCCTGTAGAACATGCTCAAAGGAGAAAGCACAATCTAGGGGTGAGARCATCTGGCACAACCTGAATTCCAGCCCTCTCTCTCATTAACTGACTGTATGACAGAGATACTTCCATGAAGAAATGGTCACAAAGGTGTCATGTCACTGAAAAGCGCATCTAATACAATGAAATGGTTCACCAACAAACAAGAATTTAAAAAAAGATTGCATTTGGAATATTTGAAACAAAAGACTGGAATCCAAGAGAAACCAGACATTTTTTACTGTTGGGTGACAGGTAAGTATTTTGACATGCTGGAGCACCACTGACATTTCAGGGCTGGCTTGCAAGTACAAGCACTATAAAATAATCAAGAGACAATTTGAAATGGGTTGCTGATAACCACAAACAAGGAATGGCCTGGAACAAATCTGACAAAAGCCCATTAGGAAAATGATAGATGTAAACTTACTGCCACAGGTTAAGCATCAAAAAGACAATCACTGTAAAATGATTTGGAGGACRGTGTCAGGAGGTACATGCCCAGGCATTACCCTTCACAGAATTTCAAGAAATGAAAAGATCAAACTAATTAAACCCACAATCACAGAACATGCAGTGTTGGAAGGGATCCACAAGAATCATCCAAGTCCAACCCCTGGCCCTGCACAGCACCATTCCCAAGAGTCACACCAAGTGCTGGAGAGTGTTGTCCTAATGCTTCCTGAACTCTGACAGGCTTGGTGCTCTGACCACTTCTCTGGGCAGCCAACCAGAGAAGTTGGGCAGTTCCAGTGCCCAGCACCCTTTGGGTGAAGAGCCTTGTTTGAACATCCAACCTGAACCTCCCCTGACAGAACTCCAGGCCATCCCCAGGTCCTGTCACTTGTCACCAGAGAGAMAAACAAAGGCATACCTTACACATCAAATAACATTCCTGCTCTAGGTACTGTCCCTAATCCCTGCAAAGGCATTTTGTTCCCAGAAGAACACCCCTATTGAGAGAAGAAAAGGCAAGGTTCCTTGGTCCCCTGCCTGCTCCTGTCCCACAGTTAGGGGAAGGCAGGAAAGGGATATAAGTATGGCTTGCACATAATTTTGATAAAGACTGTAATTTCAGCCCTTTTAACATCTTCCATTTAGGGGCTCAAATCCAATTACAGTCATTAACAATCAGTATCTCATGTGTCACTTCTTTGACAGATGACAAATGTCTACAAGTAACAGCAAATACTGTCACAGGAAAAGAGGAAATTGTCTTTCCATCAGATCCCTGAGCTATGCTGCACAATGCTGAAATCAGCACTAAATTAGCATTAGAGTAATTGAGTAACTTTGCCCATAGAGGACTGTGGAGCTTTTTAGTTTCACCTATTCCTCAGAAAACCTGAACACAGAGAGAGCCTGCAGCATCACAGTGACAAATTCCCTGGGGGAAAGCTCCTGGCACCAGCTCCCATGCATACAGATGGGATGGATGGCAGCTGGGAGCCTCCATCTAATCTCCAGCTTGCAGCAACAGGAGCAGGAGCCTTCTGCAGAACAGTCACAAGCACTCCAATGTCACAGAAAGAGATCATTCAATTAATATGTTAAAAATTAACAGCAATTTGAATAATTAAATATTAATAGTTTAATCTGGAAGGAGAAAAAAGGATTTCTTCTGATACTAATTTGACCCTGCGTCCTAGGTGACAGCATGAAAAAGATGCCAGGTGAATAAAATTAGTGTAACAAAACAATTGCCTGGAACCACAAATTGAATTTCAATGGGATACCTCATGCTGCTGCAACCCAAGGAAGTCATCTTGTGAGGCACACCTCGCTGGATTCACATGCAACTCAGAAAATTAAGAGGATAGAAATGCATTTCAAATATTTATTAGAAGCAAGATAAGGTCAACCAGGAATAATCTCAGAGCYGAAAAATTATACATATGCAGTATAGTTTCTTTTTACTCTCCTGTAATAAGAAAAAAGTAATTTATTTCAGCCAGAAAAAGCTTTTCTAATTGATAGGGCATCCTAAAGAGKATTCACATTGAGAAAGATGAACAACACGTCACCCAGTCTTGTCACYAGTGACCACACCAACACTGACAAAACTGCTGTATTTTCCAAGAGCTTTTGGAAAGCARCTACACAGAACAGAAAAAACCCTTCAGTGCAGTTAAYCCTGTTAACAATGCAAAGTTGCTATCCCTACTCATAACTGAATTATTCAGAATTCCAGCAAGGACTCCATGGGCCTTAGGAAACAGCCCAGCAGAGCTCAGCAGATCCCTGCTGGAGGAATGACACTGGGGGAATACAAGGGGAAAACAAGCTTTGGGAGACCCCTCCTCTTCCTTTCAATAAAAACCTGTGAATAAATAGCTATGGCATAATACAGAGAAAACGTGTCTCACAAATGGAGTGTGTTTCACATGGACAGAGGACACCTTGAGACCTGCCTGTAGTGAAGAGCCAGCCAAACAAGGCATCTTCCAGACTGGAATGTTCCCCTGAAACTTCACTTGCCCCTGTGGGAAAGGGGCACATTTGGACTGGGTGAACCCACCAGTAGCTCCAGACCCACAGCAATTCCCATCTTCTGTTTCTAACACAAAGAACAGTGACTATCTTAGCTTGTGATCCTATTTTTCATTCATTGTGATCCTGTTTTTCATTCTTTTTCTGAACAATTAATAGGGAAGGTTCATATTTTAGGCTTATTGTCTTTGAAACTTACTTGGCATTATTACAGCCTGTGACATTGTGTTGCAAAGTTTTCAAAACCCTTTGAAAAGGAAACATTTATTATTCTGTGATGCTCACTGAGTGCCATTTCTTGCCTGAGAAGGCACAATGTGTGTGTGGGTATATATATATATATATATTATACAATAATAACAATTATTATTGGGGTTTTTATATTTTATTTTGTATCAAGAGATAGTCATTAAGTACAGCAGGATTATCTCATCTTGGACAGGTCTTTCTCATTTTCTGTGCAGGTTGGAACAGATCAGTGCTGGTATGATAACCACAGGGCCAGGCACAGAAATAAAACAGGGATTAAAAAATTATGAACAGCAACAATGGAAATAAACCAAACCAAACCAGAAAATGGAGTGGGTCTTGAATCACATGTACAGAGGAAGAAATCTTGTAACTCAGCTTCCTATCAGTTGTACACAGAAAGAGAAGGCAGCAGGGGAATAAGATATGAACTAGTTTCACTTGCCATCGAGAAAAGATACAGGAGGACAAAGACATGGAACATAATAAACAGCATGCTAATGGCTTTAGATTCTCTGGGAAAAGGAAACAAACAAAAAAACTCACTAAGGAGAACCAAATTCAGTTGTGTAAAATAAATAAGAGTTAATATTGRCACTCAGAAAGAATAAACTCTACAGAAAATTCATTGAGATTAGCTAGAACATGATATTTAATAGGTTTTTTCTGTAAAGCCAGGAAGCGTATGCTTCATATATTAAATAAATAATTTATAAATGATTTTATTATAAATTTATAAATTAATATTTTTTTAAAAGCAAGAATGCAACACTACAAGAAAAACTGTAATTTTTACCAAGTTTCTCGTATTCTTTCCATATTATAAGAGATGAGATAGCTTTGAAATGCTGGAGAAGAACCAGGAGCATCATGTTCTGCACCAGATCAGAAATGTCAAGAAACTACAGGAAGAAAATGGCAATGTCATAATTATACAACATCTGAAATTGGCATTTCATGAAGTCTAAACTTTCCTGTTCTCACACTGCAGTAACATGGTTTAAGGATTATAATGCTTATGGACAGGAAAGGARAAAAAAAAAAAAAAGAGAAGCTCATAAACATCTACCAAGGGGAAAAATCACTTGCAATAAGATCTTGTGTGCTATCTGTGCCCTGCTGTCAAACCAAGGTAACTGATTCACAGTAATACTAAGCCCACTGTAACAGTACCCAACACACTCTTGAAGTATCCTGAAGGATGCAAATGCAAGCATCTAATTATTTGTGGTGGTGGAGCTGTTCAATACTCTCCAATTTCACTCTCCTTTACCTGAGGGTAGGTTTGCACCAGGAATTAGGCACAAATCCTGCTCTGTGAGGGTGCTGAGGCCCTGCACAGGGTGCCCAGAGCAGCTGTGGCTGCCCCACCCCTGGAAGTGCCCAAGGCCAGGCTGGACAACCTGGGATAGTGGAAGGTGGAAGTGTGGAATGAGTGGAAGGTGTCCCTGCCCATGGCAGGGAGGGGGGAATGACATGAGCTTTAAGGCCCTTTCCAACCCAAGCTATTCTAGCATTCCTTGGTGCATCTACCAGATTGGTTTCAATCAGAGCAAGCTCAGCTAATCTAATTAGATTAGATATTTCATAATAACCTGACTGCCTTTCCAGAGAGAATCTCATTTTTATCATCTCTAAAGCAATCACATTTTTATATTAAGCYTAAAATGTAAGGACATTGGAAATAATGTATTGTGGCCATTAGAAATTATAGCAACAAATAGCATTTGAGGGATTTAAACAGATAGCAGCAATTATCCTCCTTTTTGTAGAGCATGGAAGTGATAAAAATTATTATTTCTTCAATATCACTACAATATTCATGTATCTGCTTAACTTTCTTCCTTGGAAGGTCCCATTTGTTTTCTTTAGAATTGAATAAAAATATTTTAAGGATTATGACTATTCAGTACTTATGGGAAAATTAATAGCAGTTATGACAAAGGTATGTAAAATGAGTAACAATGTAAAATACTCTTACCCAGTATTAATAAAAATGCTCTCTTGCTTAGTGAGATTAAAGGGGGAAAAAATCAGGGGGGACAGATAGAAACAGTCATTKTACAGAATAGGCCCAACTGATAAAATACATTAGGCAGTATTGAATTTAAGTCAAATAATATTCAAAATAGTAGTCCCTTAATGAACATGAATAGCACAAATCATCCTGCCAGCTAGAATTTAATTATGAAATTATTGATTCTTATGGTTCAAGGCACAAAATCATCATTAGATRGAACCAAGGAAAGGGATTCCTTGTATGATATATTATAGTTGCAGGGAGGCCTGTGTTTTCTCTAAAACAACCAACTCTGCTGACAGAGAATAAATTCAAGGTCAACTGCAGGTGAGGATGCCAGGTTCTAATAAAAAGGCAATTAATTTTATCTGACAGAAAAAACCCATGGAGTTTGCAATCTGAGATCTTGGGCAGGAGGGTATCCAGCACTGCTGGCTGCAGCAGCGAGCCTCCCAACTTACACCACTTTAATTACCTCTWCTTCCTGAGCTCAGCTGATAAAACACCACATTTATACTCAGTTTGCTTGTGGCATGGAGGAAGAATGGGAAGTTGGCTTTCCTGCCTTCACCAGCTGAGCCAGTTCCTGCAGGGGTGCAGGATGACTCCCAGCCATTCCAGCAGGGTCACACAGGAGGAGACTGAGCTTGCACTCCACGCTGCTGCTGGAAGGGCAGCGTGGGTACCATGAACCAGCACACACACACATCACTGAGGGCTAAAGGATGGATACCCTGCAGCTGCTGCTTCTTCAGTTCTCTGTATCAGGAATGCTGCAGTAAAAGGATGCTCAGASGGCTGGGGCACCTCTCCTGTGAAGACAGGCTGAGTGAACTGGGGCTGTTCAGTCTGGAGAAGAAAAGGCCCTGGAGAGACCTCGACTCCCTTCCAGAACCTCAGGGGGCCACCAGACAGCTGGAGAGGTGCTGGAACCCAAAACATTCTTCTGWCTACCCTGGATAGCTCAGAGACCCTGGYAAGGGGCTCAGAGACCTTGGCACACAATCAAAGACACCTGTGCCTTCGATTTTAACCCATGGAAACAATTACCAGCTCTGTGYGAAGATTTACAAGCCACAAAAGTTTGAGTAGAATGATAGCTAACTTGGCAAAAAGTGAAAAAGTAGAATTTTAGAGATTTAGAATGAGAGTTCAAGAAGCAAGATAGAAGAATCTGAGCATGTCCTGTCCTTCTTCTTCTTCTTGTCCTCCATCTTCTGCTGTGATAGTAACACTTATAAATTAGTTTAAGACAGAAACAAACTGTCTAACRTAAGTGATAMGTATTAGAAAATTACTGTAAATAAAGTACACATAAGTTTTAGTATAAAAAGCTAACACCACCCCAAGGGCAGKGACTGTGCCACAACCCGACCTGCCAGGCAGATATCAGCAAGTCAAAGAAAGAATGTAATAGATAAGAGAAAATAAACAACCTTAAAAACCAAAACAAAAAAAAATCTCAACTTCTTCTTCAGTTGCAGGGCTGAGAAAAAAACCAAAACTCTTTAATACCTTGGGAGCCATTTCAGCAACACAAAACCCAAGGGAGAGGGACTTTGGACCAGGACATGGAGTGATAGGACACAGGAGAATGACTTCAAACTGAAAGAGGGCAGGTTCAGACTGGGTGCCTGTAAGAAATTCTTTCCTGTGAGGGAGGTGAGGCACTGGAGCAGGCTGTCCAGGTAAGCTGTGGATGCCCCATCTCTGGAAGTGTCCCCAGTAATGTTTCACTTTTAGCAGCAGCAATAAGAAAAAMTGTAAAGGAACCTCCATTACCAGATGCCATATCCAGTTTAGTTGATCTTGGAAAGGTTASAAACCCCAGATCCAGGGAGAGAAGAGCCACCTGGACCATGGATTTTGAACTTTCTCTGAGGAATAGAATAAATCTTGTTTCCTAAGTGTGGAAATCAATCAAAAGATTTTGTAAGTGATTTAACATGCCAGCCAGAGAAACAGGGAGTGTGGTTTACATACATTTAACTACCCTCATATGAACATCACAGGGTTGTGGGACTCTTGAAAGCATGCAGAGTGAAGTRAAAGGGTACTGAGCAGGCACTACCAGCACATTCAGAAAAGAGTCACTTTAGAGGTTGTGCTAGAATGGAACTACCTTTGTAACGCCTTTGCTTTAGTGCAAAGCCATTTTTGTGGCCCAATTATAACAGAGGATGCAGTTCAGAATTGGATAAACACCAAGAAATCTATCTGAGACCAAGTCTCCAAAGATCAGATGATTCCTCTGCCCCTCTGGGGAGTGTGTGTGCCTAAATATGCACATCCTTAATTTACTGTTTGAAGAATTTGCTGTGTCAGACCTTCCACAGAACACCACTTTAAACATTTGTGCTATTTTGAAAGCAAAAGGCCAACAACAAACCAGCCAAAAAATAGCATAAAGGACAATAGTTGGTAGATAGTTCAGCATTATGAAAAATTCTATTCGTTAAACTTTATTAAATAGAACCCTCTGTTAGGCAAGCAYAAAGCAGACTAAACCAAATCCCTGGGATCCTGAAAACATGGAAACTTTTCTTCTTCATAAATAAATAGGAAAAACATATTTTTCCCCTAGAGGCCATTAAGCTGCCTCTCCACTGACATCCTTATCCTTTACTTGGCAGCCCTGTTTTCTGGCCCCTTCTGCAAAGCCTTCCCCAAAACACCTGATTATCTCAGTCTAGCAGCATGAACTGTATTTTGTAAAAATGAACTTGATTTGTAAACTCTGAAAAGGGAAAGAAAAAAAATCTAAGCAGACAGAAATTGCAATAGACTGTTCTAATGAGAATGCAATTAGCAAGACTGTGTCATTCATTTGCCCAGCTCTGTCCCACTTCTCTGACAATGAAGAATGAGAACTATTTCTGTGAGAGTCATAAAAATCCCCAGTTTGAGCAATTATTACATGCAATCATGTAACTAAATAGGAAGTTTCATACTGGGAGGCAAAAAGCCACAGTAGAAAGGATGAAAATATTAACTACAAAGTGATAGATCAAAGCACCTCTCCTTTCCCCCATCCCTGTACCATTCCCAAAGGCTGTATTTCTTAAGGACCAAGCAAGTCTGCCTGCCAGTGTCAGCTCCTCCACAACCTTTAAAATCATTTCACAAGTACGTCAGGAAGGCAGCACTACCAGATTCATGGTTATTGACTAATGTTTACAAACACAGAAATAAATTTAGGAATCCAGGATATCTAGTTATCARATACACTTACATTCACCCACAGTATTACCCACAATGTATCTCAACATTCTTGCTCACAGACAGAACATAAAAGTCCTCCAAAACCAGAATTAGGCTATCCAWAAAGAGACAAATCACACTTCACACCTTCAGAGCCACAGGCACTCTTCCCCATCCCCTTAATGTACATATTTCTCCTGAAAAAAAGCATTTTTTAACTTACCTGTGAACATGCAGAACCAGCAAAGCAAGAGTTGGATGATCTACAATGCATTTCTAAACAGTGCTCACACCAAAGCCCAGCCACTTCAAACAAACTACAGGTGCCCATCATTGAACCAGGGTCCTGAGGTCCTTTCAGTATCTCAGATTGCTCAGAAGGTGATCCTTTGATCACCTGTACACAGTAATAGACATTCAAGAATCAATAGTTGTTAATAAAATATTAGCTTTCTCCCAATCAATATACACACAGCTATGAAATATTCAGCACAGGTATAAAAATGAGATCATAACAAAATGAGAAGTGTTAATACATTTTTTCATGGTGTATAAAGTGCAGATTTAGATTTAAAAAAGRAAAAACCCAAGACATGCTAAAGCCTTTGTCACACATATTTCTCACTGTCAGAAAAGCCCATCAGATGTAAGAACCACAAACTTCATGGAAAATTTYCTGTTCAGCTTAACAAGTTTTACAGAATGCCTTTGTTTCATAAGTAAAARCCTTACTCTGGAAGTCATAAATCCAAGCAGCAAACACAAAGATACAACAGCAGAGCAGCAAAGTGCTGCACATTTCACAGATATGTCACTCCTAACCCGCCAGGCTGCTTTCATCCACCACAACACAGTGCCCTTCAGCAGACACACACCTGTCAAATCCAAATAAATACACTGCAAGTTCTTGGCCTTCCTACAGGTCCAGTGATTGCATGCCAGATCATCTCCACCACCCCTTAAATTGAAGTCRTAGGAATTTGGCACTCCTGTGATGCAATGTGAATGGGCTCCTCTCCCTGTGTAGGGGATTTCTCTGGGAGAAATGCACAYCTGTGTGCCACACCCTGCACACTCGCTGGTCACTGTCCCAGATTGCAAGGCACGAYRTATTTATTCTATTTGCCATCTGCATGGCAGTTCTCTTCTGTTCAGTGGGCAGTTTTCCCTATCTCTTCCACAACCACTCCTCCCTCTGGGGAGACACCTGCTGAAAACAGCTACTGAATGTCACTGCATGGCTGATAAGATCTACAGCATCCCACTGGGAGCTGTGAGCCCAGAGGGAGGAGCCAAGCATTCCTACCTGGATATAATCTGGAGATTCTGGAATAACTGCACGGCTTCTCCACTGGGTTTCCCAGAGGAACAGCAGCTGCCTCTTCTTCCACTAGATCTTCAGAGGAAGACTGCACCCTTCTCCAGGATCCCTGCTCCAGCAGAACCACCCCTGGCACTGCAGGAGGGCTGCAGTTAGTAATTCCAATGGGACTGCTGCCAACACCCTGACCCACAGGGTGTCAGGTTGTATTCTGACTGTCAGTGCTGTTTTAGTTTACTGCATTGTTTATTTTATCCTTTTATTTTCTTCCCTRKYAAAGAACTGTWATTCCTGCTCCCATWTTTTTTGCCTGAGAGCCCCTTAATCTAAAATTTATAGCAATTTGGAGGGAGGAGGTTTACATTTTCCATTTCAGGGGAGGCTCCTGCCTTCCTTAGCACACACCTGTCTTTCCATACCAACACAGTCACACAGGAGACACACGCTGCAAGACACACACAGGCAGACTGGGAGAGCACTGGAGCATTTTCTCCTGACATTTTCCAGCAGCCATGTGCTCATTGTTACTCAAATCAGACAAGCCATGGAATCTAATGGAGCACCAAAAGCMAACACTAGAGATAATCTGTACTTGGCAATTAGTCATCTGACAGCTCCTCTTTGTACAGCTGAATGAAGTTGGGACAAAAAAAGAGGACACAGCAGGGCAAATAGAGAACTCCTATCCAGCGTGGGCAGCACTGGGCCTGGCTCCACCAGCCTCTGGCAGCAGACATTAACACAGCCTGGGACTCTGGGAATCAGCATGGGAGGTTTAAGCCACATTTATCCATCTGACTTGCCAGCCTCATACACACTGCACCTCCTCTTACCTGGGACCTTTCTTGAGAGCACCTTCCTTGACACACATGAACAATCTTGCTGTTCAATGTGAAAAATACTTCTGTAAAAACACTGAAATTCTGGGGGCAAAGACCCAGAATCTTTTCAAAAGAAGATGTGAAGTTAAGAAGAAGAGTTAGAGTATTGCTGTACAGCTCAGCCCCAAAACTAAAAATAGGCTTTTAGGTTTCAGATGAGAAGATTAAAGCATACTCATGAAAAGGTATTTCAAATATTAAAATGGAGTGCAAATAGAAAGGTCAAAGTGTTCTCTGTATTCTCTGAGAATATGGCAAGAGGTGACAGGCTTAAACTGTGGCAACAGAGATTTAAGGGAGCCATTAAGGAACTCTTTCTAAAGGGCTGAGGAAGGGGGATACACACAAAAAGGGAATTAAAGTGTTTCCCTCACTGAAATTGCCTGTGTTTTTTAAGAACAGATAAGACAAAGGATGTTTCAGAGTCCATGGATCCTGCCTTGAGGAATGGTGAGCCCGATGCCTTTCTCTATGATTCAGTTACTTCCTTGATTTAGTAGGAGAGTTCAATTCTGTGTCTGAAGAACAAAGAGTTTGTTACAAATGGTATCTAGAAACAGAATAGAGATGGSGAAATTTTTTACATGTTTGGACAAAGGAGATGACAAACCCTGGCAGTTATATCTCCAAAAAGATCAGAACTTGATTGAGTAAACTCTTTCCCAAAAGCAAGCTGCACTCCTGAAGGCATTCACYCTCACTGTGGGAGCAGATGACTAAAACATGAGAGCTTTTTGCTTCCAGCCACTGGCATCGATCCTGCAGCTGCTACATGTTTGTGAGACAGCACATTCCCACTAAGAAATGAGTGTGGTGGCTCCTTTTCTATCCCTCACCTCCCTGACTGTTTGCAGGAATTGCCACATTTAGGAACCTAGAGCTCTTATGCCATAAAAATGGATTTAGTCYTATTGTATCAAGGAGAAATCCTGCAGTGAGAGAACTCAGGACAAATGCTGGCCAGGAGACATGGCTTGTCCTTGATGTCTCTTTAGATAGACAGCTTCATTCATTAATCCTGCTGAGTATTAAATATATAATATTATTTTTATGCTTAATGCTTAAGTTTATGCATAAGCATGAACATACATAGGCAAAACAATTTAAAATACTGCATTTTTATGACAGTTTATACACCAGCACAAAAGGCTGCAGCTAAGAAATAATGTAAAAATGCTAATTATGCCTAAGTCAAGAAATACAACCATCAGCATGATTTGCGGTCAGCTGTTTAATTAATTTTAGTATTAATAAAGTTACAGAAAATCAATGTGTCAAAAGGACTTGAAAGGATTACCAACTACTCTGGACAAATTAGCAACACTTCCATGCCTAGAGCACAGGAAAGCACAAAGATGTTTAATTAAACTATTTGCCAGTGAGGAATTTAAATCACTGTAAATATTGCATTTTTAGTACTTTTTTTTTTCCTCAGATTGAAAGCACTTAGGAGCAAGTAATATCCCGTTTTCTGATGCTATTTTTTTAAAGGAAGGAATGTAAAAAATGTTGCAGTCAAACCCAGTAAGCCCATAAAATGAAGGTGAAGTCAGGAACAAAAGAATGTAATGTGGCATTTAAAATTAGAGGACTGGGGAATAATTCAGCTCCAAAGCAACAAAAGATGTTACAAAACTGCATGGAAAAAGGAAGGAGAAGATTTATAACATAAAGACCACATGGTTACTCAGGGCTCATGCACACTGTGCTTCAATGAACTGCTATTGTTTCTTGTGAAAATGTCAATATATATAAAAATAAACCTCACTGTTCACTGAATTCTYGCTGCTCTAAGCCTGTGTTTTTCCCATATCTAATTTATCTGACTCTTTACTAGACTCCCCAATGCTTGTCACTGTGTCTGCATGAATTTGGCCAAAATACTCCAGCTCTCTGTGCCTCAGCTTCCTTTTTCCAAAAGAGCAATTAAATATTTCTCAGGCTTCAAGGGATGCATTGAGAAGCCACATTATCTGTGTTAGTACAGCATTCTCTGACAACACAGAGGAATCAGCCTTTTTAGTATTGTTAAAGACAGGGCTTCCCTGTGGCAATAGTGCAGCAGTTATCACTCTGTGGGACTTATCTAAAGCCAAAATGAATGCCACTGAAAGCTCTCTCCTGTGTTAATGGGGTTTGAGCCAAAACCTCTGTGGCTGTCAGTCAGCTGGTGTGCAGCTGCTCGGCTTCTGTTTTGCTGGATTGATTCAATGCACTTCCAGTCTTCTGCTGGCTTGTCCTGCAGAGCAAAGAAATGCCCACCAGCACACACATTACCTGCTGCTCAACTTGGCCAACTGCCCTCCAAGGGGCTTGGAACAAATGTTTCTGCATTTCAAGGCACCCCAAACTAAATCACATTTCCCTTCACAGTTCTGGGAACAGAGCTGCTATTGACTGCAGGTCAAACAAAGGAGTCCTGCTCAGCAGAAGCTGAGTCCTGCCTTGCCTCAGAGCACCTGACATTAAAGGACTCAGTTGAGTGGAGAGCAGCATAAAAATATCTTCTGTCTGCTGAGTTAACATCATCCATTCAGGCTGGCTTACAACCAATGTCCAAGTGCATCTGAAAATGCCTGAGTGTTGTCCTGAAGATGTGTAGTGAGAAGACATGCACACAGATCACAATGGGCTCCCAGAAAGACCATGGTGTGTCTTTCCARGGTGTTGTGGCAGAGTGGATTCCAAAGAAGGGAACACAGATTGGTTCCAAGCAGAATCAGGGGATCAGGRTCTACCTGAGGTGCTCAGCCCCAGCCTGTGGTGGTGTTTGCAGGTGTCCCAGGACAAGGGAAGGGATGAGAATCTTGGCTCCATGGTTCAGAAGGCTGATTTATTATTTTATGATGTATATTATATTGAAAGAAAATGATCTATTCAAACTATACTAAAAGAATAGAAGAAAGGATTTCATCAGAAGGCTTGCAAGGAATAGAAAGGAATGATAACAAAAGCTCGTGACTCTCAGACAGTCCAAGCCAGCTGGCTGTGATTGGCCATTAATTAGAAACAACCACCATAGACCAAYCAAAGATCCACCWGTTGCATTGCACAGCAGCAGATAATTATTGTTTTTCTTTTCCTCTGAGGCTTCTCAGGAGAAAAATCCTGGCAAAGGGATTTTTCAGAAAATATCATGGTGACACCAGTCAAACCTATTGTGTTAAATATCTGACACCTGATCTATAAACAGTGACATCATTATGAYCCCAACCCAAATGATATTTTCATCATTTTTCTAGGAAAGTTTGGCAAATTTGCTGATGACACCAAGCTGGTACCTGCCAGAGGGAAGGGGTGCCATTCTGAAGGACCTCGACAGCCTTGAGAGGTGTGCACCTCAGAACTTCATCATGTACAAGCCCAAGGGCAATGTCCTGCACCCAGGCCAGGGCAATCCCAAATGCCCTCTCTCTGGGCAGAGAATGGATTGAGAGCAGCCTTCAGWAGGAGGATTTGGGTGTGTTGGTGGAGGAGGAGCTCACCAGGACCCAGCAATGTGCACCTGCAGCCTGGAAAGCCAACCACATCCTGGGCTGCATGAAGAGCAGTGTGAGGAGGAGGTCGAGGGACGTGACTGTCCCTTCCCTCTGCTCCTGTGACACTCAGCAGGAGCGCTGTGCACAGCTCTGGGGCCCCAACACGAGAAGGACAGACCTGCTGGAGAGCCCAGAGGGGCCCCCAGAGATGCTCAGAGGCTGCAGAACCTCTCCTGTGAAGACAGGCTGAGAGATTCCAGGTTGCTCAGCCTGGAGAAGAAAAGGCTCCAGGGAGACCTTCCAGCACTTTCCAGCACCTAAAGAGGGCCTGTAAGAACTGGAAAGAGACTTTTTACAGGGAGACATAGTGACAGAACAAGGGGCAATAGCTTAAAACTGAAAGAGGGAAGGTTTAGATTAGACATTAGGAAGAAACTCTTTACTGCAAAGTCGATGGGGCCCTGGCACAGGCTGCCCAGAGAAGCTGTGGCTGTTCCACCCTTGGAAGTGCCCAAGGCCAGGTTGGATGGGGCTCTGAGCAATCTGGTCTAGTGGAAGGTCTCCCTGCCCATGGCAGGAGGAGCTGAAACCAAAAGATCTTCAAGGTCCTTTAGAACTCAAACCATTCTATGATGCTATAAAAAATCATGTAGCTATYAGGCAAGTGTATTAGATGTCTGAGGCCAGATTTTGGTAGCAGGGGAGCTGCAGGGGTGGCTCCTGTGAGAAGCTGCCAGATGCTCCCCCCATGTCCAGCACAGCCAAGGCCAGGATGGCCCTGCTGCTGGCCAATGCTGGGCCAATCAAGAATGATGGTAATGCCTCTTAGATTAAAGAAGGAAAAGAAAAAAGTTATTGSTCAGATGTAATTGCAGCCAGAGAAGAGCAGGGTGAGAATATGGGAGAGGAACAGTTCTGCAGACAGCCTGGTCAGGGCTGAAGGAGGGTCAGGAGCTGCTCCAGGTGCTGGAGCAGAGATTCCCCTGCAGACTGTGGGGCAGCCCAAGGTAAGGCAGCCATGGAGGGCCCCAGGGGTGCAGGGATCCACCTGCAGCCCATGGAGGAGCTCACACCAAAGCAGCTGGATGCCTGAGAGGAGGCTGGGAACCCATGGGAGGCCCATGCTGGAGCAGAACTCTGGCAAGAGTCTGCTGACATGTGGAGAGGGGAGCTCACACTGRAGCAGGTTTCCTGGTAGGACTTGTGACCCTGTGARGAACTCMCACAGGAGCAGSCTGTCCTTGAAGGACTGCACCCCATGGAGCAGTGACCCACACTGCAACCCTCTGGAGAAGCCTTGCCTGTGGGATGGGCTCATGCTGGAGAAGGTTGTGGAGAAATGCCTCCCATGGGAGGGGAAGGACTCCTCTCCCTGTGCAATGTCACAGTGACCRACTGACCACAGCCCCACTGCCACCTCCCTGCACCACTGGTGGGAGGAGCTCAGGAAGGAAGGAGGGATGGGGAGGAAGTGATTCTATGGTCTGTTTTTACTTCTCATTATCCTGCTCCATTTTGTTAGTGATGAACTCAATTAATATCTCTAACTTGAGTCTGTTTTGCCCGTGACAGTATTTGGTGAGTGCCTTAGGTTACAAGATGTGGCTGGGGTGTGTGTTCTATTGCCATCTGTTAGATGTGGGGCAGTTATCTCCTGTTCATTGGGCCACCTGTTACMGTTTCCTTTATCTCTTCCACAACCAATCCTCCCTCCAGAAAATATCTTCTGTCCATGGCCAGTGAGTGTCCCTGCATGGCTGATAGAATTACACCATCCCATGGGGAGATGCTCTGCCCAGGGGAGGAGACAAGCATTCCTACCTGGATAWGATCTGAGATTTGGAACACCTCAGGCAGCCTTTGCCCACTGCATTCCCAGAGGAGCAGATTTCTTTTCACTGGATTCCCAGAGGGAGACCAGGTCCATCTACACCACCACTGGASCTTCAAAAGAAAACTCCACCCTTCTACAAGATCACTGCTTCAACAGARCCACAGCTGGCACTGCAGGAGGGCTGAGCCACCATGGGATGGGGCTGTGCCACCACCCTGACCCACAGGGTGTCAGGTCATATTCTGACTCTGTCACTGTTGTTTTGTATTACTGGTTTTTTATTTTATTTTTCTTTTTTCCCTAATAAAGAACTGTTATTCCTACTCCCATATCTTTGCCTGAGAGCCCCTTAATTTCAAAGTTACARTAATTCAGAGGGAGGGGGTTTACATTCTCCATTTCAAGGGAAGTTCCTACCTTCCTTAGCAGACACCTGGCTTTTCAAACCAAGACAGTGAGTGATCTCTCCTGGTCTTTATCTCAACTRATGCCTCTCTGTTATATTTTCCCTCCCCTGCCCATTGCACAGGGAAATGACAGAGAGGCTTTGGKGGGTRTCAGGAAYGCAGACAGGGTCACCCCACTACAGCCAGATCCTAATTGATATCCTTTAGAACAGGGAGATCTAAAGAGAGCTGTTGCACAAAACAAACCTCAGAACTATTCCACCACAGGCCTGTCTGCAGGGCCTGCTGCCCCAGAGTGGTGTTTTCMGCTAGCAGACAAATCTCTCAATTCACCAACCCCGGCCCATCACAAGAGCAGCTGTAACATTTGTTTTCTGACCTCCCTGAACATCCACGACCYCGCGCAGCACTTTGAAAGTGCAAGTGCCACACCAAAAATAACAATGTTGCTTTCTGGAATGCTAATTYAGTTCACAAAGAAGAAATAGAGGAAAAGAAGGTCATTAGATTAGATTTCAGAAAACAGCACTATCTTTCAAAGAGTGACCATGTTATCAATTGCCTGCCCAAAGGCTTTCATTCAGCTCTTCTACAAACAGACACACTGATTCTGGATGTGAGGCCAGTCACCTGCCCTTTGAGATTGCCACTTCACTCTAGCCAAACTTGCTGCATTATTAGCATTATTATGGGGTCAACTGTGCCACCTTGAACCTGACAGGTAAAGCCCAAACAAAAATACAGAGGCATCAATTTTAGTAATAGCAAACAATTTCAACATTTGTTCTAACCATAGCAGGGACCTTCTGCAGTTGAGCTGCCTTGCACAGACAGGGGAGGGGAAGAAGGGAAGAGCAGGAGAAAGGGGTTCTGGTTTTTTCTCTTGAAAATGACATTTGTCAGCGCTCTTACATTCTTCTATGCTTTAAGCACAACTTTTCTAATAATGTGCTGGAGAAAGGCTTGTTCTGAAAAGTGCAGTACATTCAAAACTGAATGCTGGCCCAGAAACCACACAGGATGGAAGTAAAGGGACTTAGATTTAACCAGTCAAAATCATTAACTTTTGTTACTTCCTTCTTCTCTATCTWTACTGTAAATCAAATTAGAATATAAACTCAAGACTAAGATTTATATTCTAAGACTTCTAAATAATATATTTGAATGTAACATCTATTTTTCCACAGAATTAGAATACTGAACTATGTGTTTTGAAAATACTTCCTGTTTCTGTGGTAGATAAAGACTTATTTTTTGCAAGTAACACACAAATATTTTAGCGACTCATTGCTTTGAGAAACTGAAGGTTAAAGAAATTCTAGGAACATCATCACAGCAAATGAGGACTGAAAGAAGCTTAAAGTACAGTCCACTATTGAAACACCATGCAGACCAGTAAAATATGGAGGTGGATTATTTTCACAGAGAAAAACATCTGCCAGCACAGCTTTGGTGCATGAAGAGGAGGATGCTTGCACAGGTCTCACCCCATTTTGACAGAATGGATATTCCTGACATGTTGGATGGCCAGATAACTTTCCATGAAAGTTCTATTTCTACTTCTTGAAAAGATAAAACTTGGACAAAATGGGCTGAGAYATTCTCAAGTCCAAAGGAGGCCTCTTCAGTTAGAAGAATGGCCATGAGTAACACATGGAAATAGAGAATGAAAAATCTCCTGGCAYTCTCCTTTGAAAAGTCCTTTAAGCTTTATTACATACTCAGTATATTCAGAATATTCATAGTATTTTTTTTTAAAAAACAGACAAACAAAAAGCAAACACAAGCAAAAAAGAAGACCCAAAATCAATCAAAATTCAGTGTTCAAGCCCAGTAGTGACCACATTAAATGAAACTTATTCTTTGAATGACTGCAGGATTTAAGACAGTTTTTGGTGTTCCATGCAGACACAAGGAGAAAATTGCAAAATGAATCATTATTTTTTAATGGCTATCATAGCTGTTAAAGGCCAGGAATCTTTTTTGTGATCATTGTGACTCTCTTCATAGAAAATGCCAATTATGCAAAGAGAGATGAAACCTACCCACACTGTTTTCTCTTCCTAGCAGCATGATATATGTGGTCGTTCCAGGTAACTTAAAGCTTATTCAGATGAAAAAGCATTAGCATACTTGATTGAATGGCAGTGAGATATAGGAACTATATATTCTAGTTTCAAACAACAGAAAATCAAATGCATGAATTTTTAACATCATACCAGAGAACAGATGAAAGCCATCAAAAATAAAAGTATTATATTCTTATTGCATATAACTTGTAAGGCTTTAAAAAGCATAAAATGAAATAATGCACTTCTGAAGCAAACTCCCAAAMTGCTATGTTAGAGGAAAGCAACCCAAGAGAACTTATTTTTCAACAAGCAACCAGGGTAAAAACATGTGAGAATCAATCAAATGCTTTAAATCAGTGGATTCCAGCAAATAAGAACATCTGGAGCAGCAAATCTTCCTGCCAGTTTCAGAATGGACAAGACTGTGATTTACTAGAGAATAGATAAACAACCTGTCAGTGCCACAGGAAGAGACTGAAAAGCAGGTTCCCATTCCAGGGTAGCTCTTCTTAATAAAACCATCTTTCACTCAACAAGTTAATTAACATTCAGTGCACAAAGCCCTAGGAACAGGCAAGCAGAAAAGCACTAATGTTCCTTTCTTGGTGAGCACAGGTTGAAGTTATTGCTAGGCTGACTAATCTGTCTCATCATCCCAGGTCTTTCCCTTACATGAGACTGAACACTGATTATTTATCAAAATAGTCAGCACTTGATTTGAAGTCATAGGTRAGTTTAATATCATGGTAGACTTCATCCAGAATAATGTTTTAGTCACTCTCTCTGTATAAGTGCATCTTCTGTGCAATCAGCACATCTTCCAACACAGCAGCTTCTTATTGATAACCATAGAAGTTTCTACTTCACAGTTGGAAACTACTATCCAAAAATTGTTTTGGGGAAAAAACTTTCAGCAACACCAAGCCTGTATAAATCAGTTTAATTTCACTAAGATCCAGTGTTTTAAAGAAAATACTGGAAGCTGCATATTTAAAAATCAGCACTATCCAAATTAATTTCATTTTGCTCAATTCAAATTGACATAGCATTTCAGCAATCACTCCATTTCCTTTTATAAAGATAAAACCCCCTCAATATCAAATGGAAACATTTCATTCAGCTTAAAAATTGTTTCTGATTTACACCTTCCACACAGAGATTTATACCTTCCACATACTTTCCACCTTTTGAAAGCTACAAGAGCTGGGGGATCAGCCACCAAGCATATCCCTGCCCAGCAACACACAGAATCTGCTCAACTGCAAATGACCTTATACCTTGATGAACTAGACTCAGGCTGCCCAAAACAAGATAYCTCCTGCTCTGTAGAAAAACTCTGCTTTAGGCTCAGCAGTGTATGAAAAACGTGCAATGCCATGCATGTGCCTCAAGCACTCATATCTGAAACTTCATCTTTATCCTGAACCCATCAGAGCCTTACCCCATACACACACAATTTTAATCAAACACCAACCCATCTCAGGCTTTCAGATTTGTCTTCAAATACATGGTTCAATAAAAAGAAAATTTCTATCTATTTGGCTTGAACAAAGAGTAACAAAATTTTAAAGACCTGAGTAACAGCTACAGTCTATGGTGCCTGCCAAACATTTGTTGTCAGTATAAGGAGAAATTACTAAAGTATTTGTTGGCTGATTTTTTATTGCCTTTTTTTTTAATCATTACTATTACTGCTAGAAGTCTGTTTAAGCATAATGCGAAATACAAAGACAGGATTAGTGCTTCTACTGCACAGTATTTATCTTAAAACTCCATTTAATATTATAACAAACACTTATTTGTAAATACAACAGGCAATGAACCAGGTTTCTCCTGATCTATGTAACACACTTGCTGTGCTTTTTAACGACCATGTCAAAAATGAAGTGGTTTTTTGCAGGACAACAAATCTGCAAGAAACAGTTGTCTCTCTCATTCCATTATTTGTTCTTTTACCTGCTCTGGATTCTTTGTGTGCATGCACTTTAAGTGAATGTTCCCTCATTACTGTCAAGCAACTTGTCTTGCTACTTCACACTTTCTCAGTGTATCACAAATACCTTTCCTTCTCAACCCTTTGCATGCCTAATGACAGTGCCTTGCTGGAAAGAAAGGCACATTAGGGAATTAGTAGAGCATAGATGGAAAAGAGAGTCAGATTATCAAAACCACTCTCTCCATCACTGTGCAGATTGAGATCTCACACAGCACAGAATTTAAGGTTTGAATCTGTCATGTCACATTGTAAAAGATCAAGAAAAAGTGAAGAGAGACAGATTACACAGAAATAAAGATTCTTTGGGCAAAATAAAAATCAGCTTCCCGACAGCTATTTAGTATCAGCGCCTCTCAAGAGGTGGGCAGGACTTCCCTACAGTTTCATAAAGCATATAATATTAGCTAAAAGACATGCTGTCATCATGAAAGTCAACATTTCCCATGACCTTCCCTAAGGATAACACACATTACAATGCAGTGATTCCAGGCTGAAAATCATTCTGATATTGAATATTTCTGTGCCATCTTTCCACTTCAGAGAACAGCTCACCCAACACCATTCTAAACATGTGTCAAGCTGATTTATATCCACTTCAATAAACCTACCTAATATTTTCCTCCTTTGCATGACAGGTGTACCATCAAAATAAGCCCAAAATCAGACTTTCTGGAGCCTTGTCATTGAAAGATGTTATTCAGATAGACAGAGTTGGGATGAGCAGTTCAGCAGCTTCTCACATTTCTCTGAGACTCCCAGAGAAGGTCTCTTAAAAACCCCTAAATGGAAATGAAGCCCTGCCTACTTTCCACTAGGAATTTTTAGAGCTCATTTTRCAGATAGATACCTTTAAAAACACCRACTAGATTCATTGTCTAATGCTATCCACTTGCTGTCTTTTCTAAACAACATGTCATAGCTCCTGAGACATTAATTCTCAGCRTTAACAACAATTTCCAAAGCACCTAACAATAACTGGATTTAAGAACTTTACATATTTCCATTTTCCTTTTGCATGTTTGTCTGTCCAGAAATCCTCTCCTCCTGGGTACCTTCTCATGTTTCAATCCACTGACCACTTTCAGACCACAGCTGATGAAATCTTATGTCACTGYCATATTTTCTGAAAAATCCCTTCACCAGGATTTCTTCTCCTGACAAGCTGAGAAGCTTCAGAGAGAAATGAAAGCAATAATTACSTGATTGCTTCTCCTGTGTTTTGCTGCTTTGGAATGTAGTCTGGACATTTTTTACCAACAGGTGCATGTTTGATTGGTTCCATGTGAATTGTTTTTACTCAATGACCAATCACCATCAGCTGTGTTGGACTCTGAGGAGTCAGTCACGAGTTTTTCATTATCATTCYTGTTAAGCCTTCTGTCTGTATCCTTTTCTCTTTCTTYAGTATAGTTTTAGTATAGCATTCTATCATATATCAATCATATCATATCAGCTTTCTGAGAACATGAAGTCAGATTCTCAATTCCTCTTTCATCCTGGGGACCTCAAATACCACAGTCTTATTTCTTCTCACAACATACGTGATCTCAGCCCCTGCACCTCGCCCAAGAGGCAGATGTGGGACACATAGGGACTGTAATTGGCTGGCAAGAGCCCTCAGTGTCCTTCTTCGGCCACCTTCCAAGCTAACCCCAAAGCGCCCACACAGGRGAAAGGCACCTCCTACCCCATCTATCCCCCCTAGCTATGCCTAAATGTCATCCTGGCAAAGGGCCAGCTGCTGAGTGGCCTTTGGGACTGGACAGAAGGTGGGAATTCACACAGGACAAGCGTGGCAGCGCCAGGGCTGCAGCTGAGGCTCACCTGTGCAGGAGAAGTCATCGACGCGCACGTAGCCCGCGACGCAGTCGCAGCGGTAGGAGCCAGGCAGGTTCACGCACACGGTGTTGGCGTGGCAGTAGTGCATCTTGGCAGCACACTCATCAATGTCTGCAGGGAGCAAACACCCAGGGAAGCCACAGTCAGACTCAGTGAAATGCATAACGTGACATTACAGAAAAATAAAGTCCATTTACAACACCAAAGGCAACCTGTTTAAACGCTAGTACTGAAAAACAAGGCAAATTCAGTAAAAAATAGTCCTAAAAATAGATTTAATAAATAAATAAATAGATTATGTAAAACCTATAAATAAGAGATAAATCTATAAATAGAGATAATAAAACAGATAATCTATAGATAATAGATTATTAATAAAAATATATCTAATATATTATATATAATGTACCTAATATATATAGATATATATCTAATATATWATATATAATGTATCTAATATATAGATAATATAAATCTATTAACATGACATATAATATATATCTAATAACGTGACATTACAGAAAATAAATTCCATTTACAAYGCCAAAGGCAATCTGTTTAAACGCTAGTACTGAAAAACAAGGCAAATTCAGTAAAAAATACTCCTTAAAATAGATTTAATAAATAGATTATACATAATCTATAAATAAGAGATAAATCTATAAATATATAGATAATCTATAGATAACAGATTATTAATAAATATATATATTATATATAATATATAATTTATCTAATATATATAGATATATATCTAATATACTATATATGTATCTAATATGTAGATGATATAATATAAATCTAATAACATGACATATATATTGAATAATGTGACATTACAGAAAATAAATTCCATTTACAACACCATATATATAGATTGATAAATATCTAATATATAGATAATATATCTAATATATAGATAATAATAGAGATAAATTTATAAATATATATAAATCTATAAACAATAAATTTAATAATTAAATAAATAAATTTCAGTAAGAAAATTCCTTAAAACTCCTGTGTCATAGCAATGTGTTCCTTCCCACTGTTCTTCATGAAACTTTATTTCTTTAATTCTGAAAAAGTAACACATACATTTGGGGTTTTTTGCAATGTTATAACGAAAAACTGATGCGGTTTTCAAACACATGAAAGAGTGTCAAAGTAGGCACTACTGAAAATGCTGACTCTTCGAGGCACAGTGWCTCCACACAGCATTGTACCAGCTGCAGTGCTGGGCAGATGTGCCACACAGGGTTTGCCAGAGCAGATCCCAGTGCCCAGTTGAACAGCGAGTTCTCCGCCCCTCCAGACTCACCCAAGTGCTCTGGCAATGCTCTGGACACACAACTGCTGCAGGAGGTATGGCCAGGGCTCCCTGCCACCTCCACATGTCACACAAGGAGAAGGCTGAACCAGTCACCYAAGCCCATTTTATGGTTTGCATCACGTCAAAGCAAAAAAAAAAACATTATTAAGGAGCAGCAAAAGCTTGACCTCATGTCTCTGCTTAAGCAATCTCTATTGCTGCTGCAAATCCAAAATCCAAAACTGTTTTCACAACAGTGACTCAAACCTGTCATTTACTTGCCTGYTTAAATATCTCACAGCTCTGTCATATTGTAAACTGTAACATCTCCCTTCCTTTTTGACAAAACCAGATATTACACTGAAGAATTGTCTTTATTTTTTTTCTCAGCAGGACAGATTTTCTGCTTAGCAGCACAGATTTTACATGAAGTAATTCATGGTTTTCAAAATATTAATTCTAGTGTTACATATGTCCAACACAAAGAAGGATGAATCAGAGACATTTTTCCCCCCATTCYTTTCCTTTTGTTATTGATTGCTCACACTCTGGAAAGGTATCAATTGCCAGCACAGCTGAAGAACCTCCTTGGCTTGTGGAGTGGTCACCAGACAGTGCAGCCTCCTGTCACACCCCTCTGCACCCCATCTACAGTGTCTCTTCTCCCTCCACACAGTGCTTATGGAAACAGCACCAAAACATCAGCATTCAGCCCCAGAATGGGGGGGGGGGGGGGGGGGGGGGAGGGGGGAAGTTTAATTCTGCACATGCTGAGTTCCTGGTTACCTAAAATCAGGTATCTCCTTTCACCTTCCTAAAGTGAAGCAGCTGCAGTTGAGATGCACCCCCATTTTCCAGGCTCTGAAAATGAAACACATGCCAGCTACACTCACACTTTCTACATTACAGACATCTGTCCAGCAGGAGCTACCAGCTAAATCTCTTCGTGCTGGCCAGCAAACAGCTGGCAGCAGTTTCTGACTGCTGCCAACTTGGGATGAATTAGAAATGATGGCCTGGAGGCAAAATACTTTGTACACCACTGCAAACACCTTAAACTATCTCATTCTTGCATTTCTGTTGTTTCAGTTGCAGTGCCACTTGATGAAGTGAATTTTAAAAAGTCAGGAGCATCAATATATGAAAGATAAAAGCCAGGAAAAATCCTCCCACATGTCTTGTTATCACACCACTGAGTGCATGAGCCACTTGGGAAACTCTCAGGTGTTGACGTGTGTTCACACTGATCTTGCAGACTATTTTTAATAGGCTTTTGGAGCGTTGCTTTGAGGAGTTTTGCTCTTGCATATCTAATAATTTTCTAGCATAAAAGGAAAAGGAATGAAAAGAGGTCTGCAAAGAAAGCAAGAATGTCAAAACAGCAACCAATTCACCTGAAAATTAACCTTATGCACTACCCTTCATCTCTGCTCCCTCACTACGCTTCTCTGTATTCCTCCAAGGGGAAGTGAGAGGATTAAAAGTCTCAAAGGTGAAGGAATTTGAACTTAGATTCATTGCAAAAACAGCCCAGGTTGCTACAACAAAAAATATGAGAATACCCAAAGATAAAAAGAAAATTCACTGCCTATATGAAAATACTGCCATGAGAGAATATCTCAAAAGGAGACTAATGACTTCAAGTGATGACTTGACTATAAATAGAAGAATTGAGAAAATCTGAAATCTGGCCCTGGGTTGCTGCAGAAGTTCCAGAGCCCAGGAAGAAAAAGCCTGAGCCTAACAAAGGAAGCAGAAGTAAAAAAAAAAAAAACCACACAAAAAAGATCTGTCTCTTCAAACTTTGTTCATTTATTTAACTGCCTTTGCAATCTTTAGGGGTTACATTTTCCATAAATCCTTTCAGCATTTCAGATTTTCTTTTACCTTTGCAGTATTAGCCTTTCACTAATACATGCATTTTCTTTAGAGAGAACAATATTGAGAGGTCAAAACTGGCAACAGAATTTTCTTATTAAAGCCTGTAGGGCAACACTAAATCTGTTGCTCTGGACC
The DNA here is from genome assembly GCA_014549065.1 of Cardinalis cardinalis. Classification (NCBI taxonomy): domain Eukaryota; kingdom Metazoa; phylum Chordata; class Aves; order Passeriformes; family Cardinalidae; genus Cardinalis; species Cardinalis cardinalis. The sequence continues at coordinate 382,418 of JACDOX010000222.1, read as the reverse complement.
ACAATGCTACAAATACTTGTAAAAGGTTAGGTATTCATCACAAAAAGCTTTGGGTTTTTACTTAATATTGTTAGAGTAAAACCCATAAAGCACACAGTGGTATATATCAGCTCAGCTGTAATGGAGCTCAAATTGTGATTCATGTGTATGGATTGCTTGTCGCATTTGAAATATTAAAGCTCATCTTCTAGTGGTCTTTGGAGATGACAAAAGTACATGATTTATGCTTCTCTCTAGGCTGGTGAAGTAGTTTGTTTTTCTTTTAAAAAGGTATACTTATGGTCTTTAAAATGAGACTTGACACAGCATAATTATCACGCACATGTCAGCAGCTTCCACCTCCATCAGCTCACACTCTGCACCAACAGAGACACTTGGGCTCCAGCTTTCAGCAGGGTCTGGGCTGTTAGAGGGTGGGCTGGCCTGGCAAGGGACTGGGACACCACTGGGCTCCCGTGTCTCCTCAGCAGCCAGTGAAGCAGGGTTCACCATCAGGGCAGAGCTCCCCTTACACACCCYAGAGCTAATTAGCCATCTCCATGACTCTGCTGCACTAAACAGAGAATGTGAACTCAGAGGCAATAATAAAACACCTGTCACTCGTTGTGCCAGTGCACTCAGCAATGCTGTGAGCACACTGGGATAATAAAACACAGGGRCAGTATCTCAGAGGAGCTGCCTGCTCAGCACCTGACAGCTGAGCACCTCATACCAACCAACAAAACCAGCTGGGAGGGAAGACAATACAAATGGTGTTCAACCATGGCCAAGRAAAGAGGTTTCCTCATCTGCAGATGTTCTTTACTAACTGTCCAAACCTCTTGAGTCTCTCTATGCTTGATTTAGAATCCTATTACTACATATCTGTAATGCTTAAAGATGACACTAAGACACCAGATCTCAACTAGAGCATCTCTTTAGTGTTTGTCCYCCCCAATAAGTCACATCAAACCAAACTAACTTCAGCTGTAAAGCAGGCACAATACCTATGGATGGCAATGGGGGTTTTGTCCATTCAGGCCAAGGTGAAATGGAACTATTGTTTTTTAAACTGTTAGTCCTGTAATAACCATGAGGGAACAATTTTGAGACAAAGCACTCTGTGCCTCTGGAATTGTACACCACTCTGTCCATGCACTTAACAATAATCCCTTTACACATCAGTATGGTCATCACCTSTTGTCTGGGGCTTCGTTTTCACTTTAACTACTGAAAGACAGTAASATACAAATCAAAACAAAATGAAACAAACTATGAAGGGTTCCAGACCAGTAACAGATTATGTTTTTTATCATAATCAATTATTCTATTTGGAGCTATCTCCCAGTTACTCACTTTCCAGTTGGGGACTATACCAAACAAAATTAGAATTTTCGGGAACTCTGTAGGGAAGCAAAGGCAGGAAATCAAAAACAGGGAAAAAAAACCCCAGCTTTGCAGCAAGCTCTGATGTCTAATTCATGTTTATTAATGTGGGGGAGGATTGCCCTCCCCTCTTTTGATTCCAGCCAGCACTATGCATTGATTTGAATGGTGTTAAGACCCTGGTCTACATAATCAGGATTTTTAAAAATGTAAAATCAAACTATTTAAGTAATGTCAAATCTTAAAGTATGTTCACAAGCTGATGGAATCATATCAATGAAGTGTCCAAAACAGCAGAGAACAGYAGTATTGGAGCACGAGGCAGGTCCTAAAATTTCAGCCACCCTGTGCCTATGCTAAAATGAACACATGCTGTTTTCACTCCACTGGCTTAGCTGCTCCKTGTTCATTATACCTGCTTGTTCTCCAGATTCCCCCTGATTCTGCCCTSCCCAGCTCTTATCTCCTTTCCACTGTCAAACTCACTTGACTTCAGCTCCACTTGCCTTTCTATTTTTCCTTTTCATCCTCCCTCTGCCTGTYTCCTTTCTCATACATCCCATGCATCTAACATAGCCCACACCTGGTTTTTACCTTTAGCACAGACCTGGTTTCTCAAATGGTGCCCCAGAACCCTCAGGGAGCCATAAAACACCAGACACAGCAGTCAGCAGCTCCCCATGAGCTGGCAGCAGCTCAGCCTCCCCCAACTGCCTGAGTAAGAAGAGACTAATTACTGGCAGCAAATGTTTAGGCTAGCCTTAAAACTGTTCACCAACAATTGTTTACCAGCTTCCTTGGTAGCAATTCACCTCCTCCAAGGCAGGGCAGCAGTACAACTCTGCCTTGGGGATGGAGCTCCTGCCCATTCAGAGGCAGGCAAAGAGCCCAAAAGAAGAGCAGATGAGCCAAAGAAAAATGTCCCTTTCAACAGGGCTGAGAAATATTAGCCTAATGTCATTAAGTAACTGACTAGTGAAAAATGCATTCATAAATTAGGGCTGGTGTAGYATCACCTGGGAATCCAAAGGCAATAAAATAACTATCAATATAATAATATCAGGAAGTRTTATCCCTTTGACTTTTAGAGCATCATTAAAAGGGTGCAGCCTCTTCCTCTGCACACAGCAGAAAAGAGCTTTACATTGGTGTACCCACTTTATGATCAGTGCAAGAGTATCAATATTCCAAATCTGCCTTCTGACTATTTAACTGCTGCTCTAGGGATGGAAACTGTTCAACTATCAGGTTAAACAACTAAACAAATAAATATTTTAAAGCACACATTCATGTGCAAATCACACTTGAACAGTCACACTTTCCAGTGCAGACCAGCCCCCCAAAAAGCATTCCCCTAAAAAGAAGGATAAAAACAAAAAAATCAGGAAAAGGTTCCTGGTCTTTATTTCAACAGTATTAAGCTTAAATACTTTCACCATTCACACTCAAGGAAGCAATTGATTATTCTCAAAAAGAGATCACAACATTTTGCTACCTGTTTCTCAGCTACAGCTGTAAACTGCCCAGGAACGTGGGTGTTTCCTAAAATCTGTCCTAGGGAAGCCTTAGATATTAAAATATTGCCTAGGTACAACACAATCCCTACTCCATCCTTGTTATTGCTTACAATAATACACAAGCCATCAGCTTCTTTACTTGAGGTTATGACTTTTTGCTGAAAAATGAAAACTAAAAAAAAAACCCCTGATTTCCATAGCCTGAATCTGCAATGATCTGACCAATTCCCTGACTTCCCTGGAGTCAGAATTTCATCCATAGTCTTTTTTGGTCATCATTCCTCAAAACAACACAATCCTATCTTGAAAGGCAGCACTCAGCCCTTTAAAAATCTTGCTGTTTAGACAAGGCAGTGGCCCTTTCAGCAAGAAGATTTTTTCCTTTTATTATTCTACTAAATTCTGCTTCTCTCTAAGGAAAACTGAAAATTTGCAGTTCCACTCTCCTTTGTGCTTTCCATCATTACACTGGCAAATTATGTGCACTGGTTTGGTGGGAGGGTCCCAAAGAACCTTGAGATCTCTTAGGATAAAACCAGTTTATTTAAATGGAAGCTCTCCTAAAAGATCATTTCAATCAGTTCAAAAGCTACCACTGATATGTTAATGTCCAAGAAAAGATAAGTAATGTGGTGTTGTTTTTAACATAAAGGAACTGTTTTCTTAACCCTAAGTGCATTCATTTGATAAACACATTAATAGAAAATGTTCACAGACTTAATACTTTTTTTAAAATGTTTGCAGCTATAGCTCTTAGGGATGGTTGATAATTTATTCATAAGGTATCTCTGACAGTTGCAAATAATTTATTTTAAAAAATATGCAGCCAGAATTCACATATGATAACACAGCTTAAGAGAATGCAGATTAAAAATAATCACAGAAAGCAGAATGAAACATTTGGGGAAACAGGTTTTGGCTAACAGCAGCAGCTCAGTCATTTGCTCCAACATGCCAAAGCAACTAGGAAAAACAAGTCAAAATTCTGCTTGTTCTGCTGTAGCAGCTGCTGTGATGTTTAGAACTAAGTGAAGTTTAAAAAGATTGCTTTATCCGGGATTACTCAAGCCTTTTAATTTTTTCCTTCTAATTACTCTTTGAAACTATTCTGATATTTCTATTTAGAATGCACAGCAGCAGAACAGGCTACTCAGGAGTGTGCCTGAGTGGGTGTAAGGATTTTTCTCTAAAGACACTGCTGGATTTGCTCTTCCCCTCAGTGGCTTATGAGAGACCATGTAGCAAGCAAGCCATTTCTCAGCGTGGGGGTCTGCCTGGCCAGCAGCACTCAGGACTTCTACCCAAGGCAGTGCCACCTTCCTTCCCTGCTCTCCAGCTGCTCCCTGGCCCCTTGGACTCCATCAAGGCAGATCAGTGCCTCTGAGGACACTCTGCTGTGAGGGATTCTGAGGAGCATTCCTCACAGCCTCCSCTGGACATTATGGCAGACAGGTTCTTTGACACCCCCAGGTGTCTGAACATACTCAGGAACACCAGCAGCTACTTGAAGTAAGAATTTTGTATTTCAGGGAAATGACCTGGTGTCCTTCGGAAAGGGAAAAATAAAAGACAATGATGACTGCTGCCTCTTGAACTGGATTAAGTGCTCTGAAAAGAGCAAGATGTAATGACAGGTAGATGAGAAATACTGAGAAACTGCTTCATTCTGAGGCTTCAAACTGACAGAGGGTGGGCTTAGATTAGACATTGGGAAGAAATTCTTTGATGTGARGGTGGTGAGGCAGGAGCAGCATGCCCAGAGGAGTCGTGGTGCCCCATCCCTGGAGGTGTTCTACTGGAAGATGTCCTTTCCCATGGCAGGGGAGCTGGAAATAGGTGCTCTGTAAGGCCCCTTCCATCCCAAACCATTCTGTGACCCTTTGCAACTTYTGCTCATTGTAACCAGAGCACCTGAACTAAAGTGGAGATAATCCCATATAAACKGGGGCTGGCCCTACAGGAGCTGCTGGGTGTCAGAACTTTGCAGGAGAAGCTGTTCACTCTTTGAAGAGTTGCACCCAGGAGATTTCAGGGGTCACAGAGCTCTGGCTGTATCCCCCAAGAACTGCACCACATCCTAAACCAGCAGAGATCTGGGCTCTCTCTAGCCACAGTCAGAGCCGTGGTCCTGGCAAYAGTGCCAAGCACTCTGCAGCAGGGGACAGCTAAATTCAGTGAAAGGTCAGAGCGAAGCTCAGAAAAAGAATGCCATTCAAATAGRATGCATTTTGAAAGCTTCTCTGATAAAAATATTGAATGAGAAATAAACCCATGTAGCTGTAAGTCTCACAATGATGTTAGGGGTTTTTTCATACATATTTTATCTTAAAAGCAGCTCCAAAATTGCTGTTCTTTTTATTATTTTTATGGAAGATGTTGTGTTCAATATTTCACATTGTAAATGCTTTCATCCATCAGCCATACTTTTCCGAAGTTAGTAAATAATCATACTTGGACATGTTATCTTTTTCAGAAGAGAAGTTTTCTTAAGGCTACTCTGCAAGTGTTAATTTAGGAATAAATAAACATTTCTACAGATGTGATAAGCAAAATGTTGGTGTTCCTAAGCTTCATCCTTGTAGATATAATAAATGCTTGCATAGGCATTGTGACATGTAGCCAATAAAGAAAATATTGCTCAAATTCACCATAATAATCACGTTTGGCAGTGCAACAGAAATTAAACAGCATAGAAAACATCAAAAACCACTGGCTTTTCCTGTCCTGCCTCAGGTATGGTGTATATTTTTAGTAGAAAGCAGATGTTTTGGGAATCTCCTAGCTGCTGGGGAGAAGATAGCAGGGAAAGAAGGCTTATCACACAAATCCTTTCCCCCCAAGATGGTTTGGTGAGGCAAACAGTAAATGGTGAGCTATCCTGTCACCCTCTGCCAGCACAGCACATCCCCAAGCAGCTGCAAGCTTTGGGCTTTGCAATCAGGATTTGCAGTCAGCCGCAAATTCTGGGGTTTGCAATCAGCACTTGGTCAGTTCCCCACCACTCCCCTGCTGAAACCTGGGCAATGACAGGGTCAGATCTGAGCCTGTTCCCTCACAAACCCATGCAGGCCAACAAATATGTCAATATCTGGGAAGCCCCTTCCCTTACAGAAGTGGTGCCCACCACTGCAGCACAATTTGCTTCCCTGGGACACAGAGGGACCTAATTGCTTTCCCCTGGCTAGAAACCTCACCAAATTACCACAGGGAAAGAAGTAGGAAGAGTTATATACAATAAATCCAACTGGACTACTCTCCCTTAGTAGTACTCTCCCTTAGTGCCACTCTTTCACCCATTTTTCTTCTTCAAAGGCTCTTAATGCACAAGAATTCCTTCTAAATCTAACTACTGCACGCTTAGCTGTAGGAGTCACCATTACAAAAGTCTACTGCAAATAAAAGGTTATGCTGCTACTGCTCACAAGTATATTACTGCCCATTAGAAAACAAAGCAAAATAATCACCTCATTCTCAGGAAAATAGCTCTGTTCCCTAGAATGACTGCTCCTTCTTTACTACATAAAAGTACTCCCAAAGCCAGGCTTGCTTTGGCTTTGATTCCGCTTTTGARAGAAACTCCTGGATCTCAGCAAGCACTGATGAAATAAATTCTGCTATCCAAAAAGGAATGCAAGATTTCTGTAACAGATTCACCTCCTTATTTATTGTTATTTTTTAATCTTTCCAAACACTCTGAGAGATACCAGTGGATGCTTACACAGGAGGGTGGAAGGGAAGAGGTGAGGGTTTGGTTGTTTTCTAATCTTCCATTTACCTCTATTAGCCAAGCAGTACAATACACTGAAGTAACTCTATCCATTTTCATTCAGCTCATACCTTACCTTTTCAACCCCYTCCATCTGATTTTACTAATGGCTGKGGTTGAACAATGGATTATTATATTAAAATGAGCAATTCTTTCTTCATGCCATTATACTGAGAGTAATAATCTTAAATATCTTGTTCCATCAGCATGTATCTTATGCCACCATCCACCATTTTTCTTTCACTCTCTATTTTTTGTCCAATACTCTTACCCAGTTTTTCTCCTTCTACATACATCCTGCCATTTTGACTGGCTTACCCTTTCAAATCCACACAGATGCTATCTTCAAATGATAAATTGTAGAAGGCTGCCCATGTAATTGATCCAGAATCCCTGTGCCCACAGCAACATTTTATTGTGGCATTTTGAAGGATGCTGTAGCTCTCTGAAAAATTAAATGCTTGTGAAAACTATATGGGTCTTTTTTGGGGTGGTGTCCTTATCATGCTTGAAAAAGCCCCTGGACAACTACTGGTCTAGTACTTTATAATGACTTTAAGTGTATATTGTTATAATAAATGAGCAGGTAATAAGTTAGCAGCAAAAATAATTTCAAATTAATACTCCACAATTTTGCACTGAAGTCATTTTTTTAACTCAAGGACTATTTGTGCAGAACAATATCATCCCACGCTGCCAAATACCAACTGTGCCTTATCTTCTCTATTTATGGCCTTCATTTTCCTAACAATTCTCTTAAACGTCTTTTCAGCAATTCATCATTCAGCTGTTTCCATCACGTCTTGTTCCCCTATCCAGCTCTGCTGAAAAATCCATGAGGAAGCACAGAAGTGGCAGAGTCACCACCAGCGCTGAGCTGGCAGCACTGCCTCCTCACTGCCACAGATTCAAACCAGGTGGTTCCACATGATAGAGGATTTACTGGCTTTATTTTCATGGCTCCAGATTATTCCCTGTTCATCAGGTTCTACAGAGGATAAAGACTAATATCATATTCAGATAAGGAAATTATGGATCAYTGCAAAGCAGCTCCTTTTCCAGGATCCCTCAGAGCCATGCTAAACACGTTTCAGTGTTCCATATCCTTGCTATGCAATCTAGTGTTATTGTCTGTGCCCTTTTAAATTTAATTTCATCTACAATGTAAAAATAAACAATGAAACACCAGCAGAATAAAAACACCTAATTTTAGATATTATAAATATTTTTCCCTATAAACACAATCCTAATTGACATAACTGAAAAGTGCAAGATGGATCTCTCATCAGCAAATATGATAATCAGGTGTGATTTATAGCACTCGTTACTAAAGGAGGCATTTCTGGTCTGGAGATTGCAACAGTACTGCCTTCCTTAGGCATAACCTGAGGTGAAACAAGTAAGAGGAACAGTAAGAGGGGGTGGGGGGGAATCCAACAGCTGGTCTTAAAAACATTCTTTACCTGCAACCTAAAGTCCTGCCTCAACACTTAGAATGAATTTTATTTTAATTGCTTTGCTTTTGGCTATGAAATTGAACTGGTGATTTAATGCTTTCCCCTTTGATAACATAGTCACATGCTTAACTGCAGTCAAAAAAAGAAGGAATTAGAACACTTATATCCTTAATATTTCATTTTTAGTAACTCTTCATCTAAATTACTACATAGCCCATCATCACAGGGTGTTTTACAATACCTGTTTTAGACACATCTCCCTTCTCAGTGTCAGCTACTGAGGAATACATACACAGATTCCCTCGGGTTCCACCAAGGCAAGTGGTCAGAGCACCAAGAAGGGCTGGAGCAGAGAGGGGCAGAGCCAGTCCTTGCCAGCCAGGAAAGCCAGGGCTGTGAGGGATGTGCAGCTTCCTCCATGCTTTAATGGGACACCTCGGAGGGGCACGTGCCCTCCTGCCAAGAGCCCTCCTGCCAACAAGCTTCCTGAGCCTTCCCGAAGCAGGGTTTAATTTGTAGGACACCGCACACCTTTGGGAGTAGAGGCTGGGAACAGAGGCAGCATTATGTTGCTAATTGGGATAGTGAATTACTATTTTATTGCCAGCATCGTTTCATAAATTTCAGAGCGTGTTATCAGCAGTAAGACACAATTCCACCACGGCCACGGCTGGCTTTTGCCAGTTCTTCCAAAACCCAGCAAAATTCTCTGTAAAATACAKGACTGCACAGCAGGGCAGTGGCAAAGACATACTTTACCATAGGTTAAAGTAATCCTTGTGAAAGTTAGCAGAAAGCCCAGAAATGAATAATGAATTACTGAAAGCCCAGAAATGGGCTTTGAACCAGCCTACTGAACAGTCTGTGTGTGTGTGTGTGTATTTATTTGCACACTGCAGAGGAAGGTGAATCAACAAAAATCTCACCCTRAATGAAGAGAAAGAAAAGGAGTGCAGAATGAGCATTACTGACTCCARTTGCTGTGTTCTGACTCAAATTTTTATGCTAGATTAAACTTTATTTAATAGCAAAATAGTAACTCTTAAATTGCTGTTTATGAAACCTTCATATATTTTGTCTCTGCAGGGAACCATTATGAAAACCATGTGAGATTCCATTATCAATATAAAGATGGAAACTTCTATAGATATCTAATGCATTTTCACCATCTTGATTAAGAAGCAAATTCTGGCCTGATTTCATTGGTAATTCTACATTAGTTGTAAATAAATTATAAAAAAAAATAAAGACAGCAAAACTAGACAAGCTGTGGATAGAAAGTCAATACCAAAATCAATGCAAAATACTCCTCATCCCAATGGTTTCCAATGCTTTCACCTCCCTCCACATGTATTTCAAGCCTATTGTTGACTTTTTATTAACAGCAATGTAACCTCATCACATTGTGGCACACAGCATGAGGTCACCCACAGAGTRAAGCCAGACAGGATGCCATGAAAACACACTCCCACTCCTAGGGACTCTGACAAACATGAAGTGATAATTGTCAAAGCAAACCTACTCCACACAGAATTCATGAGATTATATAATAAAGACCCTACTTTGAAGAGTCTCTGAGATTTTTTCCTGAACCAAAGTTCTAATTTTTGTAAATGAAAAAGGTACTCAGAACACAAATCTCTCATCAATGCAAATCAATGCCTACACCAGCATAAAATGGGAAATATTAATTTGTAGCTGCCAAGTCTAGCAGGCACTGGAGGGACCTGGTCCCCCAACCCACCCAGTTGCTGCAGAGTACTACATGAAGCTTAAATCTCAGACAAAAATATGTTTAAAAAGGAATTAACAGTTCTTACTTTAGAACACTAAGGCACACTCCTGTGCTCTGTGCACGTGTCCCTATCCCGAATTTTGCTTTCCTGCACAGCAGCAGCCAAATAATCACCTCCAGAAAGGCAGTGACCATGAAAACCTCCACTTTACCCTCAGGTGGAATAACAACACTTCTAGGATTGCTGCAAACAGAAGTGAGGGGAGAAGCCACTGCCTGTATTTCCCTCCTTATGATGGACGTCTGCCCTTTGATGGAACGCAAAGTTAGCGCCTCAAAAAGGTTCAGAGTAACAATGCTGACAAAATAAAAGACATTTCCTTAATGCTGGGAAAAGAAGTGATGAAACTGAGCTTAAGAGGGAAGTAAGGGCCTGGATGTTAACATACACATACATGTTAGAGAACAACATGGACAGGCTCCTGCTGATGGGCTGGAACACAAGACCAAGATGACTGTAAAACTGAAAGGAGAAAAGCACAAAACACTACATTTCCACAACAGTCAAAACCCTTGTATCACATTCCAAAGGTGGCCATCCTTCTCAAAACAAACAGTTGGAACAGCTCCTTCTGCTGACAAAGTATAGAAAGAGAATTTCAGAATGTATGCCATTGCCACATGTACCACATGCCTCTCTCCAGAAAAGAAACTCTCATTTCACTGTATTGAGTTGGCATGGCAAGGTTTTGGCAGGAGGGGGTGGACTTTGTGACAAAATGCCAGAAGCAGCCCCCATGTTCATGGAACAAAGGCCTGCCAGCTCCAGGACAGACCCATCACTCACCAAAGCTGAGCCCATCACCAGCACCAGCAGCACCTCTGTGAGTGTGTCCTTAAGGAAGGGTAAAAAACCTTGCACGAGAGCAGCTGGCAGAGAGGACTGAGAACATGAGAGAAGCAACCCTGCAGACACCCAGGGCAGGGCAGAAGGAGGGGCAGGAGCTGCTCCAGGTGCCAGAGCTGAGATTCCCCTGCAGGACTGGGTGAGGCAGCTGTGACCCTGCAGCCCATGGAGGGCACAGGGATGCACAGATCCACCTGCAGCCCATGGAGGGCACAGGGATGCACAGATCCACCTGCAGCCCATGGAATAGACTCACAGGAGAACATGTGGATGAGCCCTGAAGGAAGCTGTGACTTTATGGACAGCCAGCAATGGGGCAGGCTCCTGCTGGGATCTGTCCCCCCATGGAGAGGAGCCCACACTGGAGCAAGTTTGGTGGCAGGACCTGTGACCCCACAGAAGGGACCCACACTGAAGCAGCCCATGGAAGGACCCACATTGGAACAGCTCACAAAGGACTTTGTCCTGCAGAAAGGGCCCCATTCTGGAGCAGGAGAGGAGTGTGAGGAGGAAAGAATAGCAGCAACAAGGTGTTATAGACTGAGGATAACTCCCATTCCACATCCTCCTCTATTGCTTGGGGCAAGGAGGTAGAAGAATCCAGGAGCAAAGTTCAGACTGGGAAGGGGGATGATGGGGAGATTTAAATTGGTTCTTATTTTTTTATTATCCTACCCTGATTTGATTGGCTGTAAATTAAATTTATTTCCTCAAGTCGAGTCTGTGTTGCCTATGATGTTAATTGCTGAGTGATATCTCCCTGTCCTTATCTTGACCCTTGAGCCTTTTGTTATATTTTCTCTCCTGTGTTGTTGAGGAAGGGAGTGATAAAGCAGTTTGGCAGTCACCTGGCAGGTAGCCAAGGTCAACCCATTTAATTTACTTATTGTACACTAAGAATTTTATTTCCTTTAGCAAAAAAAAAAAAAAAGTAAGTAATTTTATCACCATGTTTGTTATGTCTTATGTACTAAAGAATGAAGAATCAGAGATACATTTATTATGGTAAGGCAAAATCAAGATTTTTCAAGTTTCCACTCCACTTAAGCCCTTAAGAATGGTGCTAGTAACTGTCATTTAACAGCTGATAGGTGCAATTTTAATTAATTAGGTATTGTTTTTCATTAAYGTGAGTGAGGTACTGAAACCTTTTGAGTCATAAACCCATCATTTAACACAACTTTTTTGAGTCAATTCACTTGACATTCTATGAAATCAAAGGAAAGGAGCGACTTCTWTCTTGACTGCCTTCCTGTTTCTGGGTATAATAAATGTCAAGAAAGAATTAGTAATTCACAATAACAAGACTTGTACACAGAGCACACGCTGCTTTCTCACAAAGCATTGATATTCAAGATTCAAAAGGACCTTTTAAAAAAGTCATGCACCTTCTTCCAWTAAAGCTTCTCATCCTCCTGCAGTGCTCTCACAAACCCAAATAACAAAGAAGTGAATAATCTACTGACACAATAGACTGACCAGCTTAACAAAGCTGAATATGTGTGTATATATATTTTCTCTTAAACAATCAGTTTCTATTTACCTTCCAGTTTTTCACAGATCTTATCAACTTGATTCTGTAGTTCCTCCTTCTTATTATCTTGACAGCCCTAAAACACCTCTTTTGTCTGGTCCACAGCCCTGAATGCACAAAAAGCTCCTCTTTGCTCATGCACAGATCTGAAGACACGTTCAGCCCATCCATTCAACCAACTCCTACTTATCTAACTTCTGTTCTTGCCTCATAAATCAGTTTCAACAAGCTGTTCATCATTTTTAGAGTGCTTTCTGAATAGCTTTCTATTTATTAATTTTACATTTTCTAACCCAATGTGTCACATGCTCTGAACTCTGCTTCTGAATCATCACAAAGATTTTTGAAGGGTAAAATCATATGCTGCTTTGACCTTGTTAAACTATCCCAGAACTGTTAAAACAGCTTTAGACAAAGCATGAAGGAAAAAAACTATACAGGAATAGTGAAATCACTGTCATTGAGCTGCTTTTAGGTCTACCTAGGGCCATAAAGACTGCCCAAACAAAAGAAGACAGATATAAATTTCTTATAAATACAATTACATAGCATACCATGGACACTGATTCTAGGTTATACAAATCTTCTTGATGTTTTCCAATAGGTACTAGATTTTTGTATTTTGATAAATCCCCCATAAATGTGCTATTACTCAAAATAAAAGGAAGACACAACATCATGGATGATGAGTAMAGGATATTTTCCTTGGCTTAAGGACAAGACCCAGCTCATGAGGTGCACTAGAACATCTGCACACCCGATTTTCAGCTGATAAAAACCCAAATATTTGACATCCAAACTGTTTCAAAAACTGCTACTCATGCATGTATCCATACATAAAAGTTCAAAGTAAATTAAAACAGCCCCCAGCTCCCCCATGCAGATCCAGAAGGGGCTATGTTCCTTGAGCATGCTGTTTATCCTGCTTATTCAGGAATCAGTAACAAAACACAAGGCAGATAAAAATTCCAAAGCATCCAACTTCATTCGGTCACAAGCAGCTCTTAAGACTTGACTGGTAAATACCAAAAGCTTTTCCAGGGTATCATTATCCATATGCTAAAATCTGTATTTGGTTCTAAGTTAGAAAATTAGTGTGTTGTAATATCACGTATTAAAACATCTGATTAAGCATGTTATTGATGTACTAACAAAATATTTTAATAATAATTCAAATATCTAATAACATGAACAGCTTGTTTCCGAGGTGACCAAAGTGAATCATATTTCTTACCAAATTTCCCTTAGGTACAGCCAGCTTATTACTACTTTGAAAAAATATTTTTTTCTCCTACTGACAGCATCCSTCACTAGCTGTTCTCTGCTGTCAGTGTTGCAATTCATCAATGTTGCTTTTAATCTGCCATTTTATCTGGCGTCTGTGTAAATAAATACTGATCCTTGATGTCTTACAACCCACCCAAAAGGCCCAGACATCTTGAAGACATAAAGGAATTGATGGYTTGACAATATCTTGATGCAAGCTGATGTACAATATGAAGAAATATGTATTTTGCCTTGAAAGAATAGTCTCTCTGACTATTCTGCTGGACTTCTGAATTAACCATACACCACAGAAGACATTTCTTAACTCAAAAGCACTTTTGGACAGATGTAATTGTCTTAGTTTCAGCAGAGGTAATTGTAAGTTTGGGGTCTGAAAGTAAAAAGAAGAGCAGAGAGCAAAGCGATGAAGCCTGCCATGACAAGGGGCACAAAGGGCTGCAGAACAAAGCAATGATGCTCTTTAGAGAGAGCCAGGCTCTTCAGCATGCCATCTTCCATCCAGCTGGACTGGAACATCCAGCCAGCCAGAGATGTTAGGCCAGCACTGCACCTGAACAACTCCCCTGCAGTGTATTGTACCCACAAAGGCAAGCCAAGATGGGCAAGATGTCTGGGGTTTGATACCATTCAATAGAAAACCATCTCACTGCATCATTAGAGAGAAAAGCCACACAATTACAAACTATTTGCTTCATTCCTATGAGCCTCCTCTTTGCCCCAACCAGCAAAGACACAGCATAAAACAAAGGAACAAAAGACAAAGTGTAATAACAAACCCCCCAGCCAGCATTCCCACCACAAATAAATAAAGCCCTGACAATCAGCCGGTCACTGACATATTTTATGAAAATCCTTTCACCAGGATTTTGCTCCTGAGAAGCTGAGAGGCCTCAGAAGCGAAATGTAAACAATAATTATCTGCTGCTGTGGAATGTGGTCTGGAGATGGTTTACCAACAGGTGCATCATTGATTGGTTCCATGTGAATTGTTTCTACTTGATAACCAATCATGGTCCAGCTGTGTCAAGGCTCTGGTCTGTCATGAGATTTTATTATTCACTCCTTTCTTCTCTAGCCTTCTGATGTCTCCTTTCTCTCTATTTCTTTAGTATTATTTCAGTATATCATTTTCTTTCAATATAATATATATCATAAAATAATCAGCCTTCTGAAACATGGGGTCAAGATTCTCATCTCTTCCCTCGTCCTGAGGACCCTCAAACACCACCACACCTGCCTGCCCTTGCAGCAATGTAATTCACACCAGCAGAGCCCTCCCAGACATGGATTTGACAGGGTGCAACACGTGGTGACCAGCTGAATCCCAGCTTGGCTGGGATGTTCTGTCCAGCCTGAAAGGAGAGGTGTTGCATGGCCACATCTGCCCTTTCTCACCTCACCAGCCACATCCTTCAATTCCCTCAGCACTGAAGAGCCCTGGGGCCATGATGGCAGAAGGCTGCAGACCATCAGATTCCTTTGGAAACCACCAGGAACAGCCCAACAAATCATGGTGTCTCAGACAACTGAGGAGAAAATTAGGCTGATTCCTTCCAAATTTGAGAGAGAGAAAAGGCAACCTACACATTTGTTACATTCACATTTTTTGGAAAAATCCCTTTGCCCAGGATTTTTCTCCTGGGAAGCTGTGAAGCCTTAGAGAAAAAGGAAAACAATTTTATCTCATTTGCTTCTCCTGTGTTTTGCCCTCATGTGGAATGTGTTTGGAGATTGTTCCATTGGATTCTGGTGTGTGTTTTGACTCTTTGGCCAATTGGGGCCAAGCTGTGTCGGACTCTTTCCAGTCGACACATTATTATTATCTTTTTAGCCTTCTGTCAGTATCCTTTCTGTATTCTTTAGCCTTCTGTCAGTATCCTTTCTGTATTCTTTAGTAGAGTATAGTACTGTATTCTTTAATATAATATAGTATCATAAAATAATAAATGACGCTTCTGAGAACATGGAGTCAGATCCATCCTTCCTCCCTTCATCAGAGCACCCTGCAAATACAACACACATGGAATCAAAGAGCTGCTTGGGAAGTCAGTCTGTAAGTCTCCCCTGATGTCTGACAAGAGCCTAGACCATGACCATGGACTGTAAAAGCACTTCTGAACATCAGTCCGTCCCTGCCCACGTGTCTCAACCCTAGAGCTCAAAGAAATACCCTACCTGCAGTGTCTCATAGAAAGTGACAACTTCTGAAAGCACATCAACAAGTGGCTTTTACACTGTGAAACTATTTCACATGCAATGACCAGTCCTTTGGTAAAGTGTATCTGCCTCTGCCTTCAGGTCCCATTTTCACCATCAGCCTCTGAAAGAAAAAACTGYGCTCATTTATAGAAAAAGAGGGAGGTCAAGACTAAAAGCTTCAACATTGTCCAGTCCTTCACGCTCACACACTGCCATTATTGCTTTTYCTCAGTGGCAAAGACAGATGGGGAAATTTCTCTCTTCACAGCTGGCGAGTTCTCAAATTCTTAAGCTGACAGCAATTTGTGTTTAGAATACAGACTTAATCTTGGATCTTAATGTTTTTAAGTAAATGCCACTATACACATGTGACAGCAGTCAGAGAGCAGCAATATCCTGCTTTATTTCTCCACCTGTATTTTTCCATAGCTTTTCTTCAGAGGCTGTAAGGTCTACTGCAGCATGTGGTACTATAGTCATGGCAACAAAGTGTGAAAAGATCATTATACTACACTAATTTCTTTTTACCTGTTAGTCGTGCCAAAAGKGACCATGAAAAAGAAAAGATAGAAGATGTAGAGGCTAAATACAGGCACAATAAAAAAATATTTATTCCCTGCCAAGCTTATAKCCCCAGTTTGTACTGTTAGGAACAGTGAGATTGTCAGTCATTTTCAGACTCCTAAATATTTTAGAGAGCTTTCCAAAGACTACAGATATAACCWGGGAGTTTCTCCCTAAGGAATGAAAGCAGACAAATCTGGTACTAGAAAAGCAGGATATCAGGAATGCAGAACAGGCAGCTTTTCAGGAACAGAGGGGTCACAGAACTTGACTTGCTCACAAATCAAGAAAAGCAAGTAAATCCAGTACTAGAAAAC
Organism: Cardinalis cardinalis; assembly: GCA_014549065.1. Taxonomy (NCBI): domain Eukaryota; kingdom Metazoa; phylum Chordata; class Aves; order Passeriformes; family Cardinalidae; genus Cardinalis; species Cardinalis cardinalis. The sequence goes on along the minus strand of JACDOX010000222.1, from coordinate 365,770 downwards.
ATTCATTGGGTTTTTGGGGGGGTGTTTAGCAGAGATTGATGACTTGTTTATATTTTAAATAAATAGATCACATGACAAAAATACAGTTTTGACTTACCAGAAAGTATTCATTAATTTACAGCAAATTAAGAAAGCAGAGCTGAGTTAATATGAATAAAATCTTTTCTGAAGAGTGTGGTATTTCTGAAATAGCACTTTTCAAGTTTGCATTGAAAGGGAACAAGTGCCACACACAGAAGAGGACACGGAGAGGTCTGAACATGGGTCCCTCCCACCAGAAAAACATCCCAGAGTTTGGAGAAGCACAAATAGAGGCAACATCAAAGTCCTGTTTGAGGGGGTGAGTTTCCTCTCTTGGGATTTTTTTGGTTTTTTTACAGCACTCCCCAAAYGTTTGCGACTTTTCATCCCACTTCTGTCTATTTCATAATATCTTAATACTTGTTAATTATAACTTGTTAATAACTCTGTAACCTACTACTGCTACTGCTACTGAAGAACTACTTTAAAAGTAGTAGCTTGAGGTACATTTTCTGATACCTTTTTCAGAGATACCAATTCCAGTACAAATATGTGGATCCCCAACAGGTTTTATACAACCAAACAAACAGATCTCAAATTCTAAAAAAAAAAAAAAAAAAAAAAAATTTACAACCACCATGACTAAAAGTGGGAGTTTGGCCTTCTCATGACACCAAATTACAGCTTTTAGAGCACACATTATTCAGGTGATCTTTTAGGTGTTGCTTCTCTCCCAGGAGCAGATTTTTCTTTTTTGAGCCTCCAGAGTCATCCAACATTCCAGGCTCTCTGATCCCCCAACCTACACATTACATTGCTTTCAACATCAGTGAGCTTTTACTAAATGTGACAATAATTTCTCCTAGAAACAAGCTCTTAGGAATACTGTATCATCTCTTTCTTCCCTTCACCCTGAGCCTTTCTTCACAGGTAATCTTGCCCCTGTATTCTTCTCCCTCTTGTCCAATCCACACTTAAGAGTGTTACTTAAAAATGTAAGACATTCCCTAAAGCTAATGCCTAAAACATGACTGTTTAAATTCCCTTGAGGWGGCCAAATGCAGGGCACTTGGGCAATTTCTATTATCAGGTATTTATCTAGAAATTTATTATGTATTTCATTTTGGAATATATTTTAACATGTAGAGTTTGTCACTAACTCATTCTTCAAAACAAGACATATGCAGAACAACTGTGGCAAACTTACACAAAAAAACCTTTGTACATATACTTGTATGATTCACAACTCCAAGCAGAAGAATCAGAATTTATTGGGAAAGCTTCACAAAATATCAGCAGAAAAATCAGAATTTCTAAGGAAGACTTTAAAAAAAATACATGAATGAAACTATGTTGGGACAGCAGCATGCAATGAGAAAAAGAGCTGTCCTGGTTCTGGGAATGAGCTCCCTTAGGCAGGCAATTAACTTAAAAAGCTAATAAGAACCAATGGGTTTTTTTCTTTTTGCCACACTTGTGTGACAGCAACTGATTTTCAAACTGTGACTTCAATAGGGTTTGGCATGTTTTACAACAAGAAACAAAAATTATGCATCATAGGCATGGAGCTGTTACACCCTGGCTAGCCATGGCCTTCCACAGAATTGCCCCAAGTCAAACAGTTTGATTGTGGATACAATAATTACACAAAGATGCCATTACAAATTTTTTTCTACTTTAGCAGCATATCAAACAGGTCTGTATATCATTTCTCCTCACTTATCTCATTTTTTATTATGTGTTTCAGCACTAAAAAGCATGCCCACTATATATGTGATGTTTCTCTTTAAAACTACAGGCAGTTCAACCAAAGAGGTTCTTTTGCATGTCCAAAATTTAAAAATTCGTAATCTTGTTACTAAAAATTATTTTAAAGTTAATTAAGGTGCAATAAGATTTGATTAACTACCATTATAAATCTGAACCAAAATGAAGACAGCTCTAAATCAAATAAAATGCCTTATTAAAAGTTAAAACATTAGGTAGTCATCCATCTCCAGAAATAAAGAGTAGAAAACAGAAAGCTACATCATGTATATGAAGCCTGGAGTAATTAATCCTGTCATCATATGCTATTGACTGGGAGTAAATCAAAAGACAGAAACAGACTGGAAACCTCATCTTTTATCATAGTAATTTTTCTAATGTCAGTTTGCAATTTTTTAACCATGCTGTAAATTCTTCAGGCTTGTTCTTTACCTCCAGTCACAGCTGAGCTTCACTGGAGACAACATCAGGGTGAAGAATTTAAAAGCAACAGAAAATCTGACCCTTTAAAAGCAACAGAAGATCTGGTTAAATTAAGAAATTAATCAAATCGTTATGACCAACTCAGCTTTTGACAAGTTGATATATAACAATATATATAAAAATAAGCCTACAAACCTACAAAGAAGGTCTGGGATTCAACAGAGCCAACTCTGAGTGCATAAGAAAGTTAACACAACTGATAATCCTACACTGAGCTCAAGAATATAGATATACAACTTTAACAAAAGGTTGAAACTGTTTGGAATGAAATTAAAAAAGAACATCAAGGATAAGAAGCACTTCAAAGAAGATATCAGGAGTAAGCAAAAAACTTGCAAGGACAGACAAATAGAGATTGATTAACAAGGTAAGGCAGGTGTCCTAAATTAGTCACACAATAAAAATAGCACCTCAGCTCAATCTTTCAAAGCAAAACAGACTGAACAGTGAAAAGCTCATTTCACTTAAGCAGAAGAGAGAGATTAAAATACAGAGAAGAACTAGTTAAGACTTACTCTCATATAGATTCAATGAAAAGTTAACCGTGCATCCCCAAACCTGGAGAAATGTTCCATTTTCTCATAAGAATAATGTCACAAGGACAGGAACATTTGCAGCATACTAAAAGAGCCAGAAGATAAAAATACAAATTCACTGGCAAATTTTTTAAATGAAATTTATATCCCAATAGGAACTAAAGTTTTCTCCATATACCAGTTAGTTTCATAAACCTTTACTCAAAAACTTTGTTCTTTGGGCATCCCTGATCATCAGTGCTAAAGCAGAAATAAAACCAGAGAATACTAAACATAGATGCACTCCAAGAAAGGAGAAGTGATAAACACATATTCATGTGATTTTGACACTGACTACAGCAGACTTTGGAAGAGGCAGTAATGGAGGGCATGGAGGTGGGCCTGAAGCAGCATAAAAAGAAATTATATTCTCATTACTAATAGACCACCTGAGAGACATGATGAGTTTCTTAGTAAGACAGATGACTACTTAGACAAGGGCAATACAGTGCAACTAATACATCTATGTCTGAATTAAGCATCTGGCAGTGTTCTCTAAGAAATCTTTATTTAAAAGGCAGACAATGAGGAGCAATATAAGAATACATCATAATATGGATAGAAAACTATGGGAGACATAGAGTCCATGGGAGGCACCACAAGAGTATGTAGTGAAAAAAAAAAAAAGCAGTTCTAAAGATGGAGAAATATTACTAAGCATTTCTCAGGAATCAGTCTTGGGATGGATCCTGCTTAATACATTCATTRGCAACCTTGATCCAAGGACTGGATTATGAAATGCAAAGATGATATAATTATGAGCATGGAAGAGGACAAGATCATCACACAGAGAGAATGAGATGACCTTGTGAGGTAGAAAACTGAAAAGGATGAAGTTTAAAAGCAAAAAGTACATCATGAYAAGACAAGCTAATGAGGATTTTTGCTTTAAACTGAAGCTTCATCAGATTTAAGAAATGAAGAAGAAAGCTGGTGGATARAATGATTAAGAGGTACCTATTTGTTATCTACCAGCTGTAAAAGGTCTAATGAATTTCTGGGAATATCAGACACTGTCAGTCAACTCAGAGGACTACTTGGACCTCATCTGAAATAGTGGACTGACTCATGATTGTTACAGACATATTTTCTGAAAAATCTTTTTGCTAAGATWTTTCTCYTGAGAAGCCGAGAAGCTTCAGAAATAAATGTAACCAATAATTATCTGTTGCTGTAGAATGCAGCAAGTGCATCTTTGATTGGTCTCATGTAGYTGCTTTTAATTAATGACYAATCACAAGTTTAGCTGTGTCAAGACTCTGAGCAATCACAAGATGTTATTATTCATTTGTTTCCTTGCTGGCCTTCTGACGTCTCCTTTCTCTTTTCTTTAATRTAGTTTTAGTACATAATTTTCTTTTAATATAATATATATCATAAAATAATAAATCAGCCTTCTAAAACATAGAATCRAAATTCTCATCTCTTCCYTCATCTTAAAAWCCCACAAACACCACCACACATGATYAYCTGTTTTCAAAAAAAACTGTAAGTATGCCCAGAAAAGGGTTTCTGAAGAGATTACAAGAATGGGAAAATAACGTTCTTGACAAGAAGCAAGGAAACCTTGGTCCTTCCAGCCTARTTAAGCAAAAACTGAGACTACATTTAAGTATATTTGGTTATTGTTATACATAACCTTGCTATGCTTAGCTTCTTCTCATGGCTAGCTCTAAATATGGGCAGCATGCAAAAGAATCCGAGAGCCATGTGGAAGCTGGGGTGTCAYGTCCTAGGGKGACRTTRTGATGCTTGTATCCCCATTTCTGAGTTCTGTTCATGCTGGATATCATGTTCTGTGCCTTCAAGACTGGCTCTGAAGAGCSAATGTTTTGTTTTGGTTTTGCCCTCAGCCGCTCCCCCAYGGCGGGCGGGACACAGAGACAGGGCAGGACATGGCGCTGCTTTTGCTTGGCTTTTTGCTTTGCTATTGAGTCTGCTTTGCTCTTCCTTTTTGCTTTTGCTCACTAGTTAGTTTAGATGAGCAAATTTTTCCCTGGACTGTTTCTCCTTTCCCTTTTTTGGAGCCACTCGAACCTGCTCCAGACTGGGGCCTGGGAACGCCGAGAGTTTGCACCCTGTGGCTGCAGCAGCTGCCCCAGCGCCGGAGGGACTGAGAACAGAGCCACCACCCCCGAGAGAGACTTTCTGAATTTGTCATCTTTTTCAGAGTGGTGTCACCTGGTATTGTTCATTCTGTGTGCTGGGGGTGCTGTGCCTGTTAAATAAACAGGTTCTTTCCGCTTCTCTCCGAGGAATCYTTCCCAAACCAGATGGGGAGGGAAAGGGGAGTGGGTCGTGTGGGTTTTCTCCCAAATTTGCCCTAAACCAGGRCAAAATTTGGCACCCAACATGGKGCGAGAGAGAGAGGAAAAAACCCTGTTTTGATTGCATTTTGGTTGCCATTACTCTGTCTGTGTTGGTATAAAGCAGTTWATAGCCAACAAACAATCCTTCACACGTATGGTAACAGTGAGCCCTTCACAGCAGCTCAAGAGTTACTGAGCACAAAACGGGAACCCATCCTATGATTTTTAGTGATATACATCCCTCCAAGCAACAGCTTGGATTATGTGATGCAACAGAACCCTTTCACACAGCAATATATCCCCATGGCAGCTGATATAAGGTTTGTCTCAATAACCTGTTCAGCCATCAAGTGTCACCTTTTTGGCTAATGGTTTATATCAAAGGAAAGAACACACCTCATAATGTACATAACCAACTGTGAAATGCTGCTCAGCRGGGAAATATCCCTCCTGTAACGCTGCAGTGATTACCTTATGCCTTGAAGCATGAGAGCTGATGATCTTTATCTTACCTTTCATAACTAAAAATGCTACTATTGGTCATAAAATTATCCAAGCACTTCAAAAATTCAGCCACAATATTTGATTTGATGACCCTCTCCACTGAGGACTAGCACAACCTCACCAGGTGTTCAATGTCTGCCAAGTCATTTGTTTTAAATTACACCTTTATTTTCATATTGCAGAATAGGATTAGAATAACCTTCTGAATAAGTTTCACTACAGCATTCATTAAAAAAAAAAAGTTAGTAGCTAAAGCAAACCTTGCTTAAGGGTTTGAGTGTGACTTTTCCTTATGTTGTATGTCATAATAAACCCTCTCATGCAATAGATGCCAACACCTTCCCACCCAGAGCAGGTGGACTRGAAATGTGGAGGGTGTGCAGAGACAATGGCTTGTCAGGCTTTCYACAGCAGCCAGCACAACCCTCACAGTTTGCTGCAAGTGTGTCAGCACTTCCCTGCTGCTTGCAGAGCCCTGAGACACAGGAACGAGGTCTCAGGGGGAGAGACGGGTCCCTGGGCCACGACACCTCTTGTGATAATCCTGAGTTTGAGCAGCACTTCTCCTTCAGACAAGTGCCAAAAGGTGCAGTTTAGCCTTAAGCCCTTTCATTTGTATTCCATTTTATCAGATGCTTAGGTGTGAAGAATACCAATATATTCATTGTCAAAAGRCATCCTCACATCTTTTCCTTTACTTATTAAGTCACAGCACTACCCAAGACTCTTGTCGGAAGAAAACTCTTTTTAAATAAAACCAAACCAAAAAAAAAAAAAAANAAAAAAAAAAAAAAACCCACATAACTATCTTTGGGCTGCTCAGAAGATAAAAAGAAAAAAAAAMCACCAACAAAAAAACCCAACCCATCAGAATCAGTTATTAAAGAGCAAGTAGCTCACTTGTCCTCCTACCCACCCTTTCTGCACACACAAGCACTCAGGCGCACAGGACTGGTCTGCTTTACATCCCAGAACCTGAAAAGGAAAAAAGGACAGATTCCAAACAGAATTAAAGCAGGTATTCTCAATAAGCAAAGCATATTTTTGACAATTAATTTCTGAGTAAGTTGATGTAAACAAAGCCAGATAGGCTCAATCACACTTGCATATCAGCTACCAAAACAGCTTCTAAAATGAGGTTCAAAGATAGGAGGTTTATTTTTGTACCATTTTTTTAAACTACCACTAGCTCAAAAAAAAAAWTTATTAAAAAGTAATGACATTTCAGGGGACAGAAAATGACATTTTATGCCCAAAATCTAACCATTCTGTGTAGACTGTTCTACAAAATGAGCATCTGGCAAAAAGATCAAAAAGACACCATTTCTTTGCCAGTAGTAACATATTTAAGAGACTGCTTGCTAGCAAAGTGCCATGGCAACCACAGTAGCACCTGGGGTACAGTGTTCTCCTGAGAAACAGCACGCCTCCCTTTGAGAAACAAAGTCATTTTGCAACAGTGCAACAGAAAAGTAATTTTTAAACCAGATAAGGAGCTCCAGTGACTGCAGAGCCACTGAGCTCCAGAATCAGGCCTTCAATAACTATTTATTTACCCAAAACCATCCATATTAARCATCTATATTAAAAATACTAGCTCTAAATACATCACAGCAAAATGCACACTTTTGACTTACACCTGTCACTCTCCACTTCTACATCTGACTTTCTTAGAATGGCACAACTGAGGCACAACCCAATATTCTTTCCAAATGTTTTTTTTGAAAGAAGTCAGTAATAATGAATGTCACTTCAGTGTCAAAAACAGAGTGAATGGGTCACAATGAAATGGTCAAGCCCCTCTTCCAGCCAAGACACTGAGCCTTGCACTCCCTAAAAAATGAGCCAGGAGTGTTTGGGCCTCCCTTCCAAGCTGCAAATGCAGCCTAAATTGAAAAATATAAGCTAGACTTCTTTCTGCAATTTAGAAAGTTTATACCCAGAAATAGCCTAATCCAATCTAATTACCAAGGGACAGAGGAAAGAAAAGAAAAAGGAAAATATCAGCTATAGATCTCTCTGCATGTAAGAACATTTTTATGCTATGAAAAAATAAAAACACTGGAATGAGAGTTTTTGATGTCAAATTGACCAATAGTGCACTTGCCTTAGCTCAGCTCTTTTCTACAGAAGACTGCACATAGTGATTAAGTCAACTTTTGAGAAAAAGCAATTCTAAACTCATGTTATTCTGAAAAATAATTTTATATAATGCATTTTTTTTGAGCGCACCCTATCTCAACTATCATTTTAGAAGACTTGCATTATTGTATTTTTAGATACCACCAGTGGCAGGGGAGGAGGGGAGAGGGTTGAAACACATCACTCTAACACATCTTCCCTTGCTTTTTCTAGCTTTTTTCTGTTCTGCTTTCTCAAGGCTATGGGAGAAAAAAATTACACAGATCATGTCAACCAATAAAAGGGAAAACAGTGAAGATAAGAGACACTACTGACAATGGCAGACACCTTAATTTTCTCATATCAAAAAAGCTTCCAGTGCTTTTAACTAGCAATTTATGAGTGTCACCCACTGACATTCAACTTTTGTGTTTCCAGCAGACTCACTTATTGTCATGCTAATCCTTTAAATAAAGATTTTTTTTCTTTCCCCTTCTCTTTCACCTAAACTTTAAAGCCCTGCCTGGAATCACTGTGCAGAGGGTAACAAAGACAAACTGGGACCCAAGAGATGAACCATCCYAGCAATGCCCACCTCCCACCTCCTTTTAGACGAAGCTATTGCTGGTGTGTTTTGAAAAGGTAAAACAATAATTTTCCTACCATGCATTTGGGAATAGCTTTTACTTATAATGGTTAAAATATTTCTTAGCCTTTTCTCCTTCCCTTGGTCTTCATTTAAAACCACAGTTTTACATTCTATTAGACACCTGCAGGTACCATAGATTAAAGAAGATTAATCTATTCAACTAATSTGTTGACTGACTCTCTTACTAGTCTCAAAAACCTACAATTAAATATTGTCCTTCAACAATATTATGGTATGAAATTTTTGAATCAAGCACTCATAATTTAATTTATAAATAGAAAAAGCTTAAGCCACACAAGATGGTGAACACTGAAAAAACCTATTTATAGGAACTGCTTTTCATGTAGTTATTATTTTAAATTATTTTTCTCATATGTAGTCCAACTTCTGTTTAATTTGCAAGTATCCTGTCTCACACATTATTAAATGTGTCTGACATCTACAATAAAACCCACTTGCTTGTATAGAATATAGAAAGGTGGTGGTTTTTTTTATTTTCTTTATTTTAACAGTGTAGTAATTTAGTTTGCTCCAAATGCAAACCAACTGCCAGAAGGATTTTCTCCAAGATTGACAGCCACGACCAGTCAGGCTTCAATAAGAACAAGGATCTCTAGTCATCTTCACCAATATCTGCAATCAATTTGCTTTAATTCCTTTTTAACACAATGCTTTGCATTCCAAACTGCACCCAGGTGTGAACTTGTTTGATCTAAAATGCTAAAATGCTGGTGACAAATACACATAGTTCAACAATGAACGAAAGAGCACAAGGGAAGTCAATTAAGCTCCTTCCTAGAATGAAACTGGTCCCAGTTCTCTCTGCACCACTATTAAAGGAGATTTTATAGCAAGAGCTAAGCARCCAGTAAGAGTTGCAAGCTATTTAGAGCTTCATGTACAAAAGAGATTTCTAGTGCCAGAAGCTCAGGAAGACACAATCCCACAAAGCTCAACATTTGGATGACAATACATTGTCACTATAGTGCAAGAGTTCTATTGCCATTACATTGCAAGGGTTCCATATTGCTRGAGTTTTGTACCTCCTTCATGYTTCGTGCAGRCAGCTCCTCCAGGCACTGACTCTTCCTTGTCCTCACAGCAGCCAGCTGACTCCAGTTCCCACCAATCCACTCCTTCACAACACWSTTCTTACTGGCTACAGGTGTGGCCTGTTAACATCAGRCCTGYTCCTAATCTTTAGTAATTGGCTCAGCTGCAATTCTTTRGGGGATAAGATTACATTCCATACCATCTTCATTTACCCATACTGTATTCCCCTACAAAAATATCTTCATTCAATGGGAATTGCTCCAAAGCATTTCACTGTCACAAAGTGCAAAGGCACACACTGGTGAAGCACTTCATGTTTTCAACTTGCAGCACCTCACTCCTTGCAGATGACTCAATGGGATTGCTCCCAGCACTAACAGCTGAGCTGAGGCTGCTTCTCTGGCTAAAATGGGACAACAGAGTCAGGTGCTGAAGCCATGGCTCAGTTCCATGGGCAGAGCATCCTCCTCCACAACAGTCAGAAGATGGAGTGGCCAAACTCAGGGAAGAGAATGGGTCATGGCTGGATGGTGGGTTCAGCTGATTTAATCTGGCACCAACATGGAGAGAATTTCTGAAGATAGGTGTGCACATACTGATTGGTGTCACAGTCCTTCTAATATTTGTGCCATGTCTACTTTAGTGCATCCAACAGATGATGGATGAGGCTGTCAAAGGAGTGGTTTTGGTACAAAGAGAAGGGGGAGATGTGGAAACCCAGGGCACRGGGAATATTTCTCTGTCTGCTCTGGGGTGCCCTGACCCCCAGGGCAGCACTGACTTTGACCCTCATTCATGGACAAAGTTTCCCAGACTTCAAGATAGACTGGAATCCACAAAAGTGTGAAATAGATTACAGAGAGCAGTGTAGGTGTATCACTGGGTGAGAAATTGAGGTTTTGGGATTTTTAGTATGTTGTGGATGGAAGCAAGATGGAGGGCACAGGGTGTCATCCTGGGTTTATTCTTCATGCTTCTTCTTCCTTCTTCTTCATGGGTTTGGGTGGCATTTTGTAATTGGGCAGAAAAGTCCCCATTGCAGCTCTCTGGGATCAGTTATTGGCTTAAAAGGGAAAAYAATCCAGGTGTCAGCTCTTAATTGGAGAGTTTAGTCTTAAAAGACCTTGGAACAAGAGATTGTTGGCCACTTTGTGCCTTCTAATGAAAAGCTGCTGAGCTCACAGTAGTGAGTGATAAGAAATAATAAACACCTGAGTCTGAACATGAATTACTGTCTCAAGTGCCTTCAATCCAGACCCAGAGAAACCCACAGCTGGTACCCCCACACCCAAAGGATGCCGTGATCAGCAGGAGCATTGCCACAGCCAACACCAAGCCTATTTTGGGCCGAAAATGAGCAGCATTGGGAAGCCCTAGTGCAGTAGTTGTTTTGTTCACTGTGGCATGAGRGAGTTTTTAGCCCTTTTCCTTTTTCATTTGTCAACGAAGACCCCAAGTTATTTCAAGACACTAACAGAGCAAATAAGAATCCAAGGRTATTTTGCAATATACACTGTGTTCTAAAAGGATTTCTGGGCTCTGTGTGAAGCATGTATTTGTTTTTCTAATCAAATTTAATATTATTAAGTACCATTTCTACAGGGTTTGTCCTGACTGATATTATTCAGTGCTTTTACCTGGATGATGAAAGAAGGAGTGTGCAGACAAAAATTGCTAACAGACAAAACAATGCTAACCTGGCTATGAAAGAACTATGAAAATGTTGGTGCATATAAGAATTTGAAGGTGTTCTGACAAACTGGAGGCACAATTCTTCAAAAACAGAATGCAATTTGAAAAGGGCAAGGTTAGACACCTACACAGAAATAAGAAACTGCACTAAGTGGGAGCAACAAATGAAATGGATAAATCAGTTGCTTTTCCAGAAAACAGCTTAGAAAACAAAACCAAAACACCCAACATCTCAAAAGGGTTAAAAAGCACTATTTCATGCTGCTTTGCAGCAGCCTTTTATGCATTTGAAGATGATTATGGTGCATCCTGCTCTTCAAATGCCTAACACCACCAGCTCTGTGAATGAAGATTATGTTAGCTCAACAACTGCTTATTCCTTGGACTTTTTCCAGCAAATCCAAATCTGYCCAGATCTGAAGGAAATGCTTTAATTGATGTGTTGCAATGCAGAGGGGAGCAAAAAAATTTACTATGTTTGGTACTTCCTTCACAATGGAGCTTGCCTAATTTTGCAAAAATATGATAGTGACTCATTGGACCCTCAGATTGAGCAGTGACTCTCTTGAACACTCTTTTATTTTCTTTTTTGAATCCTCCTATTAAATTAGGATTGAGACTGCAGCCCAGGTTAGGTATTACAAAAGGTCTTCTCATKGTAAAAGCACCAAAGCACTGTAGAGGCTTCCACATGGAAGCTGGATAGTTTCCATCTCTGGGAGAGGGTTTTAAGACAATGCTAGGCAACTATCTGTCAGGAGTCATTTTGTTAAACTAATCTATTGCTGAGCAAGCAAAATGTACTGTACTGCTCTCTCAGATCAGTTTTCTACTTTTCAGCACGGGCTTTTCACATAAAAACATTTTTTAGAGATACAGAAATATAGGAACGAAATGACAAGAGAAACAGGTTAATATTATTTCTCATTTGTCACAGCTACATGGCTGGGCCAGTGCATCTGAGCATTCTAATCCTGAACAGGGAAAAATCAGACTCACAACCAGCTCTTGAAACCATGTACGTCTCATGAAAATTTAACCCAAACATACTAAAGGAAAAGCAAATGGAGAAGTAACAGCACTGACCTGAAAAAAGAGTGTTTCTACGCCACATTACATAATCACAAACAGATTTTTTTTTCCCTTAACACAGAATTCTGTCTTTAAATTCTCCTTGAAGAAGATCCACAAAAGGTCTTTTGAGTTAATAATTGCAAAAAATCATGGGTAACTGTATTCAGCTCCTCAGGACCTAACTCCAGTGACTCAGGATCTACCTTCAACACCAAGAGATTTCTGACCTGTGGTGGAACATGCACTGGAATTTCCAAAAGCTCAGATCTCATTACGGAGGTGAGGCCAAACAAGTAGTGAAGGATTTGCTAATTTGTGAGAAAAGGTACAAAATCTTAGGTACCAGTGATGGTTCTGCCTAGGCATCATTGTAATGGGTAAAACACGGTACAGACAAGAATTCCAGGCTGTAAAATTGTCCCCAGGACTCTATTACACATGATCCACAAAAAAACTGGAAGGAGTTCTAAAAGACCTTGGACCTCTGTAGATAGTGACAAACAGCACTTATAAATCTGGTCCTTGGAACCTGYCAGTAAGAGCATCCTGTTCTCAAAGGGAATAAAAGAATTCAGACAACCAAGCTTAGAAACTCTCTGAGCCAAACAATTTTCAATTTTACTTTTGGAGCCTTTTTTAGGTTAGGATATCAAGCCAGTAAATGAAGCATGAACTATAAACCAGCTGAATATTATAGATGACTGATGAAAATTGTTTTTCCCTTCTAACATAACACCACATTCCAGGGTCTTCTATTTCAACATGATGTTTCTACTTTCTTTTGTTTGCTGGTTCTGATAWCACCAACSAGAATAMWCATCSACCCATCAGATCATCAGGGCAGGTAATTAAAACATTGTCTTTTCAGACAAGAAATTCCAGGACACAGAGGATACAAATTTCTTGTTTTCTGTCACTGGTTTTAGCACTTTTTTTCTCACTGGCACTTTTTATGGGCTGTATGATCAAAGACTGAGGACAAAAGTGAAGCAGAGCACAGGGCATTTCTTTAATTTTTGCACTAAGAAAGCAACTGGACATTGTACTCATTTCCTATTACCATCTTCTTTCATTAATATGAGAAAAGATGACAAGTTACAAGGATCTCAAGGATTTTACTACAGGCCTTAGAAGTTAAAATAGCAAACATGAACAACCTTTCATTGGTCATCTCTCATTTATCTGAGTCTTTCACCACTCACATACAAACTGGAGGACTCCCCCTTGTTCTTAAAATGGATCTAAGTGTTACATAAAGTTCTACAAGAAATTTATGATGCAATTTTATTGGGATCTTACATTGTGCACCTAATTTAAGATGTTAAATTAGGACTAGTCTCAAGTGCATTCATCTCTCATATGGAAAAACCAGTTTGTGCATCAGCTTATAACATAAACACAAATATAAATCACATCTAKTGAATGTATTGATAGGTACATCTATGAAATCTTACTGCTGGATTGTTCAGATAACACCTCAGCAAAGGCTTGGCTTGCTTCATCTTGGCTCCCCACCTTTAAGGATATAGACACTTCCCTAAGCCAGTACTCACATTTTGTTCTTTCTTCTGAACTGGGCAAGAATGACACACTGTGAGATCTTAAAATAATTATGGAAAGTTTACACCTTGTGGTATTAAAAAGGACAACTCATCTGATATGCACATAGCTTTTCCAAATATTAAAATTTAATCAGCTAACACAGCTGTAGACATAAAAGCTGGGGTCCAAACAGCAATTTTAGCAGGGACAACTTCCATATAACTATTAATAGCTCCCTAAAATATACAAGTGTCTGGTTCCTCAACCAAAATCTATCACCCTGAGGTGGATGTCAAGGTCCATGTGTAAGAGCAGGACAATCCACAGCATGGGATTCACATCAGTGAGCCTGCTGAGCACAAACCTGGCCATGTCAGCTGACAAAAAAATGCAATAGCAAGAGTTTAGCTCAAATCCCACCTCTCCTGCAGGCTTAGAGGTCTTGCTCTATTTGACAGGGAGACACTTACCTCCACCTCACATTTTCCTGAGAACACAGGSACAAAGGGCCAAAGCATGTATGCTCCTAATTCCTGCTTAAGCCCTTAAAACACCCACTAAAGTCAGGAGAATCTCAGGATTTAAATTGGAGATTAAGAGCTGAAGCATCTTTAGGGATTGATCCTCTATTTCAAAAGGAAACAACCTTCTATCTTTTTTTTCTTTTTTTTTTTCTGGTTCCAGTAGACAGCAGAGAAAGAAACAGCTTCTTCCCTTTGTGCAACAGCCCAACCATTAAAWGTGTTCTGACACACTGAGCACCCAGATCACTCCTCTCCTTTACAGGATTCACACTGCCATTCCCCTGGCCACCATCCCAGCAAACTCATCTGCAGGTGAAGTATGAAACATCTGGAGTTTGCTCAGAAAAGGGATTCATCAGGACACAGTGAGATTTCCCTCGTAAGGCCAGTGGTCAAGACACCTGCCAAGGCAAACAGAGAAGAACCAACAGCTGATCTCTAAAAAGAGAATTGTGTATTTTCTTAACCATGTGCTTGCTTTCATACCTTGCTGGAGCACTTTTGTACACAAAAAACACTTAACTATTTTGTCCTCTTACAGGATACAAAAAGTTTTGCCCTAAGAGGGCTGTGAGCTCCTTGAGAAACAAAACAGTGAGTGACTGCTTAGCTRAGGATCCTAAAAACACTTTTGCAGAAGTTTGGGGTTTTTATAAAGATCCAGATGCACATGTTTCAAAACACAGGAATAACACACTGATGATGAGGGGAAGGAACATAAACCATAACTGAGAATTACTTCATTCCAACTGCCCCATCAGGAAGCTGTCATTAGACATGTCCTCTTATTATTTTAATAATAATTTCTTCTTATATAACACATTCCCACTTTACAAGACCTCAGAAGCAGTCTGCCATGACTTGTAAGCTCAAACCAACATTCAGTGACCCAGGCTGTCACCTGAGATGTGATGACTGCTGTCATTTAAAGTGCCAGAATGAATTTCAGGTAACTTGATTCAAGTCTGCCTTACTGACTTACAAGAGTCATGCTCATGGAGTGTTTCCTTAATTTTTTGTCACTGCTTAATGTCTCCAGTGGCCATTAATGCCCTTAAGTATAGTTTCCTTTTGTGAAAACATATACCTTGCAAACAGCAGAGATGGGATTTTTACTTGTTGTTGGTGAGCATTGCTCCTGCCTCTGTGGCAATGGACAAGTCTCTGGATCATTCCTGCTTTGTGAAGTTGGCTCCTGGGACCCTGGGAAATGCATTCCTGGGATCCAGCATGGATAATAGATAAATAGATAACAGATAAACTGTGGCAACCCCCCARTGCTGCACCCCAGCAATCAGCTGCTGCTTCTGTGGGCCCACTCTGAGCTCTGCTTCCACTGCAAGGGGAATTTAAGGAGCCCAGGGAGACCAGGAAACATTTTCAGTAACTTTGAACAATGAGACATTAGAAAAATAATGTCAATGCACAGATAAAGGAAAAAATTATAAAAGGCTCAGAAAAGCACCCTTATTMTGTTTAAACCACTTTCATCTTTCACACCACACCAACCCAGAGACAGCAAGGCAAGCACAGTTGAAATCTGAATATTTAACTATCCACTTCTAGTTCTAGTGCCAGTTATTGAAACTGCTGTTCTAAGCTTCAGAAAAAAACATACACTGATCACAGGATGCAGCAAAGTGCTCAGAAATCTCAGGGAAAATCAAGGAGCCTATTGAAAAGGTAAAAAGTGATGGAGAGTCTACACAGCTAACCTCTCCAAACAAGTAAMAAGAATCAACCCCACAGTGAGAGCCTGGGATTTGCATCAAATTTGATGAGACATTTAGGAAAAAACAGGACTGGCACCTTTTGAAAGGAAAGATAGTATTTACAGTAAATGAGAATTTAGTAAGCCGTGCATGAGTTACCAGGCTTTGTTCAAATAATGCAGCCTCTTAGTACAACAAGACACCAGAAGGGAACAAACAAAAAAATCCAAATATGTGGTGWATCAGTACATGCCACACAGTTCAAGTGCACTTATTGCCTCCTCAATGCACAGTTCAGCTAGCACAGTTTTGATAGAACTCCTATTGTATGCTTTTCATGCAAAAAATTAATTACTTCTATCTGTCAGGCATCATAAGCCCCACTGCACTAAAATGAGGTTTTGTTTGTTTGTTCCTCTGATATTTTAATTATTGCAACATGATTACAACAGACTAAACAACAGCCTAAAGGTACAGATGTAGCTAACATCTAAAATACACTCGTGTATAAATATGTATGAGCACACACACAGCTATGGACGATGCTTCTTTCCATAAACAAGTAACTCACATAATCAAAGCTTACAACACCTTAGTGGTACCTTCCTGTCATTAACATCCTCCAAAATTGCTCCTAATCACAACAAAGTGGCTTCCAGGTAATGAATAAACATCACTCATTCTTTTAYGGGGTAAAAATGTGATGAGGTGTCAGGACCCAGGACATTGCTCTGGCTGCCCTGGGTGATTCCAGACCCTGGCAGGGGGCTCAGAGACCTTGKCACGGAGTCACCAACACCTGTGCCTTTGATTTTAACCCATGGAAACAATTACCAACTTTGTGTGAGGAGTTACAAGCCACAAGGGTTTGAGTAGAATGATAGTGAATTTGTCACAGGGTGGAAAAGTAGAATTTTGGGGTTTTTAGAATGGGGGTTCAAGAGGGAAGATGGAGGAATCTGGGTGTGTCCTGTCCTTCTTCTCCTTCTTCTTGTCCTCCATTTTCTGCTGTGATGGTGACACTTCTGGATTGGTTTAGAGTAGAGACAGACTGTCTAACACAGGTGATAGGTATTGGAAAATTATTGTAAATAAAGTACACGTAGTTCTTAGTATAAAAAGCTAACAGCACCCCAAGGGCAGGGACTGTGCCACAACCCGACCTGCTGGACAGATCTCAGCAGGTCAGAGAAGGAATGGAACAGATAAGGAAAAATAAACAACCTTGAAAAACAAAACCAACAAATCTTGATTACTTCTTCAGTCGCAGGGCTGGGAAAAAAGACTTTCTAACACCTCGGGGCTCATCTCAAGCACAGAAACCCAAGAATGAGGGAAACCCAGCAAACTTGGTGAGAGATATTGCAGTCATCCAATGGAAATGCACAACACAAACTGTGAACAACAACTGATCATACCCTATCACTTATCCTCATCCTTCCATCTCACTGTTCACATGTCATTCAAGTCAATCTGATGGTTAAATATTAATCAGAGACTCGTTTAAACAGGGAAAGACCTTTAAAATCACAGAGTCCAGCTGCTGTCTTAGACAACCAATACAGAGTGAAACAGTCACCTCCAGCTGACAAACTCTTGCCTTCCATCTATGCATGTGTGGATTTAGAAAGTTTGGGGAGGTGGGGAAGGTTGATCAGCTATTTAAAGGATTCTAAAATCTCAATCTTTTCCACTTCAGAAAGAATTTTGGTACCCAAATATGAACAAAGCAATTATCAAAATGGGTAGGATTATAAAGTTGCAATTTAAAGATGCAGACTGTCAAAAAGAAGTTATGCCTCATCTAATTCTGTAAGGAATAGATTTGATTTCCAAGAGTTATGACCATTGAAAAATCCTGTCCAAAAATACAATACAGTAATGAATATAATAAAGTAATTCTCAGTAATGAAGAGATCCACCTACTGCAGTGGAGTTAGACTAGACCCAAACTTATTTAACTACTTGTATTATTATTGGTACTGATGTTGGGGTGTCATGTGGAATTACACAYGACTGTCAGGCCACAGCCTATGGAACAGGCTCTGGGAAAGGAGCAGCAATAATTGCTCTCTGCACAAGAGAGTGGGCAGAATACCTGGAGTTTTGTCTACTGGATGGATGAYGAGCCTCCCTCCCTTTACAGTTGGTGGCTGTAAAAGGAGGCTGGTAAAAGGTGCAATCCTTTCACAGGCTAGTGAAAATAGAGTGTTTAAGCTGAAAAAATTCCTCCCTGCCCTGAAGCAGGAATATCAAATACTCCTTCTCAAGCAGGAGTATCAAAGAACAGCATCTGACGCTGCTGCACTTACAACATCCCAACCTCAGACTGTAATCAGTTTACCTGATGATGCAGTCTGTCACTCCACAGGACAAAATAGCTCCTACTGCAATATATGTTATTTTTCAAGAAATAACAGTGCCAGCTTTCATGCTAGTTGTAGGATACTTATTCTTATGTCACAAAGGAATCATTTCAATATCATCTCTTTAGGTAACATTCTTTTCCAAGACTGGAACCAAGAAATTGTACCAATCAACCAACATTTTTCTTCCCAAAATTCTTTTTCCAACTAATTCCTTTGAAAAGAGAATGGACAGCTCATGTTCCCTCTATTCTTAAGCCAGATTGAGGGGATAAGGCCCCTGTCCCAACTACCCAGTCTCAGAAGGATGATTTCAGTCTCCTTTTTCTTTTGAAGGGTAAGGAGTTATCACCTGTMACAGGAACTCATACAATTTCAAATAAAGAAAATCATTTACTACAAAATCACTGGGTATTCCCTCAAGATTTCTAATTTTCTTGTCGTTTCTAATTTTGGCACTTTCTGGCTATCTCAGGTTTTCTGAGCTTCACCAGTTCTTGAGAATTCTATATACCTACAGATTCCACAGGGGTCAGAGTAAAGCTGTGAAGAAAATAAGGGAGAATTTACCTGGTTTAGTGGTTATATTGAAGGAAGAGTTCTCAAGCCAGTCAGTTGAGATTTAATTAAAACACAGGAGAAACTACCAGRGAATGATTTATATTCAAAGGGGATTATGGCTAACACTAAACTGTTTACAAAATCAATGGGAACCCAGCACAAAACAGATATAGCTCAGGGGAATACACATTGATTACATTCCTCTGTCCAAGATGCAGTCCTCTTTTCCATGTTCCTCATTAATTCATTTCAAGATTTATGTGAATTGCAAAATAGATGTTCCAAGCTGTACYGAGCTCCAGTTATTTATATTCTGTTAAATAAGGGAAAAAATTTTCCATTCATCTGAAACTAAAATTCGTTTGTCTCMGAACATTTAATGAGAGAGGATGGTTCAGCTCATCTCCAAATTCATCATCTGCTGCACATTATTGAATATCCAATAATGCCAATACTAACCAAGAAAGGACTAGCACAATCTGTTAGCTCTCAGACTGAGCTGACAATTTCCTGATGTACCCAAAACACAAACCTGGGTACTCCTGACAACCAAAACAGTGTTTGGTAAAAGCTCTACATCTTCACAATGTAGAGTTCTGTAGCCTCTTATTTAAAATTAGCAAGGTTCTAATTGCTAAAAAGGACGTTGGTGCAGTGCAGCTCCAGTTTTGTCAAGCCTCAGCTGCCCACCAGCCACGAGGCAGGTCATGTTTGAGCCAAATTTGATATTGTTTGTACAAAAAAATCATCAGATGATAACCAGACACAGTGGCAGTGTCAGGCTCTGAACTGATTCTCAGAGAAAAGAGCAACTGAAAATTGTGCCTTACATTCTTCCACAAACTAGATGCACTTCAGATTGCCACTGACCTTTTCAACAGCACTGATTGAGCTAACTAGACTGAAAGTTAGAAAGCAAATAAAGTCACCAAAGGGGTAGTGGGTTAAAAAACCTCCAGAAGAGAGCAGAARGTCTGACCTTCAAAGGTTAATGTCACTCGTGCCCAAGTAAATGGAGGAAGTGTTTCATGATCAAAACAGTGGTTCTTAAACAGACATTATGTAATTCCAGTGAAACAAAGTGCTTAACCAAAAAATAACTCACATGCACGAGTGATGGTCGTAACTCTTGGAAATCAAACCTGCTCCTTACAGAATAAGATGAGGCATTACCTCTTTTTGACACTCTCCATGAACTGGTGTCTTAAGAGACTSAACCAATGGGATACACAGATCCAAATTTTTAACAAAGACCTTCATCTTCCCACAGGCTTGCCTGGTTTTCCATTTTGTCAGTTAAGTGACAATAGAAGTCCATGTSAGTACTGCAAAATTCCTCTTGCCTAAGAAACCCACAGTGGAAAACAATGCCCATATTCTAGGAAGAGCTCTGTGGAGAAAAAYGAATCAGGACCATTCCTACTCCTGGAGGCAACAAACTCATTGCCATGGCACCCTCACGTGTGCCAAATAACAACTCAGACCTGTCACTGGTCACTGGGGAGGGAGCACTGAATCAACTCTGCACAAAACYGTGGTTTACAGCCTCATGGACGGGGGACTCAAAAGCCAGGAAACAAAACCTCAGCGATCTTCTCCTGAGGGAACAGAAACAGTGGGGATGGGCACAGCTGCTCCTTGAACACCCCCCAGGATGGCTGGCAGGTCTCAGCGCATTTCCTGCTCCCTGGGAAGCACCAGCAGGTACTGAGTCCTGGCGTCACAGACATTTTTTATGAAAAATCCTTTCCTTAGGATTTTTCTCCTGAGAAGCTGAGAGGCATCAGAGGAAAAGAAAAACACTGGTTATCTGTTGCTGTGGAATGCAAYAGGTGCATCTWTGMTTGSTCYCATGTGGTTGTTTTTAATTAATGGCCAATCACARTCCAGCTGTCTCAGACWCTCTGGTCAGYCACAAAATTTTATTATCATTCCATTCCTTTCCTTTTAAGCCTTCTGATGAAATCYTTTCTTCTATTCTTTTAGTATAGTTTTAATAYAATATATATCATAAAATAATAAATCAGCCTTCTGAAACATGGAGTCAAGATTCTCATCTCTTCCCTCATCCTGGGACCCCTGTGAACACCACCACACCCTGGCACCAGCACTGGGCAAGCAGAGTGGCCAAACTGCCCTGTGGTGGTGTTTGAGGGTCCCCAGGATGAGGGAAGAGATAAGAATCTTGACTCCATGGTTCAGAAGGCTGATTTATTATTTTATGATATATATTATATGAAAAGAAAATGATATATTAAAACTACACTAAAAGAATGGAAGAAAGGATTTCATCAGAAGGCTTGCAAGGAAAGGAATGGAATGAATAATAAAATCTTGTGACTGCTCACAGCCTTGACACAGCTGGACTGGGATTGGCCATCAAGTAAAAACAATTCACATGCTGGGCAAACAATTCTCCARATCACATTCCAAAGCAGCAAAACATGGAKAAGCTGAGGCTTCCCAGCTTCCCAGGAGAAAAGATCCTAGCAAAGGGATTTTTCATAAAATATGTCAGTGACAGTGCCCCAGGAATGCACCCCCTGTGCCCAGCCCAGAGCCAACCCAAGGCACACGGGCATTGCTCAGGGCAAACTCTTGGCAAGCTGGATGTTCTCTGGTTTTGCAGAACACAGCAAGTCTCTGAGCTAACACTAACTCAC
The DNA here is from genome assembly GCA_014549065.1 of Cardinalis cardinalis. Taxonomy (NCBI): domain Eukaryota; kingdom Metazoa; phylum Chordata; class Aves; order Passeriformes; family Cardinalidae; genus Cardinalis; species Cardinalis cardinalis. The sequence continues at coordinate 344,154 of JACDOX010000222.1, read as the reverse complement.
AGCCAAATAAGATGTTACTGTGTATTCCTATAATTATCTCAGTTACTAATAGCTACAAGATGTACAGACATAGCCTCTGGTGAAAGCTTGAAGGGATAATACAAGTCATGAAAATTAGGAAAACAAAATAATAAAACAAAAAAGAGAAGTAAACAATCCTAAGGAAGATGAGAGACAAAAAGGAGTTTGCATTTTTGCATTGTCAATTTTATCCCAATTATTTTCAAGCACTTCCTTAAGCCTGKAAGTGGAGAGAAAATAATATTCTACTATTAAACACAGTGATCCCTACAGGGACATGCCTCATTCATATAAGGCATGCACAGCTTCAGCAAGTAAGCTCAGGACAAGATAGAAACAACACAAGATACAAACACTGCAAACATCTTCAACAAAAGCAATAAAAAAATTAGGCTAATATAATGCAGTTAGTCAGAAAATATCCATAGCAGGAAGGAAAACTAAAATTCTAATTTAGAAATTAAAATTTTAAAGGAAGTGATAAGGACAGATACTGAAAAATTTTCTACTGAACACCCAAAGAGTATTTTGAAATTTACCTTTTAGACATGAAGAAGAAATACACCAACTGGAAAAATGAGAAGTTATAGTTTTTGRAAAAAAACCACTGAATACTAAAACTATTACAGGAGTCAGCAAACCAACAGGAAACTCACATCAATATAAGGATTACCTTTGTAGATGCTGTACATACATTTGTACTGATTTCAATTATTTAAATCAAAGTCTCACTAACTTTTTTTATAACTCTTTTTATCAGCCTCCAAAAAGATACAGGTACACAGAAGCAGATCATTAAACAGGGGTAGTTGCATTAGAAAAATACATTTTTGAGATTTTTTTTAGAGGCAGCTACCTACTGAAATGAAATTGATTTGTCTGTCAAAAATCTTACAGACTAAGAGGAATTCTCCTTCTAAAAATTAAATCTGTACATGAATATTTTATAGAATGTCTGCCCTCAGCTGTCAATAACACTTAKAAAATAAAACTGGAAAARAACCCCAACAACTTATTTCTTGCTGAGTAAGCAGTTTGATTTCTTTTCTWCACTTACTTTGGCTGATTTTGTGGTATCACTGTGCTATTCCTTGTACAATCCTGCACCCAGTAAACTCCACACTACCCTGGCAAAACAACAAAGGATGCTGCTACCACTATTATCCCAGATTTTAGGCAATAAAGCAAACCAGATAAACCTGCCCAGATACACAGCACTAAACACACAGATCTTACAGGACCCAGTTTCCTCTTCTTACTTAAACCATGGAAGCGGAAAAATGCAGCCTCCTTTTTAGCTTAAATTAAAATACATCTCCTCATGCAACACAATAAATAATATGTTGTTATTTGGCTTAAATAAATCAATAAATGTGTTTCTATAAATGAACTGCACTGAAAAAAAMCCCAAGTAAATGTATTTTTATTTGAAAATAAAACTTGATACAAATATGTAGAAACAAAATGTCTATAGATATTAAATTTGCTGTSTAAAATTGTCTAAATATATTAAAATTGTTATATGCCAGTGTATCTCTGCTACATTTGGATAATGTCAAAAGCTCAATGCCTTTTAATAAATTCAGAATAGACTGCACTGGTACAGACATAGCCTGTACCATCAGCATACAACTCAATTCCAAATTATCTGAACAGAAGCTGTAAGGAGAAATGCTGGTCAAGGATGACAAATATGCATGCTGAAATAGCAAAAAAAGAGTAGAGCAAACCAAATAGCAAAGCCTGAGGTTAGTAATAATGCCTTTTCCAATAATTTCTTAACTTCTGTGCTTTGTTTTTCAATGCACATTAACTTTGGATACCCAGAACCAAATCAGTAAGTCCCTTACTAAATAAATCTTGCAGGGAAAAATGTGTCAGTATAAACTGACATTTGCCATGGGTTTAGAGACTCTTGTACTTTTAGAACCAATTTTGTTTACCTTCTACTGGCAACAAAATATATTCACACAAGGGAAAAAACAATAGTAATATTTTCTGGAGCAGCCTCCAGCTATGCTATCACCAAGGGCAAAACATACTTGCTACTAAAAATAATTTTTAAAAATATTTTCATATTAAGCCAAATKATATCTTCCATTTGGTTTTTTGTTGTTTTGCTTGTTGAAGGATAAAATCCTAATTTCCTTCAGTAGTTTCAAATACAAAAAAAATCCACAACAGTTGCAGGCAGAAAGGAGTGATTGTTTGGTTTGCTGCCCTTTTTGATTTTCTYCTTTAGGGCAACTAACTTTAGGTAGAGCAAATCCTTCAAGGTTAATCATACAACAGAGAATATCTGCTAAATGTCCTTTTCTGCTGTATTTTGACTCATACTACAGAGCCAGGGCACTGTAAGGCTCCTGGCTCCCCAAAGCCCCCACTTTCATTTTCACCTGAACTGGTTCTGAATTGGACAAACATATCGTATCTGAGCTTGCTGCTTTGGCTAAGGTCACCTAAACATTTGTTTTCGGTTGTTCTACAGGCAAATCTGCACCCCTCCTCATCTGTTGCCTTCTCCAGGACAGTGCTGTGCAAAGCCTGGCCAAGTGCCACTGAAATAGAGATTTTGGGAGTTCACTTGAATTAGCAATATCACCACAGTGTCCCCAGGGTCACTGCCCACTGCTCAGCATCTCCCCAGGAAGCACCAGAGCCTCAGACACACTCACATCCAAGYAGCTGAAATGGCTTAAAAGCTTTTTAAAAAACTTCTCTGAGACACCATGGCAATGAGAACAGTTCCTGAGGAGTTTAATGCTATTTTTTTCCCAAGATCCCTAAATCTATTATACAAACCTGAACAAAGTGATTCTCTACACTCATTTCACTGCATCTGTTACATCTGGTCTCTAATTCCCCAGCTTTAGATCAGTGCTCTACATCCTTCATGTGGGTTTCTCCAGCAAATCAGGTTTTTTCCCTTATGTTCTCAAAACTGGGGAGGGTGGAGGGTGTTCTTTCCAGTCTGTAGGAGATCCTGCTGCAGGACAAGTGCTTTTGTTTCCCTCTTCTGAYCCACCCATGCCAACATTCAGGCAGCCTCCAAACCATCTCTGTTGCTCTACTATTGCCAGCACAGCCTTTGGAGCAAGCAGATGACTTGGAAGCAAGCAAGATCATCTACAACATGCAATTTTACACAGCCAGAATCAAGCCCAAGCCAACGTGTTATCGCTAAACTGGCTGTGAGAACTCCCATTTGGAAAAAGGACCCCCACGCCCCCAGATCATTCTTTAAGAGTAACAGAGAGACAGATTGAGCACCAAATCCACACATCAAGTTTGTTCAAAGTAGCTGAAAAAAATGTTAAGCACCAGCATTTCAAAGGCATTTTCTTTTTCTCATTTCAAAACATTAAACAATGCAAAAGAATCGCCCTCTCTGCAAACCCAAGCACTGCCAAAGGTAACCACAGAGACACAACAGCATCTAAAATAACCCTCCAGAGCTCTTGATGGAGGTCTTTTGGGTTTTTGGGATTGAGATGACTTTTGAGGTATTAGAAAGTCTTTTTTTTTAGCTTTGTGACTGAAGAAGTTGAGATTTGTTGGTTTTGTATTTTAAGGTTTTTGTTTGGGTTTTTTTTGTGGRTTTTTTTTAATTCTTTGTTCAGATTTGTTTAGCAGGTCAGGTTGTGGCACAGCATTTGTTTTTGGGGTGGTGTTAATTTTTTATATTATGAATAACATGTACTTTATTTACAATAATTGTTTAATACTTRTTACTTATGTTAAACATTTTGTTTTTATTTTAAACTAACTGAAAAGTGTTACCATTATAGCAGAAGATGGAGGACAAGAAGAAGGAGTAGAAGGACAGGACACGCTTAGATTCTTTTGTTTTTTGAATTCTTATTTTAAAACTTTAAAATTTATTTTTTTTACTTTGTGACAAATTAACTATTATTTTATTCAAACCCTTGTGGCTTGTAACTCCTCACACAAAGTTGGTAATTGTTTCCATGGGCTAAAATCAAAGGCACAAGTGTGGTGACTCCGTGCCAAGGTCTCTGAGCCCCCTGCCAGGGTCTGGAATCACCCAGGGCAGCCAGAGGAATGTCCTGGGTCCTGACAAAAGGTCAAGATGACAGAATCAGAAAAAAATTAGCTTGGAATTTTCCTGGAGTTTTTCTATGCCAACTCCCTTTTGGAGCTCCCAGACCCCTGAGAGAGGGGCAGGTGTCAGCAGACCCCAGGTAACCAAAGGCAATGGGAAAACTCCATCCCCACAGACACATAAACACACGAGCACACACGGCACTTTTTAAACTATTCCAGTTGTGCTACAGACTTTGAAAAAGGTAGAACTTCAGCCTTGAGGTTTTGAGAGCTAAGCACACAATTTTTAGCAGCTTGTATAAAAATACTGATAAATGGCTTTCATCCAAGCCCAAGCAGAACCTCCTCATTATGTACAAATATTTCTCAGTATTCTTCAGTCCAGCTCAAGCACAAGTGAACTTCTGATCATCACTGGAAGAACAATGCTGATTTTTTTTCTTTCCTTTGCTCCCAAATGTTTGATGCAAGCACTTGTCTGGTTTAAACCACCAGAATTTCACCAAAACTCTTTCAAATCTTTCCCTTTTTCATTGATGCCAGCACGAATGTGACATGAGCTATACTGTATCATAATGTGAAAAAAATTAAAATATTTTGGAAATATCAGGATCAATACAAGGGCTTAATGAGTAAAGGCCAGCAAAAGCTCTTTCTGCTGACAGGGTGGAGGACATACCCACCCACACTGATTGCATGGATTTCTCCCTCTTGCACTGCTGGRACAGCTATGGGGACAATTTGCTGTAAAGGTGCAGCARGATGCTGTGCCTGGAGTGGGGGTAAAACAACTGGAACAATGCCCTGTTGGCAGAGCTGTCTGGGGCAGAAGGAGAAGGGGCCTCTTGCTGCTTTTGGGGTTGAATAACGCTGAAACCAGCCTGACTCATCAAGGCCAGAGTTCAGCCTCCCCACAGGGAGGGAAGATGGGGCAGACCCGGTAAAGTACCCGAGAAAGGAACCAACAATGACACCACTGATAACTGGAGGTGCTGGGCTGGCACAGCTGGCCAGGACACCCATGACTGATGTCATTCTGCACTAGAAAAGCCCAATCCCACTCT
>JACDOX010000222.1:272098-338249 GCA_014549065.1 Cardinalis cardinalis | reverse complement strand
TATAAATATAAATATAAATGGTTTGCTATCCTTAACCCTGTGGAACAAAGATATATTAAGGTTCAGTAACACCTACCCAATCCTTTGGTCTCAGAGCAAGCCTGATGCTAAGCCTGGCTCCAGCTGCACCCAGTCTCCTCTCTGGGGAGGAGTTCAGAGAGCAAGGGGGCCCTTTCTGCACCTCCTGACTAAACAGCAGGGTTTCTCTAATAAACCTTGTCTGAAGCTCCCATTCTGCACACAATGAAGGGTCATTACAGTGAAAAAGATAATTACACTGATATTGAAGGAACATGCATTTTTTTCTCTACTGGTCAGCTTTTAAGTCAGATTCCACTATGATTAGTACCCAACAACATGGCACTGGGTTTTCACTAACCCACCTATCAAATTATWTCCTGTACAGTTCAAGACAATGCAACCCTAACATGTAAGAACATTTATTGATTTGGGGACACAAGATCCCCAATCTCTTCATGCGAACAAAGATTTCAACATCTTCAGAGTAAGATTTTCATTGCCATCCTGCAGGAGTGAGGATTTTTTTTTTCCTTTAATAGCAATGATTATAATTTGTTCAAATGTGAGTTACTAACACAAGAACTGACAGTTGCAAGCCTGAATTCCTTGGGAGCCATAATTATTTATGACACTTTATTACAACAACACMAAAACATATGGTTACCTTATTAGAAATTAGAATTTATTTTCATATAAATCTCAGCATGACATTACACCAAAAGAACTAAAGTTACTCCAGGGGATAGCAAGTAATTCCACTTTCCAGGTTTCTGTAGCTGGAATATGATTTTAAACTAATTAACCTGTAAATATAAAAGCACTTTTGATAACAGAAATAATCTATCCAGAGCCATATRAGGCACGAACATCACTTCCAAAAAACTCTTGAATCTTCTTAGGATAAAAATTTTTGTATTTTGCTGGAACTCTTTCTGTTCACTGGCAAGAACATAATCTCTGCCTGGAATTTACCACCATCCAATGAACTTGAGAGGGAAAGGGTCTATTTTGGTTTTAATTCAGAGTCCTCCACCAGCAGCTCACAGCACAAGGAATTTGCAGTCTCACTATTAAAGTCCATATACCCACAAAGGCAGGACAACTGACAAGTGCCTGCCTTTGGATTATGCTATAAAAGATGATTCTGAGTTCATGTGATGGTTAAGGGTATAATTTTAAATAAAAAGTCTCTCTCTGTGGAAACAGTAGGCAGAACAAACATATTATTTGCATTATATCACCAGGAGAAATGACTTTCACTGATAAACAGGATTACCTACGTAGCAGAAGTTTAAATTTGACACTGTTAGATAACTGAAATCTTAAACAGTAGGTTAACAAGTGTCTTTCAAAGAAAAATTTTTAAAAAGCAACCTGGCATCAAGTTCCATGTTTATAAAATGTTTGGGRGGGTTGTTTGGGGTTTTGGCATTTCAAGKGGGGTTTTGCTTTGGAAATCCCCATGAGAACTTTGTTCCAACTGAACCACTGCCCTCTGTATCTTTCAGACAGAGATGATGATTTCCCTGTAACATTTTCAGATTCTTCTCCTGCCCTCCCCTTTTCTATGAATTCTGCATAGAGAAAAAAAATAATCAGTGCAATTACCATCAATATTTGTCCCAACTCCTTAACTTCATGAAACCACCTGAAACCTGCCCAGTTCTGTAGACCTATCTGTAACCTCACACCTATGCACAGAATGTAAGTTTATCACAGCACACAGAACAACATCTGCAGGACACAGACATCTTGTGATGCAGCTTTTCTGGGAGTACAGCAAGCAGAAGGATTCTCTCTCATTAAAAGCTGATCCAGAAGTCAAGTCAAGGGACCCCATCCAAAAGCACAGTTGTTCATCACTGCCACACAGAAGGTTTATATGGTCCCACATAATGTTAATGCCACCTCCCAAGCCACAGTGCAGTGAAATTAGAACAGCTGCAGTGAAATCACTACAGAGGAGGAGGGGAGAAYTCAACAAAATTCACCTTATTTTACAGAGCAAGAAAAACACCAGCTGTGAAAACTCAGTGGATTGCCAGCAGACTTCTACTCTGAGGGCCATATGCAGGACTGGGTTTATTCTTTTTCAGTTCAAATGGCTTGAGAAAAGTTCTGCACACTGAATAGTTATTTGTGCACAGAATGTGATGAGTCAAAGGATTAAATATTAGAGRTAAGCTTTACGAAGCTCTCTCATCCTCAAAACTCTCACAGAAGCCCCACTTTATGATGAAAGGGTTTTTTGTTCCACTATGTTTTGCAACAGAAGTAAACTTCTTTWTTTTCTCACTAAGGCATGCTGATAGTTGTGCCTTTGCATTTGGAACTAAATCATTAATCTAAAAAGGTTAATTATTCCTGATTTCTGCAACAATGGGGAAAAAACCCAACATCTTCTGTGTGCTGTAATTTTTTTTCTAAGTGACTTCCAGAAAAGAAGCATTTTCTGACAAAACCTACACGAATGTACCTTCAGAACAGATATTTTCARTATATTTAGGTATCTATCTTTCTGTAAAGGATTTCCTGACTACACGTGGAAAAGAAACTGAAAGCAATAAAGGCCACTGTATGTGTCTGGAACGTACTTGCAAATTACAGGGAAATTAAATATGGTTTCATTTTTACAATAGCTAGCAACCAAGTCCTGAGCTTTCAAGCAYACCAGGCAGACGTTCTGCCAGGCCCCCATGCTGCATGCTTGGATCCATGCTCAGTGGAAAATGAACACTCAGTTTTCTCCCTAAGCTTTCATTCGTCTTTATTTCATCTTCCCAAAATCTGCCAAGCCCAGTAAAATTATCATAACTCCTCCTCAGCGCACAAAGTAGGCAGATTTTCTGAATTTGGCTAGCATTTCAGAGCTTAYGTGACATCTTTTAGAAATGAGCAATAATTTGTTAACAACAGATTAAATAACACTTTGGGAGCACAGAAGGGAAAGAGTGACTGAGTCATGTTCCTCCTGAAAGTCACGTGTGCTTCTAGAGCATTCCATCAAGGTCAAAAATTGCATAAATTTTCACAAGTGATAAAGAATTTAATCCATCACTCTCTAAGCTGATGTAACAGTGCTAAGGTGAGGGTCAGGTCATACAAAAATCGTCCTAGAGAGCATACTTAGGTACAGAGGGAAAGAATACAATAGTCAYAAAATGAGAATATTCATCTTGTAGGTCCACTTTAGTGAATGGATCTTTTCTTACATGACACCTGTTACCACAGACCGTTCTCTGGTGACACTGGCTGAGCACATGCTGTGTAATGTGACAAAACACCTTGTGCTATGCCAGTGAACCCCTTTCCATGAGATGCCTCTTGGGGGTGTAAAGGATGACTCAGGTTAACACTGATTTTCTTGTCAGTGAGAAGAAGMATGCATTTGTCCTGTGCTGTCTATCCCAGATAGATCAGATTTTAGCAGTAYTCACAATGGATCAGATCTCAACAGCACCAAGGTAAAAATCACTTTTGTACCAACATAACTTTGCAGGCAGAAAGGGGCTGTAAATGCTTCAAGTGAAGAGGGTAATAAAGAATGGGGAGCTGAAATGTGGCAGAGAAGTACTATTCTTTTCCTCTTCACTGTGAAATATATAGCAGAAATTCTTTTCAGAAGAGATGGCCCTTTGCCTGTTATCTAAAAAGTGAGCATCAGCATGCTGGCTAGCAGCAACACTGGCTCCCAGCTGATGAGCCTTGATTTCCCTTCATCATCTCTGAACTCCAGACTCCCCACATGCTGACCCTTTCCTGCCTCTTGGTTCCTAGTGCTGTGCTATTATTTGCAAAGTAGGCAGAGGTTGCAGTGTTTTTCAGCTCTGAAGAAGTACATAGGAGTATAAATACTGCAGGTCTGCTGCACACATCACACCACACATCTGGAACAATCAGCATCACACAGACTCAGACAGAGTCCCCATGTTGGTGCTGGTTCTGCCACAAATTGCTGCCCACGTGGCACTAACACATATACAACTTCTCATTTTGGTGCTCTTTCTGCCACAAAATGGTGCCCATGTGGTACTAACACGCATTCAACTTCACATTTTGGCGCTGTTCTGCCACAAGCTGCTGCCCACGCGGCACTAACACATATACAACTTCTCATTTTGGTCCTGTTCTGCCACAAGCTGCTGCCCATGTGGTACTAACATATATACAAGTTCTCATTTTAGTGCTGGCTCTGCCACAAACTGCTGCCCATGTGGCACTAACACACGTGCAACTTTCCATGCTCAGTGCAGGTGTCCGTCTGTCCTGTCCTGAGAGCTGCAAGTGTGCACACACTGCTGCAGCTGCAATGCTGGAGTCCTGCAGGCCTGGGCTTGGYTAGCTCAGCTGCATGAGTGCCAGGRTTTATCCATGCCTGTGTGACACAGGGACACTGCTTCAACACTTGTGCCCAAGTACCCACAGCTATAGGTAAACCTCAACCACATGATTAATAGAAATGTTTCCACACATCTCTTCTCAAAAGACCAGTGCTGTAATTGTATCTTATATGCAAGACAAGCAGCCAAATGTCAGAAAATCAGAAAAAGCCCAACTTTTCTGGTTTTAAGTAAAATATATGACTTTTATATAACCCAGAGAATCTCCACTTATCTCCTTCATTCATCACAAGCTTCATTTACTTGTTTGCTTTTAGAAACAGTGTTCCCTCAATACATCTGTTATTTCAAAACTRGAATGCATATAGTGAGTGGCTATCTTATATGTACATCTTGACATAAGAAGCTTCTAAGTACTCTAAAAGTAGTTGCTGAGAATGAATAGTGAAAGCCTGTCAGGTTTAAATTATGTATTTTACAAATTTGTTGATGCCAATTCTTCGATAAAAGTTAGAATCTTTCTAATTTTTTTTTCCACTGTACTCCTAATGTGAGTGTGCAAAGTTAAAAAAGAGACTAATGCTTATCAAAAAGCAGAGCAGACTCAAACACAATACTTCAGAGATCTTACAAAAYGAAAATGACGCCAAACTCCAGCAGGATAAAACTGTGAGTGAGAGCAAGCAGAAAAAAACATTAAAATCAGATGTAAGGTAAAATAATACTTTACATCACAACTGACATGCACAACTACTTCAAGTACACTGGAAGAGATGAGAAATCTGGAAAGCTCCMAGTCAATGATTTGGAGCACTCGAAACTAAGGTGCCACTTACCAGCACATATCACAAGTTTGAAATAATTTAACCTTCCATCTCAAAGGAAAGAGTAATCTTACAYGTCCAGAGTTTAAAGGCTTAGCAAAAACAGAGAGAAATTCAGAGCTACAGCTGAGCATGAGCTCTTCCTTGCTTCCACAGGTGTTTTGTATGTTTAGTATATGTTGCTCAGGTGTTTTGAGTATTTAATCCTTACACACAGAAATTCAAAACAGTAAAAGAAAGTCCATACTATTTCAACCTCCTGCTGAACTGTACTTTCAGACATGTGCCTTTGCTCTCATTTGTTTAAATCAAAGCTTCACCATGCATTTGAGACTATTGTACAGYCAGCTATGAAATGATTCTATTTAGGAAATTAAACACGAAGATGAGAGGAAAGAGGTTAGAGAGGCATAAAAAGAAATTCTGCAGAAAGCAGAGGAAGGAGGAGTGGAAGGAAGCTCTTCACAGGGCTGAAAGGAGTCACCTCTTGGCTAATCAATTTGTCAGTCTGGAGCTCCCTTGCTCAAGGGCCTCTCTCCCGTCTTACCTGCACAGAACTACACTCCTTCTAGCAAATACATAATTTCATAAAATGCAGAAAGCAACCCTCTCCTCTATCCCATGGTCTCCAGCAGCAAAAGCAGCTGTTTGTTCTGTTGCCTCATGTGTCACCCACACAGTGGGTCAAAGTCAGGGATTTAATTTGCCCTTCCAAAAATTTAAGCAACAGACCCAGGTATGTTGCAATTCCTGCTAATTTCTTTTAAAAAGCTCTTTTTTCCACCATCACTACCACAAATGTACTGCCAATATCTCCAAAATCGCTTGGGTCAAGATGTTTGAATTTTTTCCACAGAAGAAAAAAGGGACAGTCTGCGTCTAGGTAAATAGAAATWCTAAGTACTGTAATTATTTTAAAAAACAGCAAAGAAGAACCCAGCAAACACTGGGTTATGTATCATAGCTGATAAACAGCCTGTCCTCTGATGTCCAAGAAGTCCTTGTAGTATGTAAAAAGCACTTGTTCAGTKTTTTGTACCAAAAAAGTTTCTCTCTTGGCACAATACATCTGCTGCCTACCCTTAAGAACACATGTGGGAACTGTTTTCCCAGTGAATGAAAGTGAATATAACAGACCATTCAAATTAATGTTTGCAGAGAAATTACTAAATACCGYAAGATTTAAAGCTGCACTTTACTGAACATATTTATAAAATGCTATTTCAAGCCATTCTGTTCACTTGTATACACTAAAAAGCCCTTTTATGAATRCAGGATCATTTCAGCACAATCCCCACACATCTTTTTTTATTCTTTCATCCCTAATCCTCAGTATTTCAATTCTTATGCTATATTTTGACAGCTTGTCAAAAATGCCATCCCCTTCCATCACCAGTACTATTGCAAAAACAATCAAGGGAAATATTTTTTACAGAGTAGCTCAAAAACTTCCTACGATGGTCAAAAAATAAAATATTGCAGCCTGACATACAAGAGTATTAAAAAAACCCAACCCACAATGCAAAGGCARGAAGGAATGTGGAACACATTGAATCACCCATTTATTTTTTAAGAAGTACATCACAGCTCTGAATAACAAGCTCTAGAAAACACTGGGAWACAAAAATGAGAGTAATACTCCACTGCATTCATTCCTGTGATGGCATAACACATGAACAGAAGTACCTCAGCCACAATCTTCTCAGAAATAGGTCTCTTATGTACCATAGGAAAGCCATTTCAGCAAAGTACCTGTCCCACAGAAGTGCTTCAGGAAGAACTGCAGGTCATCATTTTTATATCCGAGCCACAGCACTCCCTCACACTCACCATTCTCACAAATGCCTGCACAATTCCCACCTCCTAAATTAATGCATCTCATGAAGACACTGTTCTCTAAGAAACATTTTAGAAGGTAGGTGCTACTGTCTGAAAAAGTGGTTTAAAATTTGTCCTGACAGCGTGACCAYGGTGCAGAAAGACACAACTGCAGCAATGCAATACACCTACAGACAGGGGGCCAGCACCACCTGGAACCCTCAATTCATGAACACAAAAAGGGGCCCTGTCATATTCACCACCATGAAACTGAACTTTGCAATGAAATTCATTCATCTACCATTTATTTCATATTACAKATTCATATGTAATGAATATGTAATTAACATTACATATTACATATTCATCTACATATTTATTTCATGTTTTTGAATAAGTTGTTGAGGGAATGGGTCTTTGAGTATTTTGTTTACCTTCACAATATGCAGAGTCCCCTTGGACAGAGAGATAACCGTTCTTGCATTCACAAGTGGCTTTTGTGTTCCAGTTTTTGCACTCTGAGTTTTCACCACACCTGTGTCCCTCTGCACAGAAGTTATGGCCTAAAATACAAGGAACACACAACAGGCTTTTAAAACATGTTTAGTTCAGATATTCAGGTATTTACATTGACTGCATCACTCAAAAACTTAGGCATTTTACATTCCAAATTCTCTCTATGAACATAGTTGGTGCACACAGACTTTTTTTTGGATTTCTCCATCAATTCATTCTCAGAAAAACCATTTTCTTTGAAAAGATATTTGTATGACTAGTTTTATTCAGAAGAAAAGACAACTCCAAAGCAGGAAGCAATGACAATTCATTACTGTTCTACTGAGCCCACGTAGCATTAAGTCTCTGATTGTCAGGAATTGCAATGCTAATAAAATAAGTTACATCAAAAGGACAATGAAGTGTGATATATGAAACAAAGCCCTCAAAATTCTCTTATTATGCATAGCCATGTGTGCTTTTAGTAGACCAAAATGAGACACTGCACAAAATTGTAGCGGTAGTCAAAGCAACCTCATACACTGCCTTGTAATTCTGCCATCAAAAACCAGCTCAATTGTTTCTACAGTTCATAATTATTCCATGCATCATGTTCTATCGAGGGGAATTTTTATTAATCTCTCCTTTTTCCTTCACACAAGTTCTCAGTAATTTCTTTGTGAACAGTTTCTCTTATTACTTGTTTCTAGAAATACGGTGAACTTCCCCACCTCCTTCTGTAAAGGTACAAGTGGCTGAAATTCTTCCTTTCTGGTTTTCAGTATTTCTCAGAGACATGTCAACGTCTTTCTCTGCTTAAGTCTAAAGTGAAAGCAATTGTAACTCCATCTCTAAAGTTACTCCACTGGAAGCTAAGAAATAACTTACAGAATTTGACAACAGGATTTTTTTTCCTCCCTCCACTGATGTATGTTTTATGGATTTTCTCTATTAACATCCAAGAGTTCATTTCTATTTGTCTGAGATCTATAAGCAGTCATTTTGGTAAACCCTATTTTGTATCCATTTTCTGTCCTGGAAGGAGGAAAAGCAGAAACCCACACATATCTATTGGTATTCCAGCTTGTGCTGATCTGAATACCAGAGCAGTTCGTGCCAGTTCCACCTGGTCATAAAGGAGCAAACTAAAAGTTCATGTTCATTGATCATAAACTTCCTAACACCCCCTAAAAACAGCAAAGAAAAACACAACCCAGACTTTAACATCTAAATGCCAGATTCAGGTCTCTATTTATGTCCCTTGCTTTGATATCATATTTTAATGTATTTTTAGTTGTCTATCCTTTGCTTTGGTATTATATTTTAATGTATTTTTAGTTGTCAATCCCTTGCTTTGATATCATATTTTACTGTATTTTTACACACACACACTTCAGTTGTGTACTAATTTAACACTCAAGTTGTGCCAGCTCAGTGCACTCCAGATTTATGTGTCTGATCATCTAATGTTGAGTTCTGAGGTATTGTTTTTTTAAATATTAACACGTGTTAGCAGTGTCAATATCCAATTCTACACTTAAAGTTCAAATTCATTTTATTAACAGCCAAGGTATCTTCTTTGTGCTCAGCTGGCTCCTTTTTCCATTGTAAACCAGCTTGAGAAAAAGAACCAATTCCCTTAATGAAACCTTCAGTTATCCCTTTTAGTCTTTACTCATTTCACAGTCTGGTAAAAACAACTCAAGTATTCCAGATCCAGCCTTGTGAAGCCCAGGTACATTTTAGACTGGTAAAATAGGGTGCCAATACACTGCCTTTAGCCATTTATGCAATCACAGTATTTGACTTCTCATTTTTGCCTTTATAACTATAATTGAAACTGAACACTGGAACCCATCTCCTCAAACTTCCCCATTCAGCATCTGATTTATGCTCCCCACACAGGATTACTATTCTACTGGCATTCCAGATAACATCCAAGAGACAGTAAGTTYTATAATATTTTCTTTGTTTCCCCTAAGACTATGACATCCTGGTCTGTTTCCTGCCTCTTTAGAATAATTCTCCTTTGAGCTCATATTCAGCATGAGTTTGATTTGATTATTATTGGGTCAAAACCTCTGTAACATAGCAGTGTATTGAGCTAGGCAGTATGAAAATATCACATGGATTCTTACTCTGTCTCAGGGTATTTGGTTTATATTTAGTTCTATTTCCCTCTCATTCAAACCTGTAAAAAAAATTTCATCTCTATCAGTATGTTTTAGTTACAAGAGTGCTGGTACGTAGCATCATGCAACTTTCTGCAACAAAATTCTGTGTTTCCAGGCTCTTTTTATCCTAGTGAGTCAACACTGTACCTTATGATCAGCCCATGGCAAATTTAAGACAATTAGCCAAGTTGGTGCTTCTCAGAGTTAACTCTACTCAAAGTCCCAGGTCCCAGATCAACCACTCCAACAGCACTTTTTCCCAGGCACAAGCCAGCAATTAATTTTCACATCACAGCCCTGTGAACCCTTCATTGTTTATTTGCCACCTCTGAAACCTATCTGTAGATATGATGGCTACCCTACCTATCCATTTTTTGCCACTAGAGCTGTCACCTGTTTTTAAAAAGAATCTCTGGAAAAATCTGGATTGGTTTTGTTTCCTTTATCAACTCAAATATGAACAGTCTCCATCCAGAATCAGGTTTTCACGCTTGAAGGCTATTAAAAGAGCATTACATTAAAAAATCTTTAAAAATTATTTTAGTGTCTATTTTATATTTAAATAATAATTTTAATAATTAATTTCAATATTTAATTTTTAAAATTAAGTTTTAAAAGTAACTCCAGATCTGTAACTTGAGAAAATCAAGGCTCTAAAAGATATTCCATTTTTCTCCTGTCATTAGGAATACACAATCATAGAACATCTACTATACCTCTAAACTGTCTTGGCATTTATTATCACAAAAGACCTGTGAAACACTGATTCTTCCCTGTTAGAACTGCTGTCTAGAAGTGACTCCACTTTCCAACAGCATTTCAGCAAACTTGCTCAATACCTCTGTGAGTGGATAGTGGAAGCCATTCCTGCTAAGAGCACACATGGTGCTACAACATTTTATGTCACCAAGCTTTTACAAAACAACTGTAATTTAAGGTTAACCAGCAGGAAAAAAATGTACTTGAGGGAACAGAAGAGCAAGGGTTCACTGTGCCTCTGTCAGAAAAAGTACACCATTGCTTGGATCAGAGGTTTGTCCAGATTTTTTTTTTTCCCAGCAAAAATGCAAAATTAGCACTTCAAAAGAGCCAAAAGATGCATATCAAGGAAGTGTGGTCCTTGGATTTCTTAGACATTGGTCCAAATTCTTCCCAGCACAAGTTTTAGAGCCAAATATCTGATTTTTATTAATTCTTTGGTGTGAAATGGCTGATAGGATTCCTTAAAAATACCTCCAGAGATGCCAAAACCACCCACTGATCCTGCAGTGGGATCCCTAAATCCCACATGGGTGGGAGATAGCAGAGGGCACACATCTCCACTGCCCAGCCAAAATAACAATTCATTCAGAATATTCAGCAAAGGCTTATCTGAGATAGTCAGCTCCTCTCTAAATAGAAGGATGGCTTAAAATAGAATCATCACAGCAAGCAGGCAATTGGAGAGGATTTAACAAAACCACAGAAAATCTTAAACAGTTCTGATAATCTTCAYGAATTCCAGGCCAGCACAGATGACAAGGCAAGCATGAATTAAAATTACAGATGAATGCATTCAGAAGAGATGCCAGAAACCATCTTGCCTGCACATACACAGAATCATGAACGTGCACAACAGCCCTTCAAAGTCATCCAAAACACAATTYGATACTACCAGGGGAATGAAATATTGAAGAGTGTGTTTAGATTTTTATGGGCCTGATGACCTCTGTTCGTTCCCCAGACATTTCTGATAACATTGCTCTCCTCCTTCATCAAAGCTGCTRAAATGTTTGCTCCATCATTTGCTGAGGAAATACAAGTTTCTTTCTACTCCTTCATTGTGAATATAGAATGAGCATTAATAAATGTACTAAGACAATTAGGAAAACAATCAGACACATGCTAGGAGTCAGAAAACCATCATGGTTTCTTGTGCAGCATCAGGAACTGCACAAATGGCCTTAGTGGCCTCAAGTCATATATCTCAAATTAAAAATATATTCCATTTTGGGACACCTGAACATTGCTCTCATTTTTCCAAGCAACATCTTGCAAGTCATGGTTCCCAGAACCTGCTTCTGCAGAGCAGCACACTAAGCTGCTTTGCTGTCATCCAGTTTTTTTACATACTTGCTGATTTGGCTTAATTATTGATTTTAAAATGCAAGAATTCATTCAAGACTTCAGCTGCAATCAATAAATTTTAGATCTGTATCTCGTCTTTCTTTTTTTTTATGGTCAACACTGATGTGCCTCTCCTTGCTTCTGAGGATTTCCTTCTAACTTCTGTACAATTTTCTGTATTTCTTACAGTGGCCTTAGCTGKTCACATCAAAAACTGTAAAAGCCCTGTTCTCTTGCTTTTCAAGATATCCTCYATTTCACTGTTTTATACTGAGAAATCTCTAAATGTGAAAACAAAAATTGTTATAATGCTTCCGTTAAAGCTTCAGCACTGTTCAAAAATCCAAGGTAGTTCCAACCTCAAAATCTTTTCTACTGTTAGGATTTAACCCCACAGTTACAATATAAAGATGTAAGGTAAATCTGAGGGAGAAGTCATGAAGARTGCTAAAATTTGCATTACCAATTATGTCTTTCCATGATCTGACTCAGTTTTTAATGAGTCATGTGCAAAGCAGCGCTTTGAACAGCAGCTTTTACACCTTCAGAGACTGTGGACAGAACTCAGTTGTCTGACATAAAACAGCAACTTCATACATTCTTTCAAGCTGCTCTGTGAATGCAGAGCTTATTACACAGTGCTTATCTGTGTGCAGTAGAATAATGGTAACTACACAGCCTAACAAGCTTAAAAAGGTTTCTTCTTTTTCAGATAGAAAGCTCTTCTAAATCCTAAGTAATGCTACAACTATGTTTAGAAATAAACTAACTCATATTTATCAACTGCCATTAAATCTTAATAAATCTAAAACCTTGGAATAACTCCTACCTCACAGCAATAAATGGGAAAAATTCATTTTCTGAAGAGTCAAATCTCAGTTTCACAKCCAGGCTGGAAGAGATGTGAAACATGCACAACTGAAGAGCCTTCTCACCCTCTGACTAAAAAACTAAAAACCTTCCCAAAGCAGCACAAAGAAGGGTGGCAGAAGCCCCAATTTTAGAATTAAATGCTGCTCCCTGCTGTAAAATGTGTATTTCACCTCAATAAGATTCTCCCTTTCCTAACGAGTGTCAGCAGGCAATATAAATCATCAGTCCCACCATACTGCAGGACAGCAAAWAATTATTTTCTCTAGAAACAAAACCACTCTCACTACTTCATTATTTCATCACACTCTTTCTTTTAAGAAGAGCACATGTGAAGTTGCTAAGGCTGGTCAGGCTATTTTTACGTATTAAAAATTGTGAGCATAACAACATAAAAATTCTCTCATGAAGTTTTATTTGAATCACTCATGCAAAAGAGAAAAAAAAAATCCACTCTTTCAAAATTATACACTGTCTTTGGCAAGGAGAAAAACAGCTAAAGGGAACAATAAAACACTTTCATGACACTATTTTTTATATTAGTTTTGTCCCTGGGCTATAAAAAATGTAGCAGGCATGCTGTAAGAAAAATGAGTGATTCTCAAAAGTAGTAAAAAATGTATTTTGTGACACGATTCTTTGTGAAACTTGAAAATTAACTAAATTTTCTGTAAGCCTAAAAGACAGTTTAATAACACCACATTGTCCTGCTGGAAAGTATAAAGTGGCCACATAGTTTAAGCAGACATTTATATTAAAGCACGGAGATGAAAGGAAAAACTGGATATACTCTACATGACAGCCAAGGATTGATCCCATATACAGATTTGGCGAGGTTCATGCATTCAGTACATGAAATCACAAAAATAAACTGTCATTTAAAAGCAGAGTTCTTCCATRTTACTCTCACCTGCACACCTSACACAGCCACCTCCCTGAAATCTGGAAATTGCCTCCTAGCAATGYGCTATTACCTTCTGCTGCACTACAAACTCATGGGGCAAGCCTGAAGAAGAGCAGACACTATTTGCTGGCTTTGTTTTCCCTACCATTTACAAACAATAAKGACTATCTAGGAAGGCTACCAGCTCTGTATAACAGTATTCAACTCTTTTCTTTGCTGACTCACAATTTCCATCTCCATGAACACCCCGGATTTATGTTTTACCCTGCAGAAGCTATGGCACTCATCTGTTATTGTGGGAAGTACTTCAGAGGGTACAGTCTCATGCCACAGCATCATGAAGATACTTTATTTCTGTGGTTTTCCTTCCTTCTGCTGATCCCCTCATATTTATCCTTTCATTAAATGGAAATTCCTTTGCTGCAGCTAGAAAAGCACAAGATGTAACCCTTTCAACCCTTGCCCAATTCAGCAATTATATTCTATAACTCTACAGAACATGAAATTCAGTAGAAGACTTCTGTTTCCGCAACTATAAATACTAAAAACACACTAATTGCTACAAAGCCCAGAACCTAGCAGTCACCAACATGAACTGATAAACTTAACACAGAAATAATACTCTCATTTAACATTGCTAGTAAATGCCTGCTAAATATTCTGTTGAATAACTTAAGGCTCAGCTAAGGACTAATGCAACAAATTACCTGCATCATCATTCATACAATGTGGAATTTGCATGTGATGTGCAAATGATCTGTGTGGCCTTCCAACAAATAATTTTGCTTATTCAGGACAGCAATTATTACAATATGTCTTCCTTACTACTTTGGCTCAGACAAAAAGAAGCTGAATACAGTCTGGGAAAGAAGTCAGCTTTCCAAAMAAGAGGAGCAATCTATCCTTTCCCAGGAAAGGATATGCTGGCACAGGACAGGATCAGAAACTGTGGCCTGCTTGCCATATCAGAGAGCACCTGTTTGCTGGACAAAACCCATACCAAATATGGAATTCTTAATAAATATCCATTTTTAACAACAGCACATGATGAAATTATATATTCCCACTTTGGGTTGCATGCAACTGAAGCAAAGTGTCAAGCAGCATATATTCTACATCAAGATATAAAAGCAACTTATGAGTGCTAAACTAAATTTATGCCTTTGTAAAGTTGACAAAAATCAATTATATCTTTAGGCATCATTTTCAAAAGAATTTTAAAAAGCCATGATGAAATACAAAAAGAGGAGGTATTGTTTTAGCAGTCAGCTAAAGCAGAGCTGAAGTGGAAGTTTAATGTGTCAAATTGAATGCATCATGTACCAGAATTCCTGGGAAGGGAAAATACAATTTCTTCTCTTGCTTCTAGAGATCATCACATAAATATACATATTCATCTTATATTATAAATAATGAAGCCAGTTTGGGAATGAATATCTAAAAAGAGGACCTATCACTAACAATAATATGGAAGGGAATAATTATGGAACTTTATCTCCATCAACACTTTGAAGCTTTCATATTTCTAATCCTTTTAAGTAATGAATGCATTCTTTTTCAGTACTGCACTACATCAAACTGGGCCATCTGTTAAGAAGTATCATTAAGACATCCAGCCCTCTGAGGGACAGAGAAGCAACATTTACTGCTTGCTTAAATAGTTGCAGATGTTTCTAGAAACTGCTAAAAATAAATTAATGTGTATACTCTTAGACCATGACCCAACAGGGAGTCTCAAGCATGCTGGTCCCTGCAACCACATGCATGCACTTTTTAGGTTCAAGGCCTCAGTAAATATTTAACCRTGCATATTTACTAATTAATATTTACTGGCAGAGGGAGAGGTTCAGAGCCCCTTCACTGCCATCTGCAATGGCACTGGAGGTATTTATATGCAGGCAAGACAAATATTCCAGCAGAGCTCAATAACCATCTAAGCCTGCAAATGTTCCATGCTCWTCTGGCACATCTCCTGCTTGAATCTCTCAGGTGCAGCACTGAAGGCTGACACGTGAGTCCTGAGAGACCAGGCCCCCCTTGAGCTCAACTGAGACTCAGCACCGAGGGAGAGATGAGGAACAGAGATACAACACACAGGGAATGATTACTCACCCAGAAATCCACTGATTAGAACACAATTTTTAAAAAAAGCTTGCTCAAGCCTTAACCTTGTGACACCTGCACGTTCCTCATTTAAGGGGATTTCCTCAATTAAGATTTTAGCTATTGCCTGTTCAGTCTGGGCCAGCCTACAGCCAGGACTCACAGGGCTGAAAGGAAGAGGAACTGCATCTCAATATCCTCTGGAAGGAGGAAAAAATGAGGTTCTGGGCTCTAGCATTAATTTTTTCATTTTTGTTTTGCATTGGTATTATTTCATTGTCCAGCTTAATTCATAAATTAGTCCTGAGACTGCTCAGATCTAAATCARCCTCCTAATATCCATCCAATTAGAATCTTAATGCTATTTTTKAGGTTTTAAAATAGAGACCTTGAAAAAACACTTTCAAAACCCTGCAGTTGCAGGTATAAGGAACAAAATATATTTTTTTTTCAAATACAACATCATTTTAATAGGATGTTTTAGGAGATAATGGTTCCTTTCTCCTCCAGCTCTTCCTTTTCTCCCTCCTCCTGCCTAATTCAGTTCAATTACAGCTTTGTATCTGCTAAGTCTTCTAACCAAGGGAGTATCACACAGGGGTTTTACAATCATGCTTATAGAGGTCCTTAATATCTTATTAAAAAGGAATTGCTCTTTTCAATGCATTCCCATATTGAACAAACAACTTGTATTCCTTCCAAGCTGGCTTACCTCTACAAACACTGCAGCACTGGTTCTCTGGGAGAACATGATCTTTTTCTGAGCAGTTCAGTGGTGGACAGGTCTCTGTTACTTTGACTAAAACTCCATTCTGAAAATAAACAACATTTAAAAAAAATACATTGGTGAAAATACATCCAGCGACAAGGATCACATACTTTTCCATCCACAGCACTAGTAATCTCCAGTAACAACACTGGTAAATTAGCAAGARGCAAGTTAAATTCATTTGTTCCACCATAACATCAAATCTGGAGTAATCTACTGTGCATTTCTTTGCACTAAAAAAAAAATATTAAAAGGCAAGGCACTTCATCTCAAAATTCTATGCTAATTTTACCAAACATGTAATTTCATATTCGGTAAAAGTCTCAATATGAAGTCTCATAGCTGGTARAAGTCTCATTTTACCAACATGTAGTTGTCTTCTTTTCAAGTATTTGAAGGAATTTAAGAATTTCAATCCAGCTTAAAGATAATCTTAGTGCTTTCTGCATATCTGAGCTTTATGCCTCTTATTTCCCAGTCCACATACTTCATTGATAAGTTAACTCCAATTTACATGGCAAGACCAGTACTTTCAAGTGTTGTGCTGCTCTGTTGTGTCCAAGAGTCTGTTCCTTAGAATTCCTGATCACCTTATTTCCAAAGTCAGATCCTTCAGAGAAGAAAGCTCATCTTGAGAGATCCCTACAGAAACTGCTGTGTAAAAATCAAGCTAAAGACATTGCTATGATTTTGATTTCTAGATTTAGAATAAGACTGTGATAGGAGGTCTAGATGCTAGAAACTTTCTGTAATCATAGACATAAAGCCTTCATGGGGAGATTTTTCCACCAAACTTTACTCCATCTTCTGCCATCCATCAGATCAGCCTCACTATGCCTCCAGACCAAACAGCTCTCCAGCACTTAGTTCCTTATTTCTTAACATCTTGTCCCAAAATAGCCTCCTCTTTTACCTCATCTTTTACCTTATCCCCCCTCCAGCCTTCTCCATACCATAATTTACTTGTTCAGCACCCCTTCTGCAGCTATGCCACCACTGAAAACTAGCAAGTGGAGCAACAATTAACAACTGGGATTTTTGCTCAGTAGGAACTACAGTAACTACCCCACAGGACTGCTCACACCTGAGTAATCTCATTCTCCAAGCTATGAAACTCCACTATGAAAGTAGGCAGCCTGCTATGTTGCCAAAACTCCTTTTTAACATCAGTCTAGTCCTCACTCCTCCCAGAATATTTTTCATGACATCTCAGATGTCAGAACAAAAAAGCAGAATAAGAATTTCTGCTTTCCTCAAATAAAGAAATTTCATTTTCCAGCTATCATGCTTGCAGAGACAAATTTAAAAATACAATCCAAACATATCTAGGGCTGGGAAAGCAGAGGAAAACCAATACCAAAAAACAGACAAAACCTCATTAAAGCAATCATTGTCGTAATCTGAAGGACCAGATGTGGTGTTTGTGAGGGTCCCCAGGACAAGGTGAGAGATGAGAATCTGACTCCACGTTCTCAGAAGGCTGATTTATTATTTTATGATATGATACTATATTAAAAGAATGCTATACTAAAACTATACTAAAGAAAGAGAAGGATACATCAGAAGGCTTCACAAGAATGAGAATAAGGGCTCGTGACTGACTCAGAGAGTCCAACACAGCTGATGGTGATTGGCCATTGAGTAAAAACAATTCACATGGAACCAATCAAACATGCACYTGTTGGTAAACAACGCCCAAGCCACATTCCAAAGCAGCAAACACAGGAGCAGCAATCAGATAATTATTGTTTTCATTCCTCTCTGAGGCTTCTCAGCTTCCCAGGAGAAGAAATCCCGGGGAAGGGATTTTTCAGAAAATATCACGGTGACAACCAGATACATGACTTTGAAGGGAGGATACTGAAATTACCTGTGAGTGCACCCTGCATGAAGAAACATCCAGTGCAGAAACTTGCTCTCATAGCTACACAACACTGTGCCACAGCACACTGCAGCACAGGCTCACACAGGTAAAAACCTCTGCTGGTTATCAGCCCTGCCACCTCACCTCACCAACTCAGCTCTGCCCCTCCAGGCTCCAGAAGGAGATCTCACCTACACACTGAGGAAATTCCCTGCTGAGTCTACAAGGCACAGATGATGTGCCCGAGGTGCCCAGCATCTTGCAGAACTTCCAGCTGTGCAGTGCAGCCTTGCCAAGGAATGCAAATCTGTAATTCTGGAACCGCTGCCCATCACTGCCCCTGACATAGCAATCTCCAGGCTGAGCAGGGCCAATTGCCTTCACTGGCAAGCTGCACCAGCTGCTGTCGTGAGTAATGCTAAAAAAACCCCACAGGCATCTGCTTTTCTTATTTTTTGTGAGAAAAAGCAGCTACAGAGGGCACACATCATCAGAGCAAGAGCAGTGAAGTTAATGGAGGCGTTCGGTCTCCTCCTGATCTCACTTCCACAGGGGAAAGGCAGGAATCCCCCACGGTTGTCTGTGCAACTGCAGGATCAAAGGTGATAAAAGAACCAGACACTGAGCCATCACTTACTATCACGTTATCAAACAAGCAGCTAGAACAGCTCTGGCTGTAACTCATTGCCTATTTAAGCTCAGACAGGGCAATTACAGCAGAAAGAGTAAAGTATGTCAGCACACCACCAAACGTGTTGACTGACAATAAATCTGGCCAGAAAAATATGGCAAGAAACGGTATGAAAGTCAAATGAGTGTCAGGATGAGTCAAAAAGCTAAAGACAAATTTATTCCAAGCTCACTGCTTCTTTARTGACTCACAAGGAGATTAAACAACACAAATTGAGAATTCCATTAATTTAACGACAGTAAGATTTTATTTCCTTAAGTCTTCTATTTTCTGCAGAATTTGCATCTTGGGAAAACAAATTAAACTTATTTGTAATTAAGTTTTAAAACAATTAAACCATTTCCATGTTGAGTATTCTTTGRGTTAAAATTAATTTGTTATAAACTAGTACAGATCCAATTATAAGAATTATCATCATCAGATTTCAGATTTTATCCRCTGAGATAAGTAAGAAGAGTTCACACTTCAGAATTATTGCTTCAGGCAGCCTTAGAAAAATTATTCCTTTTTATATTCAATTCACATATGTAGTAGTCATAGAATGTGAACAGAAATAGATGTCAAAAAGACATTTTTTTCTGGAATAAATGTATCAAACCTCAGTTGTGACATACAATCCACAAAGAATGAGATCTGGAGTCAAAAACTTACAACAAGATAATTAAATTTCTTGTAATTACCAAGGTAAGTACATACAAAAAAGGATTGGATGTAAGCCTAATCAGTGACATGCAGTGAAAATCTGAACAATAAACAGCTCATCTCGCGTGATTGGCTTCAAAAACTATTTGCAAGATTTCAGATAAGGCTATTTTGGTGGGGGCTTTTTCCTGTCTGAATTTCTCTCTGCCCTGGTTCCAGACAAGACAGAGTTGATCTCTGCAGTAGCCAGGAGGGGCWTGGCCAGGACAGGAGGTTGTCCTACAGCACCTCACTCTGATGTGGGGCTGCTGGGGTCCAGAGGGAGCACTCAGGTTTTGCTGTTCCCTGTGAAATGATCACCTCTTCCCTGTACCCTGTGTCATTACTATTATTGCTGTTACTSTTWATTTTCTTATGTCCTTGCTGATTCCAATAAACTGTTCTTACCTAAACCCATGATCTTTACCTTTTGTACCTCCAGTTCTCTCCATCCACCCAGGGAAGTGAGAAATGTTAATTTTCTTATGTCCTTGCTGATTCCAATAAACTGTTCTTACCTCAACCCATGATCTTTACCTTTTGTACCTCCAGTTCTCCCCATCCCACCCAGGGAAGTGAGAGACGTGGTTTCAGACAGAGCACCACATGCAGTATCACTCCTAAGCCACAACAAGCTGGTATTGATCACTCTCTTAGGACACAGGTTCAAACAGCAGCCTCAGTTGTCACTCTGAAGAAGTACATAATTCCTTATTTTTACAAAAAACTTTTTAGTCAGCCTTCCTGAACGCTGTGGGCCCTGTCCATCTTGCATGGCACACTGTGACTGCCTGYTCCCAGCATTAATGAAGAGGCATTTGTTTTTGTACCCTTTGCCGTCAAGCATGTCATCTGTTTATGAACAGGCATCATGTCATTCACAGGCAGSTGATCAACTGCAAATTCCCACTCCAAAAAAAGTTATAAAAACCTTTCCATTGACATTCAATGGCCCACATCACCACACGGGTGAAACCCAAAAAAAAAAAGCCCTAAACAAACCAACAAACAAAAAAAATCAAACACTTATTGAATGCAGAAAGGTGCAGTTATCAAAAGCTCATACACACTTGCACTTTCTGGCCTTCTCACCACAAGAGAGAGATGGAAAAGCTGGGAGAGATCAGCCATGGACCATGAGGATAAATAATAGCCTGGAGCATCTAACAGGAGGAAAGGCTGGAGAGGAGAAGGCTCAGAGGGACCCTACAGACACACATAAAGACAGCTGCAGGGCCCACAGGCACAAAGTGAAACACAGCAGGGCCCATGTGAGCATCAGGAAACACTCCTGCAGTGTGGGGCTGCTGTGCAGTCWYCATCCTTGGGGATACTCAACATCTGGACGCGGTCCTGGGCAGCTGGCTCCAGGTAACCCTGCTCGAGCAGGTGAGCTGGACAAGATGACCTCCAGAGGTCCCTTCCAGCCTGAACTGTTCCATGATTGTGAGAAATACCTGTGTGCTCCTTTTGTCATTGTGGATTCATCTAAAGAGTGTTTGTGGGCAGAGTTCCAGCTGGGAATGGTTGTTCATGAATAACATCTGTGCTTATGGTTAAGAGGATGTGCATCATAAATATTTTTAGTCTGGATTAGTTTTGAAAAATTAAAAAAAGGTCTCTCTGCCTGATAAAGAAAATCTTTGATCTAGCTGGATCCATCAACAGTATTATTTTTTTTAGATGGAAAAATCAATACAAGTTAAAAGCCTCTTCAGTTTGGATCAGTACTACGCAAAGAATAAGGAACCTATCGTCAAATAAAAATTGAAATGTGAAATTTCAATTTAATCTCTTTGACATTACTCCACTTACAAATATATCCTCCTTTACAGACACAAAGATTTTTAAGTTATCTTTATCAACACTATTACATTGACAGTAGATGTGTACCCTCCACTGTATTCTTTCATGGATCAGCAGCYTTGGAAACTTGATGTCAGTTTTTCAAGTCTGGAAAATTAAACCATATTACATTTTGTAATATGACAAAGTCCCTCCTTTTCTCATACAACACCTTGTCCACACAGGACAGAAAACAATGACACAGCCACAGTTTGACTCATCACAATCCATCCTTCATCCAGGGAGCATCCCTACCTGAGGCAGTAGACAAGTAGGTCAGATTTAGGAGGTCATGCTGAAGGCATATTGAATGAACCTYCTGCACAGAGACACATCAGCCCACAGAAACAGATGCAAGCACTCTTAAAAAGTCTCTCCAGGCCAGTGAGGTTTAGTATTTTGTTGAAGCACAATTGTGGACAGAACTCCAGATTGTTGGGGTTTTTCTGAAGGCATGCATCAAATGATTTTTTTATGGTGTAACATTCACAGATACCATTTTGAATATTTATCWATACTGTCAATTAAGATGCAAATACCAACTGCAATGTTACTGTAATTAACATTGCCATATCATTTTCTTTTTAACAATAAGCAAAATACAAAAGCTGTTTTCATTATTTTACTAATAATTCCTAATGACAGATATTTGATGGTTGGTATTTGCTTTTAACCTTCCTGAATGTATTATCACACTCCTAATGATGAATATAACACTCTTATTTATAGCACAGAGATGTTCCACAGACATAATTCAGATCAACCTCTCTGGTTTCACTCTTAACTTGAAAATACTCCTGTTCTCATTTTATACATGTACTTCCACTCTCAAATAACCATTCTATGTCATATTATAAATGACTGTCATCTTAGTCTGCCTTCCCAGGCAACAACCTTGCCCACGTATTTGTACAGGCAGTGCTGAGCACCCCATCCAGCTCAACAGGAACAACAGCAAAGTAATTCTGCATAACAAGCTGTTTTCACAACATCTGCAACCAGCTATTGTCCATTTCCATTAGTGAACAGAAAATTGCTACTCTGCACACTGAGCTCCAAGCACAACAATAACCAGATCACTGTAATCTTTTCMAATGCACACTCACCAACACCCCCGGGCAGATCTAACGTGATCTCCATTCACCTGTGCTCTTAAATACTGACTGCCATAGTCCAAATGTCATGAATTTACTGAAAAAGAATTCAGTCCACTCCAATATTCCGTAATTTACCTCAATTAYTAGAAGTTATATATAGTCTGAACAATACTAGGAAAAACATAGAGTATCTCACACAATGTAACAAGAAGGTTGCTTCAAATTTTAGCAATTTGGCTGAAATAAGTAATTTGCCCAAGAGGCTGTCACTTTTTTCTAAAGCTCATGAAAGCAGAGATAAGAGAAAACATTCCTCCAAATCATTTTGCCCATATTTCTCTTATCCTGCAAGGGTCATGTTCCTGCCTTGTTTTCGTATTTGTGGCTKTCAGTGACTTCAAGGTCACCTTTTTCGAGACAACAGATGTCACATTTGCATGAAGGAAGCCTAAAGAAATGCACTAACTTTTCACTGTCACTTCTGAACACCACAGATACATTTAAAGACAGGAAAGGTTTATACAACTGAAACTTACTCGACATTCCCTGCAGCTCTTGGTTAACACTCGTTGACCTTCTGCTAGCACTTTGCCTCCATAGATACACTTTGCTGTAATTCAAGAGGAGGAGGGAGATTAAAAATTCATTAAATCAGTGTTTAAGCAGCAAATAAATGCAAGGTATAACGAAGAAGTAAAACCAGTATACACATACACTGAAAAAATATCAATACATTAAAAGCACGATTCATGTTGCTTTCATCAGAAGTCAGTATCACATATAATTACAAACAAAGGAACAAACAATAAATTCATTTTAAGAGAAAGTAGCCTCTTTACCCAAACTAAAGAGAGGGAATAGGAACATAAACAATATGTCCTGGACTAAATAACCTATCATTCAATAGAAAATGTTTKCACTACCAACATCATGCACAGTCAGAGTATTTGTGTTACTAGAGTTCCTCATGACTCACTTCAAGAACTGGAGACATTTATTAGCATCCAGTTCATCACAAGAATAATGTAAGCACAGATTTCAATTAAGCCTTCACATGTTTTGTGGGCCCAAAGGAGAACTCTTCAACTTACTGGAGGACAGCACGAACAGACTGGATGCAGTGAATGACTACTGAATCAACAAACTGCAAAAATCTATTTCAGGAAAATATTCTTAAGGCACACATGAAATATGTAGGATTTTCCCAGGAAACTGAGAACTCCTACTGCAAAACTCTTGCCTGAAGTTTTGACCCTTCTGCCAAAGATAAGTGGCTCCACAAATGATCCAACAGACTGGAACATTCCTCGCTCGCTTCATGGCAAAGTCACCTGGCTTGGGACTCCTGCCACCGTGAAGAAGGCAACGGGCATCAGGGCCACAGCAGCAAACAGCTTGGTCAATTATGACCAGAATTATCACAGTCCCCATGCAACTACATGTYTAAATTCCAACTGCAGAGAAGGACAGTAAATCCATCAATTAAAGAGAGCAGCTGGACTGTTACGATCTCACACAAATCAAGTGTCCGCCATAAAAGCGCCCTGCATTACGAAGCAGATCGATGCTAAACACTGATAAAATAACTTTCTGCTGTGCTATTTCAGCTCTTTCTGTACTTGGCCACTAAAAGTCTGACCTGTGACCCTGAAAGGAAAGCTAAAAGGTGTGAATCCTATGCTGCAACTGAGCAGTGCTTTAAGGTTTTGAGAGTCGAGGCACTTGCACAGTGCAAATGTTCAGAGCAGTCTGTTCTCAAAACACACACTCTATCTAGGACTGTTTCACCTGAATCTCCCTCCTGAGTGCCCAGGGGGGAAATTCAGGTAAATTTCCTGGGTAAACCCCCAGGCAGGGAAGCAYTCACAGGTGCAAGTGTGTCCCCCTTACAGGTGATGCCAACAGTTCCACAGCAGCAACTGTCATTGCCAGATTGATTCCCAAATTTTAACCAGAAGAGACTGCTAGATCAATCTTCATGAACCTTCAGACATAAATTTGCTTCTAATGACTCTTTGTGAAAATGCTCATTTCTTAAAAAAAAAAGAGACTTATTTACGATTTTCAGGCTAACTCAGTTTTCATCATCACTAAAGCATTTAAAAAGAGGTGTCTTCCTTTTGGCATCCTAGTTTTCTTTGTTTTTCAAAAGCTGCCCTAGTTTTTATGCCTTACTTGTTGTGATCTCACTTCTRAAGAAAACTTCAGATGAGGAAGCTTTGTTTAAATTAGGAATCCCAGCAACTATTTTTAGGAGAATTTGAAATAGAGACATTTCCTTCTTTCTGCCTGTTTTCCTAACATGACTGCTTTTTACAAAAGAATGGACACACTAGAAAGCAAGTTAATGTACGATTCAGAAAAATTATATCTAAAATTATAGTCTTTTGCCAAATATTATTTGAAATGCTAACACAAGGTGGCAGGGATCAAAACTGAACTGCCTAAACCTCTTAACATATCAGACATTAGAGCTTTGCTCATTAACCCTTAGCTAAGATGGGAAAGTGTTCAATAACCCAGCCATTCAATAATCTCTAGAGACAGCAAATTACAACTGATGGTTCTATCAGAGCTAAATAGAAAAAGCACAGAGAAAATAACACCTGCAGTGCAGCTCTTTGGAAAACCTCTGCAATTACTACTATCTACCTTGAGGTGACCAACTGTGGTCCTAGCACATCATTTTGTCAAGGAGCTGGCATTTACAATCAATTTCAATCAACTTCCACACGTCTCTTCCCATTGACTGACACGCTGAGCTCTTGTCAGAATAACGAGTCAAGTTTGTGCCAATCACTGACAAAAGGCAAGTTTGATTGTTCATCTTCCCATTACAAATAACAGGAACAGTTCACTCATGAGGGTATACACTGAATCTACAATTTTGTGCCTCACAATTTCTTTGTGTCAGGTTTTGACTCTTGTGCATACATCCAGTTTCATGAAAGAACTTCCTAGACTTTCAGTGTTACAAATAAAAATATTTTGAGACAAATAATACAGGCCAGCATGGCCACCTTGCCACCCAAGTACTCTGTTCATGAGCACCTTTTAGTATGCAGAATATTCATGCTGACACACAGCCCAGAGAAATGAGATTACATGAGAAACAAGAGCAAGTGCAAGATCACAGCTAAAGGATATTTGTGCACGGAACTAACGAATTCAATGMCTGAAGAAGGGTGACAGAATGCTAAAAAAGTGTTATTATTTTTCTAATAAATCCTAAAATAATTCAACATCCCTGTCCTAATAAATTATTGAAAAGCTCATGCACGAAGTTTACTCATCTTCCAGAACAGATCAGGGSAAAGAGAATTTGTGCTTCTCAAGGTACGACTGGCATTAGTATATAGCTAAAATTTTCATACATAAATTGCCTTTGTTCCTTGTACTACTATTACAGTAACAAATATTGAATATTCCTTCCGTGAATGTTACTTAACAGCTTTCATTCCCACTAAAAGGAATTGAAAGCTGATAATAACACCAATCACAAAATGTACTTAGCTTTTCTTTCTTCTCATTAATTTATTTGGAAATTAATTACAGCAAACTACGGCTCCACACAGGGATATTAAGCCAGGGTCTGATATACTGTCATGTTTATTTTAAAGAACAGCCTTTTAACTTGAAATAAAAGACAGGCAAAAAGATAACAGCTTGGTTAGTTACTCATCACAAAAGAAAGTTCAGACCACAGGCTTGATGCTCCTCAACACATCAAGAGGAGATACCAACTGGAGCCAAGTCAGGATGAATAATTTTACACTAACAACAGGATGAATAATTTTACACTAACAATAGGTAAAAATACTACCTCAGAAACTTGCAATGCTTGTTCATTTCTCAGCAATTGTTAATTTTCTTCCTAAATCACATTTGCCACTATGACTCATRTTATCTGAACTACCAGGAGCTCTGAAAGCCATCCCAAAACGTGCCTGGTGGCAGGACAAGAAGGCAAAGCAGCCAGGTGCGTGTGCTGTACTCACCCTTGCACACCTTGCAGCACTGAGTGTCCACGTGCACGGGCAGAGCATCGGGGGGACACTCCAGAGGGGGGCAGGACATCCTCCTGCACTCCACAGCTCCTCCCTGAGCAAAGGGGGCACGACAGAAATCAGCTGCATTTTATACACAACACTAGGCACTATTTCAGCAAATGGAAACACCATTCTGGATTACAAACCTTTCCTTCAGCAACAGATTTAATCCCACCCAACTACAAAATGAATCAAAGTGCAGCTGAAGGTGAACTGCCTTCAGTACTTTGATACATATTACTGATTTTGCCCCCAAACCCAGAGCAAAATACATCAATTGGAAAACATAAGTCAAGAACATAAGCCCTACTTTCTGTATGCTGTTCCAATCATCTCTGGGTTTTTTAACAATCAGGCTTCTATTTTCCTGAGCAAACAAAGGCTCTCTTCAGATATTTATCAAATAATTTCAAAGATACAAGTTTTGCATACTAATCCTCTTTCTGTTCCTTGTATTTTTCAGTCTGATAAATGCTGAAAACGAATCTGCAAGTTGTTACCATGCAAGATGCAACTAAGCATCTATGAATACTATTAAGATAACGCCTCCTTTCTGAAAAAGCTACTGCAGTGAAAACAATTCCAAAGCAAACACAGACAATGCCACTCCTTCACCCCAAAACCACAAAGTCCTCACTGCTATAATTAGAACAAGTAAGAAAGCATTGTCAAGGGAAGGCAGATTTTATGTATGAAGCTTACAAATAATAATGTCAAAATTTTATTTATTYTACCACTTCCCTCTCTATTGTCCATGCTGCCACCAGACCCATACTAAAAACACAGGAATTTTCAGAGTGAACATTATGTATTCAAAGGCCATTTTCACACTTTCATTAGATCCTATCCTTCAAACTCTCCAGAAATTCTTACTTTGCATGTGCAATTCCTGCAGTGATCATCTTCAACCCATGAGTCTTTGTCTCTGTAGATCAATCCATTTACTTGACAAGTCTTCTCACAATGACAGTCTTCCAATTGACTCAGCCTTGTTTCTGCATAATTTAACTATAAATGAAAGTAACTTGATGAGATTTCTGCAATTCAAACACATGATTTTAAAAAGCAAAAACCAGTACACKTATTTTTAGCAAAACCTTCTTTGACCACAACCTTTGCAACACTGAACCAGGAAATCAGCAGGTAAAAACTAACCCTACTCCACAGATTTTGATGGAGTTAGTACATGGTCACCCCACACTATGATCAATGGAGAAACCATGCTCCTGGAGCAAACCCTGGGCTTGTGGCTAGCTCTGAACACTCCTTGTTGATACAGCAGAAATACAAACTTAATATTGAGCAGTAAATATGTGCATTCCTTCCCTGCCCATACAAATAACTGAAAGACGACAGGCCTCTGTTCAAAAATATTTTTTCTGGCAAAATAAATACAAGAAATTTTTAAAAATAAATCAAAATTTAGAGGGAAAATTTTGTGATACATGAAAGTATTCCTGGCTGTACAAACCCATGATGTAAATAAACCAGATTGCCTAGTCCATAAATGAAGTCAAGTGCTTGATTTTTCTTGATTTTAATCAAAGCCAAGCTTGAACCTTTTTGACTTCCAGCAAGGAAAGACTCAGTAGAAATTTCTGTGCTGGAAGTCTCCACGTAACAAACACATCTGAATACAAAGCACACCCTAGTGGAGGCTCATAATTCACCAAAAGAAGTTATATTCCACTCCAAGAAGTGCAGGAGATGCCCAGACTGATTTCAGTAGGTTGTTAAAGCCCCATGAATTATTTTAGCCATTATATTTAGAGGAACTAACAGTACTCTAGCCCAGTGGGGAATGCTGCAATGTAGCACAACCCTTTTCTCCTGCAGCAAATTAACATTTTAGCCAGACTGTAACACCCTGACATACAGTGTGTCTCTATTTAAGGGCACAAAATTAAATCAACTGAACATATCTACTGGAGAGAGTCAGAATTCATTCCAATTATGACAAAAATAAAATAAGCTTTAAAAGCTAGGATTTATTAGTCTTTAAAAGCAGTATCTTCACAAAACACAGGTAGGAAGAGGAGGTAAGGGTGGTTAGCTTGCTACAAGCCATGATCAAATGCTCCTTTCATAGCCCTCTGTGACAATCTGCCATAGCCAGGGCTCTGCTGGACCATTCAMATGGGCCCTGTGTCCCACCCTGAGCCCACCAGACTCTGGAGAGGAACAGCCCAAGCAGGAGGGTGTGGTGTTTGTGAGGGTCCCCAGGACAAGGTGAGAGATGAGAATCTGGCTCCAAGCTCTCAGAAGGCTGATATTCTATTCTATTCTATTCTATTCTATTCTATTCTATTCTATTATGTCACATTATACTATGTCACATTATACTATGTTACATTATACTATACTATATTAGATTATATTATACTATACTATATTACATTATATTATATTATATTATATTATATTATATTATATTATATTATGCCATACTAAAACTATACTAAAGAAAGAGAAAGGAKACATCAGAAGGCTTAACAAGAATGAATAATAACTTGTGACTGACTCAGAGCCTCACCACAGCTGGATCATGATTGGTCATTAAATTAAAGCAATTCACATGGAACCAATCAAACATTCACCTGTTGGTAAACAATGCCCAAGCCACATTCCAAAGCAGCAAACACAGGAGCAGCAATCAGATAATTATTGCTTTCATTCCTCTCTGAGGCTTCYCAGCTTCCCAGGAGAAAATCCTGGGCAAAGAGGATTTTTCAGAGAATATCATGGTGACAGGAGGGAGCCTCCCTTTCCTGCTTTCATTCTGCACAACTTGCACAGCTACTAAAATTACTGGAGCCTGAAGCCAGTGGCTGGATTTTTCCTCCCCAGCTCTGAGTCTCCATAATTTTAATTTCTATAAACTGCACATACACATTCATGGCAAACACCACTTGCTCCTCTGTTCAATGCTGTGATACAGCTGTAACCAAACACAGACTGAGAGAGAAGCTGATATCTGCATACAGAGGAGCCTAAAAGCAGCAGCGAGACACCAAGGCACTTTTCCAAACCATGGTGTCCATGCTCTGCACCTCCTGGTGCAGGATCAGGGGCTAGGGATGC
Organism: Cardinalis cardinalis; assembly: GCA_014549065.1. Classification (NCBI taxonomy): domain Eukaryota; kingdom Metazoa; phylum Chordata; class Aves; order Passeriformes; family Cardinalidae; genus Cardinalis; species Cardinalis cardinalis. The sequence goes on along the minus strand of JACDOX010000222.1, from coordinate 308,517 downwards.
TGTCCATGAGCAAGGCTGTTGCAGTGTGTTTGCTTTATTTGGCATTCTCTGAGCACCTGCCAGGCCACACAGCACCTCTGCAGGCAGCCCTTCAAAGCCTTGACATGCAGCATCCCCACAAAATACACCTGTGTCTACATTAGTCACTTTTGCCTGTTGCGGTCAGGACTTCAAAGGCAGGTACAAACCTCCAGACCCCCTATTTTTAACTTGCATTTTTCTACCAAGCTAATTTTCTTTCCTGTAGCATGCATTTTGCATGGACAACAGGAAACAACTGCAAGGAAACAGTCAGTGGACTGCTGTTACAGAAAAGGAATTTGCAATGAAGGATTATGCCAGCACCACTTTATGAAAGTGCAGAGTCTTTGCAGTACAAATAACTGTGTTATTTGCTTCCCCTCATAAAGTACTAGCAAGCAAAAATATAATTAACATCAGAGAAAGCAAGTTACTCAGTACACTGCATAATTGGAACTTGCTCATACCACCAGCAGGGCTCAAAATAATTGCCTCTCTTTCATAGTACAAGCAGAAAACTGAACTAAAAGCTTCACATTTTTCATTTGGATCCAGCCTGTCCAAAGCATGTCAGTTGAGTAAGAGGATTGCCAGCATAATGCACTCACTCTCCAAAAAAACAGTTCCCCCTTTCCTGTGGGGAAGGGAAAGAGCATTTGAAGTATCATGAAGCATTAAAAAGTATCATTTTTTACACAAGCAGCACTGCTATGCAAATCCTGGTTTGGAAATCCCCACAGTAACTACACTGGGAGTAAGGGCATCTACAGGTTGGTTGCATCTGCACTTAAATCTAAGTAAGGAACATGTAAGTGCTGTTTCAAAAGAGACAATTGACATCCCTCTACCACAAACCAGATGGTTCATCACCAGTAACTTCAAATAGTGTTCAGATTCTCCTTTTAACACAGATCAGGGGTTTGGTCACCTCTAAAACACAGTTTCCTACCCCAAAACTTCAGCACAGCCTTGCTGAATGGCCTTGGCTTAACACTGAGGTTGCCTGTGTATTGTAGGAGCAGAGCCTCAAGAAAACTTCCAACATTTCAAACAAACAAAAAAAATATCCAACATTATAGATTCCCATTCACCCTATTCATGATCCAAAGCTGGGGGGCAAAAGAAGAAAGAAAAAAACCACAAACCCAAGCACACACCCCATCACCTGGAGCTGATGAAAACTGATAAAAACACTGATCAAAGGTGCTATCAAGGGCAGCACAGTCAGCAGGTTCACAGGCATTTTCATTTTGGGGCCTCATTTCAATTCCCAGCAAGGAGACTTCACCATTCAAGGGACTTCCCACAAGAAAACATTCCCCCTCTGACAGCTTCACATGGTGAGGAAATTGTTGAGGGATTGGTTTCACCCTTTTGTTTCTGCATTTATCCCTCAACGTGRAAAGGGAAATCAAGCTAAGGCTTCCTACAAAAACATCAGACTCTGGGTATTTTGTCACTACCTGACAAATAATAAAGCAGACAACAGAAATATTATTGAGCTTAAGAAACAACCACAGAGCTATGTCTACAAGACTACTGCAGACAGCAAGAAAAAAATTGGCTCTACTATGAAAATTTAGAACCATTTTCATGGTATAAGAAATGGCATCTAGAATAAATACTTTCATCTTTGTCTTATGGAAGGAAAGGAAGGAAAGGGGCAACTAAAAAAAAACTTAGGTACCTACTTTTGCAGTCATTTTTGCCAGGAGTTCTTGCAAATCCATGATTCCTTGCACCAGACTTAAGAAATCACTGCAGGTTGGGCATGCTCAATAGAGAAAGATTAAAAAGAAACAGAAAAGAAGGAAAGACACAATAACCCATAAATAAACAACAATCTATCACACTAGATTTATCTGAACATAAAATGCAATCTGTTTATACAGAATTCTTGCCTTCTGGAAGTCAGCACATGCAAAAATAACAAGCCTGAAAGTATTATTTTTAAAGCAGAGAAACAATCTGTATGAAAAATCTAAACTAGAGACAATAAAAAGATTGCTACTTACTGCGATTCAGATTAGGACACTGTGTAATATATCCATTAGGGATAAAGATGATTTTCACATCTTGAATAACACCCTTTGCAAAAGAAGAGAAAACTGGTAATASAGATTACAAACATTCACTTCAATCTGTACAACCTCTTTCACAAGTCATTTCTTCAGTGGATACAAAAAAAATTGCCAGCTTACTCTACTTGCGAGGAAAATAACTGAAGGTGAACAAAATAGAACTCCTCCTATGTCTCTGTGTGTTTGGAACATTACAGTGATAACACTGCTTTCTCTTTTGTAATCACCAAATATAAGCTGCTTAAACCCTCTAAGTGGGGTGAGCCTGCTGAAAAAAGCAGTGCAATAATATCCATTGCTCAAGCCGATGACACACTTTTCCAAAAGACAAAATAAAACACAGCAAAACTCTTTATTTTTTTTTTAACCAAGTAAGACTGTGAAATCAAACACTGAGAAGTCAAGTACCTGGTGCCAGATTAAGCTCACACCTGGTTCCATGAAGCCCCCTAGCTCTGTATCTCAGCAGGCAGTGGGGTGACCGTGCCATCAGGCAGAGATGCCCTGGGCAGCAGTGGCAGGAGGGCACTGCAGCTYCTCTGGGGCTCCTGAACCAAAGCAGGCACGACAGCAGGACCTAGAGGTCAGTGGTGCCCTGCAAGGACAGCCCCAGGGGAGGCAGCAGAYGCCCAGTGCCCCTGCACACCCGGGCCCTGAAGCACCCCAGACTCTTCAGACAGTGCAGAAAATGCTGAAGCTTGGGTTTGCTCTCTTCAGCCCAGGATGAAGCATTTGCTGCATCTGTGGCTGTGCAATGCTCTTGCTTCACAGGATCCACTGCTTTAACAATGTCATGGCCACTAAGGGACAGGAGCAAGGGAAATCAAGAGACCTCTAGTGCTGATACTTGCACCTCCCCYGACTGTTAATCACATGCTGTGACACAGCTCTACCTCCTCACAGACAGAAAAAGTTCTTTAAACTGAGAAGGAATTTATCATGGCAGCAGTTAATATCTAATTAAATTACTGATTTGCCGGGCAGTGCTTTAATTTTCAGTTAAATTGCAATAGGGTGAATTTTGCAGGGCAAGGACATCATCACTTGCTCACAKGCCACCCATATGCCACATGCACTCACATGCCACCCCTAAAGAGAGGCCTCAGACAGTCCTTAAAGCCTGGCAAGTCACATTTACATGCTCATCTGTTCCAAGAGCAGAATGCAATCAGCAAGCACTGTTTCCTGCTTACTGTCTCATGATCAAATATTAAGTGAAAATATTAACAGAGATAATCAGATCACCCTGTCTCTCTTGCAGCAGTATATACATTTATTAACCTTTTCACTTATGAGAATAATTAAACCATAAGTAATACTTATTTACTGGAAATGGAACATCCTGAAAGCCATTTTACACACTTTCTGTCAGCAGTCATCAGTGAGAAATTAGAAGGTGAGGCATAAAAATATACTTCAACACTTAAGCCTCTGCAGTGAAAAGCTGAACCAAGAGTAAATGAGATTACAGAGTTCCACCACACCATACTGCCTAGCTAATGAGACACCATCCAGAAAGAAGTGATTTTTTTCTACAGCCTGGTTTTTTTTTTTTTTTTTTAGGTGCATCTTCAAATGTGTTTGTTGCATGAGAGTCACATTGCTCAATTGTCTTTTGGACAGATTTGCATTTAGACATAGCCTGAAGAGGAAACACAACTATTTTATGTGTCTTAATTTCTGGCTACATGAAAGCATACTGCCATGTAAAAACATATGAATATGAACTTCACTAACATGGATGACTTCTAGGCCCATAAAACATCTGAAAATGAATTATTATGATCAAACATAGAAGTAAACTTTCCAAGAGCAGAAAATTTGCTGATGTATTTTTTTAATGGAAAGACTTTATTGTAGGCAAATACTTATTACAGCCATAATTATTGCAACAAATATGAAAAAACTCTGTTTATTCCTGCTTCAGCATTAGGTCTGGGCTGCCAAGAGCACAGATTTGGCCTTAACAGTGTGATGTCAGTGGTCAAAATCTTTCCAGTTTTTCCCCTCCCAAGCAGACATGACCTTTGTGTTATCAATAAAAACATTTGGCTAATGACATTCCAAGCTTCAGCTCAGCATCAGGACTTGCTAGCTTGCAGAGCCTTCATCTGGTGCAGGCAGATTACCAGCTACACGATGAAATTCAGGTTCTGCAGCACTAAAAATCAAGCCCATCCCATGAGGACATAWTGCAAAAAGCCCAGTGAATTGCACTTCTCAGATACAGAACAGTCCTCCTGCATTCTGTGAAAAGGCTCATATATTCCATGAGCTCCCCACTTGTGCATTTTCATTTCCTCCACTGCCTTTCATCCTGTTTAAAACCTACTTCTCCCACAGAGATAATATCCTCCACACAGCTGTGCAAGTTGCACTGGCCAGGGCTGGGAAGGCTCTACATGGTGGCACCAGCAGATGTGCCTGGAACTCCTGTGCCTTGGCAAAGCYATGCCAAACAGCCCAGATCCCCACTCCATCAGCATCCTGCTGCCCATATATATATATATAAATTTTTATTTATAATTTTATATATGTATATAAAATTATATGTTTATATTATATATAAAATTATATATATAATATATATTTATATATTATATATATAAAATATATAAATAATTTATATATAATAATATGTATAGAAATATATATTTTATATATTATTATATATTTTTATACATTATTATTTTATATAGAAAATTATAGATAGAATTATATATATTATATATATATGATTATATATATAATTTTACATATATATAATTATATATATATATATATAATTATAGTCATATGACTACATAAATGATACACACGATAGTGTGCAATAAAAACACCAATATGCTTCTCAGGCACCTCATACACAATCCCCAGGCACAAGCAGGATCAATAGAGCCTGCTCTAGTAGTTATGAAAACARCTGTCTTGCAATATAAATCACCTTYTCACCAAGGCATTGATAAGCTCATTTTTGCACTAGCTCTTTGGAGGGACCCTTACAGGGGAGGGTTCTCCTCAGCAATAAAACAAATTTTGCAGATTAATTCTGATCCTGCTAGTAATCAGATGCATCCTAGAGATCATTCCATAGATATCTGGCATCGATCTTTTTCTCCCTTTGGTTGCATCTTCTTCAGCTTCCTAACCTGATGATAATGGCTATCATCAGCCCTTAGCCCTGAAACAAACCCTGGRTTTGTCTGGCTGTCCTTGCTCTGTCCAGCACAGGGTTAATTTTTGCAGTAGCCAGGAGAGAGCATGGCTGGGACATGRGAATTATTCTACAGCACTCACATCACTGCAGGAGGCAGGGGAAAAACTCTTTTCCACGGAGGAAGAGCTCCTTATGGTCAAGAAAATGTGGAGGAGGGAGCCATCCAGTACCATCTATTATCAGGAATGTGTAAATAATTTATTCTCCTATATCTTTTGTCAATAATATTGTTGCTGTTACTGTTCATTTTCTTATCTCATTGCTCTTTCTAGTAAATTGTTCTTATCTACACCCATCATCTTCACCTTTTGTGCCTCTAATTCTGAACTCCATTCCACCACAGTGGGAAGGKGGAAGGGAAAGGAGGAGTGAGAGAGAGCAAGGTGTGATTTGRGAGAGTCTTGGTGAGGGGTACTGAACTGGGGAGAACCATTCTTAAACCATGAGAGCCTTAATTTTCTATATCCCCTTATTCTATACCACTTATGTCCCACCCAGATCCTCCACCTTCCAATTACATAGATATATAAATACACAAAATCACAGGAATCATTCCCMTAGTCAATGGCCATCCCTCCAAGGTGTCTGTCGAATTCATTTAGTCMATGGCTGTGGGTTCTACCCACCCTAGMTGTCTCCCAGGGCAGGAGGGCTGTGCTGCTGGCTGGCTGCTGCYCCAGGAGCTCAGATTGGTGTGCGTGGAGCAGCCCATACTCACTGCCCATGGCAGCCATGGCACACAGGGACAATGTGCCATGCAGAGGCCAACATTATATGTACAGTTCAACAGCATAGACTGTTCTTATCCARAAATCAAATCCCCTTGTGGTACACATTGTGCTTCCCTGTCTCTCTGCATTACCCACCAAGTGGACCCAGGTCCTTRAGCAAAAACAWTTCCTTGGAGGGGTTTGCCTTGGCTTGAGTTGCTCCAGTCTGGAGTCACCACCAGCATTCTTCTTGCAAGTACTGACACTTCATCAGAGTCCTGTTGCTGTCCAGGGGTGAACTCCCAAAACTCTGGAGCAGAGAATTTCTCTAAATACCAGCCCAATTTCTCCCACATTCCATGMCACTCATGATTATTCCCCCTCAGGGCAGATCTCTGAATGACACTCCTAGAAATCTCTGTCCCGACTCGAAACACAGTACTGTAGACCATACTGAGAAAACATGGCAGACACAGCAACAAGAACATGCCTTCCTTATCATCCAAACAAAATTACAAATTCTCAAAAGCTGTTTTAACAGGCCTGAAGGAGGAAAAGGGGGTGAAAAGCTGTGGAAAACCATCCCCCCAGACTAGATGTGATTATTAATGGACTCTCCACAGAAGAACCCAAGGTAAGGGTAGGAGAACAACACTGAACATCCAAAACAACTCTCATTGCCCTTGATGTTACCAAGGGCAATGAGATATCAAGATGTGATATCAAGCAGATATCATACAGATCAGCAACAAACTGATCCCTCTCTCCCACTGCAGACCCTTGTGAGGGGCACACAAGAGAACAGACACAGCGTTAGGCATCACATCCCCATGGACAAGCCAGGCAACCCTGTGGCCAGTGCTCCACACCTCCTACCACAGATGCTTACAGCCAGTAAGTCACCCACCAGCTCTGACTCTTGTTATTTCCACCCTTCCTGCCACACTTTAGCCACCATGAGGGCTGTCCTGGTTTGGGAATGGCACTGCCCAGTTCAGTGTCCCCACCGAGGCTCTCCCAAACCTCAGGCTGTTCCCTCTCCATCCCCCTTTCCTCTACCCCTCCCTGCTGTGGCAGGATGGAGCTGAGAACTGGAGGCACAAAAGGTGAAGATCCCAGGTATAGATAGGCACAATTTACTGCAAAGAGTGGTGAGGTAAGAAAATGAACAGTATCAAGATCAATAGCAAAAGGTACAAAAAAAATTATTCACGCAACGAGCTTGCTTTTCCTGACACACATTTTCATGGCTCCAACACACATAGAAAAATGCTAATTCTTTTTTAATGCTCTTATTTCCCTGCAGATCTCTGTTTACATTAAGGAAAATATATCTATTTTTTTATACACTAAAACAGTGAAACAAATTGCTCTGAAAAAGAAAGGGAAATCCTGCTGAGCATATAAATATACGGAAAGAGATGTGTACCCTTTACAAACTGGCAAAATCCCAAGTTTTTGCAACGAGAAATGTAAAAAAGTAAGATTTCTAGAACTCTCAAACAGGATAAAAAAAACCACAACCAATTATATTTCTGCCCTGAAGAAAGTTAGTAAAATATTCAAGCACACATAAAGCAAAGTAAGGCACTTGTCGGCTCTCATTATGATCAATAAAAATGGTCAGCTCATTAGCATATCATTAGCTACCCTGCTGTTTCCAAAGTGTTAACACGTAGAAATATTAATTTACAAACATATAATATCCCAGAGTTCTGAGGCTCTGACTGCCTGCATAAAATAAGRATTTAAGACGGGGGACTCCAATATAACTTCTTCCTTTTCCTATGTAGCTATAAACATATGTTTACCATCTGTGGAATAGTGGGAAGCAGCTGAGGTAAAAAACCAACAGCTGTAGGATAAAATAATACTATCAATTTCACTTCACACTGACAGCTCAGCTGCTGGAGGATGAAATGCACTGTGGGTTCAGAGCAACCCTCAGACTAACATTTAAGTCAAAAGTTGGCTTTTACTCCCGTTTCACAATTAAAATTGCWGGCTCCTACGCTGAAATAAGCTCAGCCTAATTGTCCTAGCTTGTTGGAAATCTGGGGACATCCTCAGAAAAGAGGCAAATTGTGAAATTGTCTTAGGAGCTGAGAGCTTCACACGGAAAGCGAGTGGGTGGTAAATCACCTTGGCAACAAATCCATGCCCAGATTGAGGATAGGCAGATTGGCCTCTTGCTGCTCTATGGACTCCTCTCACAATAAACACTCATGCTGTGCCTTGTTAGCCAAAACTGGAATAAATATCAGAAACTTTCACCTTGTAAACAAGCTGTTTACAAACTTCCCACAGTTCCTTCAAAATTCCATGCATATCATGTTTCATGAACCTAAGACRACTGATTGGAAGTACCTTGCTGACTATTATTAATTTCCTTTCCCACATGCCATTTCCTATCTGCTTACCTTAAAGAAACCATGTTTCCTGTTTCTCTGTCCAAGCCATAAATTGCTTTCAGGTGTCAAATTCGTTTCTGGGGGATCAATGACACGTTCATAAATCCTGTAGAGGGAAGACATTGCATTTACTTGAATTTTCTCTTTCCTCTGAAAACTTCCTTGACAAAATCAGGTAAGAATAAAAGATGAAAAACAGAACCAAAAATAAAACCCCTAAAAATTTTCATTAAACAGYAGTATTTGTCACTGATTGTGGTGAAGAAAGTATATTACAACTTTAAAATTWAAAAAAAAATKAAAATCACAAATATATGAAGACTCCATAAAATTGAAACTCTCCTTGTGCAGCTGTGCAGCACTAAAGAAATAACAGCACCAGAATCCACCACAGTAGRGTAAAAAAAAATAAAATGGGACCATCTTAGTCTAGGGATGTCTTTTAAAATCTATCCTAGAGAAAAAGTGCAATCACACACAAGATCCAACCAAATCCAACAACCCCTTGAGGCTTTCAGACTGGTAAGAATTTTGAACAGACTTCACAAAAAAACTTTATGCCACTCCACTCCCTTTTTTTTTCCAGTCTACATCGGTGTTATTCATCCTTGCACACGGAACTTTCTCCCTTGTTAGTGCGTTTCCTCAGGCTGGGTGCTCACGTGTGGTGCCTCTACTGCACGTCCACCTTGTGTCTGTCACCAGCACAGGTCTGGCACAGAATGGAACCTCTTTATGCAGGCCTGGTGTCTAACAGTGACAGCAAGTAATATGAAGTCCATAACAACCTTTATGTACTGCATAAACTCGCACATGACTGCAGCAACCTGCATACCAAATTTCTAAAATTAACTGATGAAAAAATTCTGGTAACACAACTTTTAAATTAACAAAGTATTTGGAGTTCTAAACAGGCTTTGCTAGGGGTTTTGTTTGTTTATTTTTAGAAAAGCTGTAATGAAGTTTCCATAACAACTTTTCCAGGAACACAGACTGCCTCAATGACATCATCGTACCAGAACATGAAAAATTCAAGGCCAGAGTCACTGATCCTGGGTTCTCATATTGCTATGTCACATCAGAGGGAGCCATGAACTTCCTGCTTCACAACAAAAATAGCATGCTTAATAAGAATTATGGAGGAGAAGATGAAATCTATTTCCATTGCTGTCTGGTTTACAGGGAGTATGCATTGCTATGCAATCACAGCAGTGTGACAGCCAAGAGAAGAGACTCTGAGTCTGCCAAAAGCCCTAGCTCAAAGAGGTGAAATTATCTGTGGTCAAATTGTTTGTCTTTTTTTAAAGCTATGGGTTTAAAACAAACCTGAAAAACAGCCACAAAAAAAGCCCCAAAAGTGTCACTATGGGACATGAAAGAACACAAGCGCACACCGCTGCTCTCAAGGTGAAGAAAAAAGGGAAGTTTATTTTCTGACTCCAACATCTATAGTTTTCCAAGAGTGACAGTGGTCGGAGGGTGACACTGCCACCTCTCCAATGACACTGGACAGACCAACAGTCCATCAAATTTCTCCTCCTCCATAAAGGAATGCAAAACAGTAAGTTATTTACAGAAAGCATGTGAGAAAGTTCATTACAAGAATGTAAACATCAGAAGGTTTAGGAATCTTAAAAAATCAGGGCAACACAGAAGTCAATCAACTGAACTTCACATTACACTCCACGTGTTTCTGCCAGAGGCTCACCAAGTGTAATCAGTGATTTTTCAAGTTGCAAGTTGCCATGGGTATTGGGTTTGTATTGACTGCAAGGGTGGCTTCTGTGAGAAGCTGCTAGAAGCATCCCCCATGTCTGGCAGAGCCAGTGCCAGCTGCCTCCAGGATGGATCCGGCGCTGGCCAGGGCTGAGTCCATCACTGATGGAGGCAGCACCTTTGGAATAACCCTCTGAGAAGGGAGCAAAGTTACTGAGCAACAGCAATTCCATCCAGGGAGAGGACTGAGAACACGTGAGAGGAGCAGCTCTGCAGACAGCCAGGTCAGGGCAGCAGGAGGGACGGGGGTGCTCCAGCACAGGAGCAGAGGTTCCATGGGCAGGCAGGTGCTCCCTGGAGGTCCATTCCCCATCCCCTCTGTGCCATCTGTGGGGATGAGGCAGGGGAACATCAGGAGTGAAGTAAGCACAGTGTCACAGACATCTTTTATGAAAATCCTTTCCTTAGGATTTTTCCTCCTAAGAAGCTGAGAGGCCTCAGGAACAAAATGTAAACAATGATTATCTGCTGCTGTGGAATGCAACAGGTGCATCTGGGATTGGTCTCATGTGGTTGTTTTAATTAATGGCCAATCGCAGCCCAGCTGGCTCAGACAGAGCCGAGCCACAAGCCTTTGTTATCATTCTTTCCTATGCTATTCTTAGCTAGCCTTCTGATGAAATCCTTTCTTCAATTCTTTTAGTATAGTTTTAATGTAATATATATAATAAAATAATAGATCAAGCCTTCTGAAACATGGAGTCAGATCCTCATCTCTTCCCCAATCCGAAAACCCTGTGAATACTGCCACAGCACAGGGAGAAGAAAAAGGTGGGTGGAAGGTATTTGGTTTTACTTCTCATTGCCTTACTCTGATTTAACTGAACAAATTAAACTCATTTTCCTGTTTTGCCCTCAGCTGTAAAGGGTGAGTGATCCCTCCCTGCCCATATCTAGACCCACAAGCCTTTCATTATCTTCTTTTCTCCCTTGTCCAGTTGAGCAAGGGAATAACGGAGTGGCTTTGTTGGGCACCTGGTGTCCAGCCAGTGTCAAATCCACCATATCATACTATTGGAAAATTTATTTATTTCCAGAGGCCTAGAATAACATCCCAGTATTGAAGAAATTCTAGAAAGATCTACAACGTTATGTTAAAGTACAGAGTCCTATATCCCATCCACTTTTGCTTATCAAAAAAAGGAGTAAACCATTTGTCAAGATGAAACAGAAGCAATATATAACAAAACTAAAGTCTAACACTACTTCTTTTTTTAAAACAACAACAAGAAACATCTCCAACCTAAGAACAAAAATATGAAAATTACAGCTAAAGAATGTGAGTACAGGAGTCAGACTTCTTGTAATAATCATAATGTCATTGCTAAAGTTTATTATAATTATCATCAGCCTTAACTCATCACATTTCATGCACATGATGCATTCAGAGCTCTAGGAAAATTCTATCTCTAGTATTTAATTAGGTATATCTATAAAATTACCATGCTGAGCTGTTTTACCTGCCCAAACAGCAGAACAAGCTGATATTCTTTTAAAGCAGGTTTTGAGAATTACAGGATTTTTGCATGCACTGTCCCTATCAATAATTTAAAGTATAAGTAGAAGCTTTCTGTCATATCTCATGCAAAATTGAACTACACAAATGCAAAACTGCAGCAAAATACTGAAGGAGAAACAAAGAATTGACATGGTCCTTGAGCATGAACTCCTTGAGAGCATGTGCACTGAACTGCTCTATTATATGAGGAATTTATCTTTACATATATAGCATAGCTTTATTCATGATTTTGGTTAATAATGCCCCCACAGGAAAATTCCTCATCTCCTGAAAAGGCTAAACAATATCCAATAAATAACTTCACTTCTCCTATTATATAAAATCCCAGTGCTGACCAGATTCAAAAACACTACTTATTGAAGAATATTTGATTTTTATTCACCTGGCCTAGTTAAAGTTGATAAAGTTGATAAAAAAATATCTATCTGCAATTGCATATTAAAAAAGTCAAAACCTGACACTGTTATATCACAGTTCAACAATTGCAGGTTAGGAAGACAAATCAGAGACAGGCTAATGTGGCTTATCTTGCCTTTTCTGATGATTTAACACTCTCAGCCTATGTGGACAGGGCTGCAGTCACCTTCTTTCCAGTCTCTTCACAAAGGGCCATCCTTAAGACACAAAAGCTCAAGATTCCCCATATTCCTCTACTGTTCTACTCTAATTCAAATTGCATTTCTGAAGCAGGCATTTACCTTAAATCAAGGGGTTCATCAAGGTTAGTTTGTACCTTATTCCACATCTGTCAACAAGGCTGGATTGTTTTCCTTAGATCTGCCTATGAAGTAACAGGCTTAGGAGTCAAAAGAGGGCATGAGATGCAGATCAGTACTTGATTATCTTTTTATGCCAAAAGATGTTTTGGTTGACACCATCTGATTAACAAACTATGTCAATTTACTTTATTATTGTATACTGTTAAACATCATCAGAAAAAAAAAGCCTGGCAAGTATACACACAACATCCTGCTACTCCTGTAAGCCCTTCTATACTCTTGGGAAATGAAAAGGGGGAAAAGCACATCAGTTAAAAAAAATATATAACTAAAGAAACCCCAAACAAACAAAATATCCACATTAAGCTTCCACATCACTCACTTTCCCTTACTTGCTTTTATGGGCTGAGGTGCGCCACCTTCTTCGGCTTTTTACCCGTGTGACCAACATCCTGTATTTGGCATATGAACAGCTGAATTATACACTTCAGCTTATGAAGTGCTGGTCTAGAGCTCCTTGGAGACCAGTTTCCAGCACATTTGGCTTTGATGCCGACACAGAGAAATGCACAATACACTTCACAAGAAAAGGAATGCTCAGAAAGAAGACTCAGGGGAGCTGTGGTCACTAAAACTGCTGCAGACTGAATAGCCCCTCCAACATGAGGAGACATCCAGGTCTCCAGGTTAATGGAAGCTCCACTACAAACCCCAGGCTTCCAGATTTATGATTGCTGCAGTCACTTTCCAAGAGAAAGCTTGATTTGCCCCTACTTTACACCAACATATTTCAAAGAAGTTAAACTATAAAACCAGGGTAATAGAACAATGAACCAATCCTACTGTCTTGAAATGTTCATGCTCAGAATACATTCAGTAACCACTGATCCATTTAGCAAAATACACCTGTTAATCACCAAATACCCAACTATTCTTGTGTTTTGTATCTGTATCTCTACGCTGTCTGCATGCTTTGATTTATTAAGTATTCTTGTGCAATCATCAGCACCACCTCTCTCAAGGACACATTGATACATTTCAAACATGCATCTCTGCCATCATGAAGACAATATGCAGAAAATAGAGAATCTATAAAATAATCAGTGTATTCCTGAAAGGAGACGTATCTAAAATATTTGCATCCTAACACACAAACACATCTTGCTCTGCATAGAGGGAGAACTTCTCTAGAAATCAAGCTCTGTTGGACAAGGAGACAGCTCCCTTCCATGTACTCAATATGTAGCAATATGGCTGATGATAAATAAAACAAAACAAAACAAAACAAAAGAATAAATAAAATACCTTTCAGGCTTACCCCTCCAGATTAATCAATATAAATTAACTCAATATAAATTACTTTTAGCATCCTTGTAATGTGTAAATATACAATGGTATATATCTAATATAGAATGGTAGAACATGAAAATACCCTCATTCTATACCTGAGTAGACTGAAACACAGACAGGTTAACCAACATCACAAAGACAGTGTCTCTGCCCAAGATCTAAGCCTTTAGACTGGGCATGACTGAAGCTTAACTGCCTCTCATACTGGGTCTCACTCCCTCTGGAAAAAACATGACACGGAATCGTCTCTTGCAGTGAAGATGATTTCTTACACACAACTTTTATAAGTATTTTATTTCCACTTTTGTGGAGATGCAGCTCTACATCATACATACAGTATATGCCATGCCAGATGCATTTTTGAAACTGCTGAAATATTTAGCAGAACATGAAAATAAACTTTGAAAATAAACTAAATGTCTGCTCACATTAGGATACAGCAGCCAACATGGACTGATCAGGAGGCACCACTGCCTAAAACTCTGAACCATAAAACAGACTGCAACTCAGCAGCCACTACAGACCAGCACACCAAATCATGATATTTTCAAATTCTTCTGTGTCTAAAATATGAGTGTGTTACTAAAATAGGAACATTCTTCTTCTGTTTCCAGGCTGGATATGAAAACCCTGAGATTAGCTCAGTTGGTTAGAGCATGGTGCTAAACAACACCAAAGTTGAGGGCTTGATCCTCACACAGGCCATCCAGTACAGAACTGGACTCTGGTCCTTGTGGGTCCCTCCCAACTCAGAATATTCTCTGAAATTTGTGAACACCACAGCCCTGAACTGCATTAAACAGGCGCAAAACAGAGATTTCGACTGTGAGCGTATAAAAGCCCTGGGGTTCCTTTGTTTGGGATCCCTCCTCAAGACGGAAGCTCTAAATTTCCATGTGGAGAACAGGTGTTGAATTCATCACACCCCATTTTAAATGTCTCAAAAGTTCATACCTACAGTGGAGCTAGTCCTCTAGACCCATTTAATGAAGAGAYATAAGTGTTTCTAGGGTGTGATTCATCTTACAGTAGATTATTCACTCTCTAAAGGCCCCTCCAACAGCTGCACAGGAGCCCTTCCTGACATCAGGGTGAATCATCAAAACAGATTTTTGCAATTCAAAGCCTGATGCTCAAAAATTACACTCTCCTGCAACCATTCATTACCCTGTATACATCCATCTGGATCTTCARATCCTTTAAATACACTGAAGGGCATAGAAAAGTTCTGTTCATGGCAGTCTTTGAAAGAAGCACTCTCAACTTGTGTAAAGAAAGTCAGAGAAGGAAGTTTTGCATCAATCTTTTGCCTAATTCAATTTGCAGAGGCCTGGACCACCTTTGACCCTTGCTATCATCTCCAGCCGAGCCTGAAAAAACACAGTACACCTCTGAAATAGCAAATGAGGCTTCCTAACACAGCCCATTGTATAAAAACAACCAGCTGCTTCAAAAAGTTTCCCCAGCATGTTCTCTGAACCCACTTGCATAGAGAAATTGATTGCTTATATCAGTTCCTAGCTTTAAGTCACAGTATTGGCATTTGTCTTTATACTTCCAAAGAGATCAAGAATTTATTTTTTAAATAAATACTTAAAATAAATATTTTTAAAATAAAGATCTCTTTACGTATTTCTCTTTCAATCCATTTTCTCTTTCAATCCTAGCTTTCAGATACAGTATTGGCATTTGTCTTTATATCTATACTTCCAAAGAGATCAAGAATTTATTTTTTAAATAAATACTTAAAATAAATATTTTTAAAATAAAGATCTCTTTACGTATTTCTCTTTCAACCCATTTTCTCTATGCTTCCCAATGAAAATGTGTCAATACCAATGTGATTGGATTTTCTTGATAGTGTTTACAGATAGGATGCATTACTTTACATGTATTCAGTTCTGGAGCAAYTTCAACTGAATTATTCATTCAGTTTCCAGTGTTTTGTTTCAGAAAAATAAACTTCCTGAGGGAAATTTTTATTTTTATTTTTTTTTGGTGCTATCTCCTCTGCCATAGTATAGGCGTTCACAATCATTTAACAGAGGAAAGCAATCTAGATTAAAATCTTGGGGTATGAAGGAAGCCTTTTCTTATTAAATTTTGAATATACAATAGTAACTGCCAACTATTTAATCAAGTTGTTGTTCCGCTTTGGGAGAAAGAAGAATAGGTGTCCAGTAATAGCATATGTCAGGTAAAAGACTCAAGAGTGCATGCTCAGTTTACATTCTCTTCAAGGTCTGTCACCCAAATGGTTTCAYTGATTTTCCTGTATAATCAGAGACAAAGTTAATGTACTCTGTTTTTCACTTTAATTATTCCAAATAACAAATCTAAATTTAAAAATAAAAATCCATCTAAATAAAATTCTGTTTTAAAAATCTCTTTTTTCATTCAAGAAGAATCCAAAGTAACTAACAAACAGGAGGAAACTACACAAATGCAAGTGGAGATGGTCACAAGAGCACATTTTCACTGTCAGTTTTGGGGGTTTACTCTCCATTCATCAACTGTGTTTAAGGCTGAATTCACAGAGATATTATCTGCCTCTGCAGGGCTTTTGTTACAAAATATATTACACTCTTCAGCTTCCTACAAACTTATCCCTTCATTTCATCAGAATTTCTTAAGCACTAAGCTATAACAAATCATTCTTATTGACCCAAAGTAGAGGACTGGACCCATTACATGACACAGCAACAGCTTCACAAAGGGCAGAAATGCATCTGTCAGAGTTCCCTCTGTGGCAACTCTCATCAGGAGAAAATCTACCTGAGGTAGATTCCAACACCTTTACAAACAAGGTCAACAGTATGAACTTTACTTGCAAATGACAAAGCAGACAGAAATGGTTCCTGACAACAACAGTGCAAACAGTGCCTAAGCCCTAACAGCCTGYCTGCAAGGCTGCAATGTTTGCCCATCTCCACGTAACAAACACAGCACTTCTGAAAGTGGGAAAAACCCAGAAAACAGGCCRAGTCAGACTCCAAACAGAAATAGAAATTTGGCCATTTGCTTAGGATTGCCATGAGTTACACAGAAAAATATATATGCCAAACCATGAGGTCAACTGTACCTTACACGTATGGATCCAGAGTAGGGCTTTTAGTGTCAAGACAGCTGGTCTGATACCCAAATAGTGATCACATTTCTCAGCTTAGGCAACTGCTGCTTTTGGCTAGGACAGAGCTCATTTTCTTCAAAGCAGCTGGTATGGTGCYCTGGGCAGGATTGGTGACCTGTCCTGGTTTAGGGCAAATTCGGGAGAAAGCCTCCGAAGGGGCCCCTCCAGAAAGCAAACCCACACAGCCCCTTCCCCCAATGGGCTCAGGCAGGATTCCTCGGAGAGAAGTGGGAAGAACCTGTTTATTTAACAGGCACAGCACCCCCAGCACACAAAATGAACAATACCGGGTGACACCACTCTGAAAAAGATGGCAAATTCAGAAAGTCTCTCTCGGGGGTGGTCGCTCTGTTCTCAGTCCATCCTGTGCTGGGGCAGCTGCTGCAGCCACAGGGTGCAAACTCTCGGGGTTCCCAGGCCCCAGTCCGGAGCAGGTTCGAGTGGCTCCAAAAAAGGGAAAGGAAAAACAGTCCAGGGAAAAGTTCAGACTGCTCAGCTTAAACTAACTAATGAGCAGAAGCAAAAAGCAGGAGCAAAGCAGGAGCAAAGGGAAAAGCCTAGCAAAAAGCAAAAGCAGCGCCATGTACTGCCCTGTCTCCGTGTCCCGCCTGCCGTGGGGGAGCGGCTGAGAGCAAAACCAAAACAAAACATTCGCTCTTCAGAGCCAGTCTTGAAGGCACAGAACATGATATCCAGCATGAACAGAACACACAAATGGGGATACAAGCATCACAATGTCCCCCTAGGACATGACCAAAAGGGTGGGTATCACTCCTGTGCTGTAGCTGCCGGTCAGCAGCGCTTGCACTGTGCCAGGGCCTCTCCTGCTCCTCACACTGCCCCACCAGCCCGGGGACACGGCCTGGTGTCACAGCACAGCAGAGCCCAGCTGAGCCCAGGCACAGCCCATGCCACACCACATCACACTCAGCMACACAAGCTGGGGGAAAGCAGAAAGGGCATGGGGAATGTTTGGAATTACGGCATTTGTCTTCCCCAGTGACCATGGTGTGAGACAAAGCCCTGCTTCTTCCAGGAAAACAGCTAAACACCTGCCAGCTGATGGGAGATGTGAATTAATCCTTTGTTTTGCTTCGCTTTACCTGCTAAACTGTCTTTGTTTCAACTTGCATCCTTCTGAATCCCTTCCCCATCCCACTGCAGAGGCAGCAGCTGTGAGGTGCTCAGCTGCCTAACAGCACTAAACCACACTGCAACCTTGTTCTTTTAGGTAAAGCTGAGTTCAATAAATAGCACGTGGCTCCTGGCCCTGGCATTGCCCTTAAAACTTGTACAAAATCCACAGGTAGCAGGAGCACACAAGAATATTTCTCACAGGTTTTGGCGAGCATGATAATTTTTTGCCACATTCAGCAGAACTTAAGGCRGTGTCTAGGTCAAAAGAATTCTTCCTCTGAAGTGCTGAGGTGAATGTCATCTGCATATACAGACTTYTCTCACAAAAATCAATGTGCTCAACTTCTATGGATTTATGTGAATTCAGGAGTTTAAACATCTCCATACAGAGCTGAGAGCTACATAGATCAAATGCCACTTTTCAAACAAATATCTGGCTGTCCAAAGGCATGTTAGCATCTCTTTATCATTTGTGAGCAACTATCACTATCTGGCTACCAGAGCAAAACCCACAAAGCAGGAGGGTTTTTATGATGCACACAAGTATCCACTACAGTCAAGGAGACAAATAMACTTATTGAAAGAGGACAAAACTAAAACTCACAGGGTCCCTAAAAGACACCCTTTAACCTCAGCAAACTTTGAAGCTCAGGTTCTAAACCGGAACACTGAATACAGCAAACTGTTAACAAGAAAGCTAAAAGCACAGCACRCTCATTTGTGTCATACCAAGTGTCATACCAAAAGCCCATCTCACATGAACCAAATGTTCAGAGTACATCCCAGATGCAAAATATCATCAAACCAAGCCTGAGCAATTAAAAGCAGATTCTAGAAATAAGAGGAAGAAATTAATTCAATGGGTTCTTTCAAGATATAAAAATAAGAAAAAGCTCCTCTCCCACAAATTAAACAAGAAACCCTTAGAGCAAGATACATCTGAGATAAAAAACTGTATTAGAATATCTATGAAACAAGTAGTAACCAATTAAGCCTATCTTACAATCAGAAAGGAAAAGAGGAAGAATATGCATCAAAATGTGCACAAATAAGGTCTTGCAGCAAAATGAACCCCAAAATAAAATGCTATCAGAACAAAGAGGTAAAACCATGATTAAATGGCTAATGCCATTTCTATTTTGTCATGAATTAAAACCATGAATAAATGGCTAATGCCATTGCTATTTTGTCATGAAAATTCTAAAAAAAACAAACTAAGGTTGCTTTGGGGGTTTGGCCCAAGGTGTTTATTGAGTAAGAACTGGCAGTTCAGAAACTCTGCTTCTATTCCATCTGCCTGCCATAGAGGGATGTGCTGGTCTCTGGCCCAAGACTTGCAGAACACAGATCTTCACTCTGGCAGTTACAGAACCTGAGGTTTTTACAGCTTTGGAACAGCCCCTCTTCACAAAATATATGCAGCCTTTGTCTTCCCTTTTGTTTTCCCTTTGTCTCAGGCTCCTCTCAACCCCAAAGTTGATTTATCTAGTACAATAAGATAGGTGCAATTGTGAAAAGAACAAGGCTTTTGATTTCAACTCTTTCTGCACTGCTACATAAGCTAAATTTAAAATTCAGTCAGCCACAAGAAACCTTTTTACTAAACAGCTTCTTCCCCCCTTCCAAAACCACATCTGCTGAGAAGTTAATTGCTTTACAGGGTACCTTGTCACAGGATCATCTCATCAAGGGGCTCATGTCATCACTGGAGGATTTGTATGTAATCATAAAATAACCTCATCCATATTCCAGAGCCAATTTGCTGCAGTGATGGAAGAAGGCAAGTGCAGGCTGAGGATGGAGGCTCTGCCTTTGCTGCCAGGCTCATGCCAGGGCCCTGCCTCTGGTGCTGCCTCAGCTCTGTGCAAAGGCACTCTGCTCTCCCTGGAGCTGCCACTGCCTCTGGAACACCATGGCCTCGCTCCCTGCTCCTCAGCTCTTCCTGCAGGTTCTTCCAATAACACACATCTCCCTTTTCCCATGGTGTTTTCCAGCTGTCTGGCTCAGTCTTGGTTGTTTGAAGACAACATTGCAGCCCCTCCACAAATAACTAATTGGCCATGGCTGGGGAGGTGTATGAAACAGACAGTAAACATAGAACAAGCCATTATATTGGTTCTAAAATTAAATTTAGATGGAAACTGCCAGCAGACAGGCAGAAAAGCACTCTGCAGGGACAGCACATTTCTCACAACATCTGACACACTGGGGAGGTGAAAGCATGGTTCTGCTCAAGTCAATGAGAGTTCTCACTGCAGACTGCACTGGGTTGTTCCCCAGGGATATTGCATGGCAAATCTTTCAGACAAGTTTAAGGTAAGTGGCTGGTGTGACAGAGAAAAATTCAGCTTGGGCTGAAAAACTCCAAGTTGCCTCAGCTGGCACAGTGGTAGTTATTAGTTATTTGCTTTCACTATTGATGTGCTGAAGAGGATGCCACTAAAACCGCAGCCCAATAAAGTAATGCAGTTTCMACTGATTCTTTCATTTACTGCCTGGGCTCAGATCCAAGGACAAGTTACAGGACTGGCAATTGCATGTTTGCATGTTACCTTACTCCTGTGCCAAGGATCAAGCTACCAACTTCCTCCTTACTGCTTCTTCCATGTATCCTTCCATTGGCAAGACAGATCACAGAACAAGGATTCTTCGTATCACAAACATATTTAAAGTGGAAGAGGAAGCTAATATCTGAATTTTTTTCCTATTTAAAAAAAAACTCCAAAACCACACACCAACCAGCTCACTAAGCACTTATCTGTGCAGAAATGGAACTGACAGAAACAYCTCACCTTCTGAAGCATGAGGCTGGACTGCCTTTGCCATTGGCCAAGCAGCTGACAGCCACAGCACTGAACCAGGAGCTCTGCTGTCCCCATGCTCAGCACTGGGCCTCCCTGACTCCCTTAGGTACTGTAGGGCCAGCCAAACCCCACAGAGGGCTGGCTGGTCCTGCTCACACACCACAGCYTCAGCAAGACCCATGCCACTGCCCCAGAGCCCCCTTGCTGTTCCCAAGCCCTGACACCTCCCACCTCTGAGCATCCCACGTGCCTCCAGCTCCTCACAGCCAAGGAACAAATGTGACTGATCCTGCACCACTGCCCTTTAGAGAACTGTCAGTTCTGTGTCACCCAATCATGAAATAATGAGAACTGTCAGGTTCTGGGGTATTAAGAAATTCAATCAAGCAGACTCTACCTCCCTGCAGCCAGCCTGAGGATTTTGTAAAGATTGGATTCCTAAAATAATTACCTTCTGGGTAACAGTGCTAAACTGCCAAAGAAAGACACCTCAAGTATTAAAGCACTCCATAAAGCTCTGGGCTGGTTTCACAGCTCTCAGCAGCCTCTGCCCTGTCTGCTCAATCACCCTCTCAAGCCCCACCACACCCAGGAGGTTTCAGATCTTTTGGAAAGGCTCTGCACTATTTGCTACATGGAGGCTCAGGTCTCAAGTCTGCTGTTGAATAGTTCAGARGGGTTCTCACCTGTTCTTTAGCAAAGACCTAAAAGTATTTAACTAGAATTGGGCTATMATTTTCTCAATTCAGCTCCAATATTATCCTATGTGACTTGTAGTTCTAAACTCCAGAATTAAGCTGATCACTTCAAATGGAGAGTTCATTTATTTCTTAGATCTCAGTCAATCTGTCTGGCTGGAGCAAGATAATTATTTTTACAATCTGAAAGGAAAAAGCTCAAAACATTTGCTTTATCTGGCTGACTCTTAAATTACTATGATCACCCTTCTGTCTACATGACCCCCACATCAAAAAATAAAAAAGAAATCGAGCCCAGTAACAGGAGACTTCTCCTGAAAAAAAATGTATAGAAAAATATCCAAGTACATTTCAAACTGTGCAATCTAAATTTTCAGAGACTGCTCTTGTAACTAACCACACCAATTTAAAGATTTACTGCTTTATACATGTCTACATGTGTACTGGACCAATATACAAATATTTGAGAATTTGGTAATACAACTACTCACACACTTTTGGAACCTGCCTAACCATCTGAAGCTTGCCAGTCTTGATTTAAGATCATTTCCTCTGCCACTATCCATCCTCTCTCTCTGACACACCCAGAGCATAAAACTACAAGGAATGCAAGATGGCAATGACAAAACACAACACAATATTCCTGTCCTGTTGAAACCACCAACCTGTTTACCAACACTTACAATTCACCAGAAAGCACCACAAGTCCCTGTGGCATTCACATTTTCTGAAAAATCCCTTCCCCCAGGATTCTTCTCCTGGGAAGCTGAGAAGCCTCAGAGAAAAAGAAAACAATAATTATCTGATTTGCTTCTCCTGTGTTGTGCTCATGTGAAATGTGTTTGGAGATTGTTTACCTACAGGGGATTGTTTCATTGGATTCTGCTGTGAGTTGTTTTGACTCAATGACCAATTGGGGCCAAGCTGTGTCAGGACTCTGGAAAGAGTCACAAGCTTTCATTATTATCTTTTTAGCATTCTGTAAGTATCCTTTCTGTATTCTTTAGTATAGTTTATTATTTAATTTAATATAGTATCATAAAATAATAAATTAGCCTTCTGAGAACATGGAGTCAGATCCATCATTCCTTCCTTCATCRGGGCACCCCTCAAATACAGTAAGTGCCCAGTTCTGACTGGGGGAGGGGGGACCAAAACCATTGCTGAGTCTACTTCAGCAGGATATTGGGCTTTGCAGGCACCAAACTCTGCCCTGAGCTTCTATGGAAGACCCTTAATCAAACTCCTGGAAATGATTCTGCTCCTCTCCTGACCTCAGCAGCAGCTGGAGCAGCTCCCAAAAGGAGCCCAARGCAGATTCCATCCTGAACAGGAGCTTGTGAGGCCTCCCTGCTGAAGCTCAGTGCCCAGGTACCTGTGCAAGTGATTTCTGCCTTCTGGGGGTGGCCAAAGGGTCTAAGACAGGTAGGAACAGATAACAGATATGGATTGTTACCTTTTTTTCCTCCAGTACTTTTTCAGCACTTTCATAAATACTCATGCATTCTCACAATTCTCTCAATGGAGTATACAGAGGAGTTCAATTTACTTTTTGGGGGGTTAAAAAATAAATGTTCATCGTATTTGGGGACTGGATTAAAACATACCATTCAGTCTTTGGTCACACCCATGCCACCATTCTGCTGATGCATCAGCTATTCAGTGAAAAACCCCAGCTATTTAAAAGCTTCTTTAAAAAGAAAATAACGCTGACTGTATCCTCAACATTTCCTTGCAKCTAACTGCAGCAACTGTGATGATAGAGACTGATGGCAGCTGATGTGGTATGCCAGCTGGAGATCTCCCTCATGCTAAACATTTTACAGCCTTTCTGCCAAACAAAAGAAAGAACTAGTGGGTGACAACGAACCAGCCCAAAATACCACAGTTCCGAGGTTGGGCGCACCCATGAGGCACAATTACACCACTCTACCCAAGTTACCTCTTCTCTGACAGCTTCTGCTACAGCTTGGAGAGCAGAGAAGCAATCTGGGTCACAAACTCATATTCAAATAGTGAGACTGAATTACCTAGCTGCACAGCACTGTCACCACACCATTTTCCCTCTCAAGAGAAAGTGTTTTACAGTAACTAAAGCAGCAAATCCCTCTTCTAAATACATCCCTTAACCTTCTTTAAATTTATTACACTTTAATTAAAGTCACAGAACTTTGTTTAGATCAGTTGAAAACCTCAGGTTGGCAGCCAGAATATCTAATTTATAATAACTCGGACGTCTTGGATTCCCATCTTTGGAGGATGTTACTTTAATTTATTTATTTTTCCAATTAAAAAGTTCTCACTGCTCATGCATTTTTTATTCCCTAATGCGCTGTTCTAACATAAAAGAAGCAGACAACATGTTTTTTCAGTTGGAGACTACTTCCAAGCCTGCTCCAGTTTTATAATCTATTCTCTTATGCTCTTACCAACMCCCTCCTTCAAACAGCTAAGATATCCATCAAAACCACAGGCTGCATTCACAGCAAAAGGCACTCCAGCACAGATTTTCACTGGAAGAACATTAATTTTTTCATCAAAACACCTTTCTCTCCCTTCTATGCCCACAGAGTTCAAGAAAAGGAAGATGGATTCTGTCTGAATAGGTGAGTACCTTTGTAGTAATATGGCTGATGATAAATA
The DNA here is from genome assembly GCA_014549065.1 of Cardinalis cardinalis. Lineage (NCBI taxonomy): Eukaryota > Metazoa > Chordata > Aves > Passeriformes > Cardinalidae > Cardinalis > Cardinalis cardinalis. The sequence goes on along the minus strand of JACDOX010000222.1, from coordinate 284,301 downwards.
AAACAAAAAAAAAAGTAATAAATAAAATACCTTTCAGGCTTACCTCTCCAGATTAATCAGCTACACTGAAAACAACTTRGAATTTCTATTTTGCAATAAATAAAATTTTCAATAAATAAAGTTTTCAATAAATACATTTTCATACAGTACCTGCCACCTCCTAACTTGTAGGCTCYATGCTATTCCCTCACTCTTCTCAACACCATTAAATGTTTCTGTGTTTCAAATAACATATTTCTGTGCTGTTACTGCCATAGGGGACAAACATCTCAGTGGACAGTCAGGTGCCATGGGAAACCAGAGACTCTACAGCTAAAATTCCCAGAAAAAACAAATATCAGATATTGTAGGACTTGGCAGCCTCTTGGGGCTGCAAATCTCCCAACAGCACAGGTATGAACAGAGGCCCARGCTGGGGAAAAGCATGGCAGAGTTAATTTGATCATACTTACATTTATAGAAATATCTATTAGTACTACTGGTTATTTAAGGACAAAGATGGAGCTGCTCCAGCTGGATCTAAACATTTACCAGAAAATCCTTGACAACCCCTTTTTGCCTAGAGCAGGGAGGCACAGATCCTACCAAAAGCAGGAAAGTTAATTTCCATGTCACTTTGAGCACAGGTTTCACTTGTGCATCACTAGTACATTCATAATTAATGCAGTCTTTTCATTTTTCTAAGCCTTCAGAACCTCACTAGACTGTGAAATGCATGTTAGCAAGGGCACCCWCTGCTTCTCTTGTCAGTTTTCTGAGACATCCCTGGCTAGCACAGAAGTTCTTCAAGTCAGTAAGGAGAGTCCAGTGATGCTCAGCAGGTTTCTGCTCTGAACTCCAAGGTATCTTTTTTCTGTCCCAGGAAGATGGGCTGAGAAATCTGGGGCTGTTCAGCCTTGGGAAAGCTCCTTGCTCAGACGACCTTCCAGCACCTTCCAGTTCCTAAAGGGGCCACARGAGAGCTGGAGAGAGACTYTGGWCAAGGAAACAAARTGACAGGACAAGGGAAAATGGCTTCAAATCAAAGCGGGGTGGGTTTAGAGTAGATAAATAGGAAGAAATTCTTCACTGTCAGGCCCTGGCAYGGGTTGCCCAGAGAAGCTGTGGCTGCCCCTGGATCCTTGGAGTGCTCAAGGCCAGCTTGGATGGGGCTTGGAGCCACCTGGGATAGTGGAARGTGTAAATAGTGCCCATGGYAAAKGGGTGGAACAAGATCATCTTTAAAGGCCCTTCCAACCCAAACCATTCTGTGATGCCTGAGTCAGCAGTCCCAAGCTCTACCATCAAACTCAGCTGCAATTCCCACTCCTTGTTCTTGAAGGAGCACTAAAAGGAGCCAGTGAGAAGCAGCAGGAGCTGATTTCAAAAGGACCTGTACTTGGGCAAATAAACCTCCTTTGATACATATGCTTCCCCCTCCACATGACATCTCATTAGAACAGAGACAACTGCACTGTTCTAAAGGTGATGCTTTAAAGCACTACAGGTCTCTGCTATTTCCCAAGTACTTTTTCCCTAGCCTACCAAGGTCTGAAAAACAAAGCTGGCTTTGAAATGAATCCAAAAGATAATCAACTACAAATGTCAAAGCAATTTCACAAATCAGAGTAAATGTGGGTGATAGGGCTGGGAAGAGAAAAAGTAGATCTGACTATCTGTTTACAAATTAAAAGCTTCTTCTCCAATGCTTTCTGATCAGCTGCAGTTCTTGGAGGCCAGTACGAATCCTGTGGCAAAACTAGGTTGTGACTGGATACTTTTCCCAATGCAAACACTTGCAGTGCACTCTCAGGTACAGACTGACTTTAGTAACACTGCATTCACCATAGCCTTCCAAATATCTAACACATTACCACAGTCCTAAACAAAAGAAACAATGCATTTATGCAAATTCAGGCAAGTCTGTAAGGAAGCCATGTTGCCAGCCCCTKAAGAAATACAAGTCATTAATTTTGGCRGKTTTTTTTCTTTTCCCTTTTTGCTTTGCTGGCAAACAAAGTAAACAAAAAGCTGAGACCTTTAACTAGACAGGTACACAGGAAGCTAAATTCTGGTTCTGATGACACCAAACCTCTGCAGGAGGTGGGACAGTGAATATACTGACTGCACTCATATCCTGTTTCCTCCTGTTCATGCAAGTCTGCAGAAGCATCACTTCTCATTGGGCATGGTGAACCAGCCTAAAATAATGATGTTTACACACAGAGTCCACAGCTCTTCACGTGGGACTCTGTTCACACTTCCAGCTGAGCTTCCCTAACACTAACACAAAGAAGGCTGAGGGTCTTCAGTAGTGCTCAGAAGTACCCCTCATTGACTTGCTCTTCATTTTCAAAGCTTCCACATTTACTGSACTGTCATAAGAAAATGCCATGGTAAACAAGATGTTGACTCCTTTTCTGAGCACAAAGATATAAAGGGTTTTAAGATTTAATCAAAGTAACACCCGCATTCACAAAATTCTCTAATTAATTGAACAGTGATGCTTCAGCTGACTCAGGAACTGAGACTTCCTGGKTTTTTTCCCCATCTCATTTAAACTTCTACTATGATCTGTCCCTCAAGTCATGCTTTCAGAACTCTTTCCATTACTCTTCCACAGGAGTGGTCATAAAAACACCACAATACATAAAATACACCACAGTGCACAGCCAAACACAGACATCTTGGTATGGATTGATGCTGGGAGCAACCTCAGGATGTAGCACCTTAAGGGACATGGTTGGATGGATCAGCCCTGTTTAGGGCTACCTGACAGAGATGGCTGGACACATCTGTCACCTCATATGACAGCACAGCTCATTCCATAATTGTATTTATCTATTTCTGCTTGTTACTGTAAAGAAAATCAGGTCACAACCATGACCCTGTGCAGTTCTCCTGTCCCTGGAAAGAATTCTGCACCAGACAGTCATTTTGGGTTGTCTTCATTTTAAATCCTGTACAAGAAAGCAGCCAGATAAACAATCTGCCAAAAAGGGTCGTCCCAAAACACATTTGCTGATCAAAAAAAAAAAAAATCAAAGTAGATAACAAAGAACCTGTCCCAAAACCCAGTATGTCAATAAACAAAGAAAAAAGCATTCTGTTGAAAGCAAAGAAATAGTATAACAGATAAATAATGGGAATATAAATAAATCAAATGACTGAAATTAAGAGAGTCTTAGCAAACTGTAGATTTCATGCCCCAATCAACTTAAAATTACTCTCAGCATTTAATTGCTTCTAAGGTCCAAATAAGGTCCAATAAGCAACATTCCTTCAGATTAGATTTTTCAGTAGTTAATGGAGTTGCAGAAAATGGTTGTAACGTTCCTCTGAAAACAGTATCTCATAATTACTTGGGTCAAAATTCAAACTTGGTCAAATGCTCCTTTAACTCCTATAATACTCATCTAGCTTTATTCTGCCTGTCTGAACAAAATGAAGACTTCCAAAAAAATATCTGCTATCATAAYCCAATCCTTTAAGTGCCATGATCCCAAAATGCATATGCTGATCCTCTCACTGAATGTGAGGGATTTTTTCCCCTTCATTTTGGTGCAATAAGATACAAAAGTAATGGTTTGTTTTCCTCATTCATAAAGACTATCATCAAAGTCCCAATTTCAGGCCCTCTGAATTTCTTCCTCATCAGCTGCTAAGTCTGAAGTCTGCAATACATKGTGAGATCAAGTCCCAAGGCAAGAGAGATTCTAGGTTTGCTGATTTCCATTCCCTGAAATCCTGGCAATATGCCATCTCACTGCCTCCACACCTTCTAATGGAAAAGACAGAATACCCTTCAGAAAACAAAAATCACTGGTTCCAGTCATGCAAAAAGAAGCTTCCAGGTTTCTCAGGAGTTTCGGCAGCACGTGGAAGAATCAGTAAAAACTACATTGTCTGATTATGCAAAATGAAATTAAAGTGTTTCTGATGCATCTATCTATCCTTCAGGCTCTCAGGTATGCTGAGTGAAGCAGTTCACAACAGAACAGRCTGCACACCCATCCATCACACTTAAATGCAATCACTGGCAAACATAACTGCTCAGCTACTGCCTAAACTACAGAGATGCATTTAATACTCCCCCATCAGCAATCAACCTTTTCCACATTTGTTCATAATCACAATGAATTGTTCCATTTTAATACTTTGTTTTCCTTCTCTTATCCCACGGCAGTTTAGCATGCTTCTTGAATGAGACATTTGCCAATTTGATTCCCGTAACTAGAGATTACTTTTCAAAGAAACCCAGATGACAGAAAGTGTTTGCTTACCTGTTGCAGTCCACGTGGAGCAGCAGGTGGGAGGCACTAAGGGACACAGCAATCCTGTGCCACTGCCCATCTGCCAGGCGGTAGGGGAACACCTCTGTCCTCATCTTCCCGTGAAACCTGTAGTGGTACCTGATCTCATCCCGCAGGCCACTGCTCTCCAGCTCAAAATAGCTGCATTGAAAATATGGAGAATCAGTTCCACTGTTGGATATGCCCTCTGAAAGAGACTGCTGCTTTCCTCTGAACTGGTAAGGCTTCTTTAAACAAATACCACAATCTAAAGARGTTACTCAGCATGGACCAGCTACTAATTAAATTTTTTTAAAAGGAGCAGAGAGACAAGGCTATACATTCAGAGAATACAAAACCAGCAATACTAATTACTGAAAACAGCTCCAAGTACCACTTGTTAGCCAAGGAAACTGAAGTCCTCTTTTCACCCAYAGAAAAGTGCAAGAAACCAGCCTTATTCTTTTCACCAAAATATTTTGTATGACTGCAGGCTTTGTAAGAAATTGAAAAATAAAGAACAGTACATATATCACTACCACAAACAAATAAAAAGCCATTAAGGTAAGAAACCACCAGGTAATCATTAAATTTGTATTTACTACTTGCAAATCCAGTTAAAAAACCACAACTGTTTATTTTTAGGACTCCCCTACATGCAATTGTGCTTAACTCATTTTCTGACTTTTATTGTTACTGCCGTGATCGTTCAGCTTTACAAGGAAAGGACAAAATCTCTTGGCTGGATTAGGTGTCTCCACATCTGGCATAAACCATCCAACAATCAAAACCTTCACACAGCTGTCAGACTCACAGGAGAGCTAATGAAGGGGTTATTAATTGGCTTCACAGGGTGTGGAGGGAGCCAGTTCTTTCTCCGGGATGAATTTATACACTGACAGTACAAATAGTGAAGTCTTCTCTTGGACCTCACCAAGTATTTGCATCATATCAAATCTTTTTCCTGCTAAAATGAAGCTGTGTCTATAGAAACAGGTGATGCAGACCTCCCTTCATGGCAGAAATAGCTCTACAAGAAAGTGAAGATGTCAGATTGTYCAGATCTGCCCCATCTGCCTCCACAGTGTTTTGTTTTCCCCTGTTGACCAACACCAATTTAACTTGGCATTTGAGAGATAGGTGCTGACTGGGGGTAGGATGGGAAAAATTACASTAATGAAATCCACTTCCAAAAAATAAATGTAACACAAACCAATGAATATTGGAGTGCCAATTTTCATTTTCCYATAAGCCTTTCACACTGCTTGGCCCTACCAGCCTGTGTGCACAAGCATTACATGGGGGCTGTGCACTTCTTCAAGATTAGATCTTACCAGTGAAGCTGAGGGTTTCCGACATAACTGGAAAACAGAGTTTCTTGGGAGAAAACTTAGGTGATAAAACACATGTGCAAGACATCACAACAGGCTGGGAAGGGGAACACAAAGACAGTAAGTCTTCACCAAATGTGAAATTCAAGCCCTCYTCCATCCTGCCAATGCCTTGTCATGCTATTTTTCATGCAACATAAAAACATTATTGGGTCACATGAATCAAAGTCTCGAGTGGCAAAGTAAAACACACAAGGAGGTAAAGGCAAAACCAATGCTGAATAAAAACACAGCAGGCATAGGTACAAACAAAATGCATGCAGCACAGAGTGGAAAAAAAGGCTGGTGTTGTGAAAGAATGGTACAAGGAGAGCAGAAAAGGAGGGTTTTCTAAATAGTAGAGCAGAATGTTGATTAACTACAGCCAACACCCATTAAAATACCTAAATTACATTCACACGAAATCTGGAGAAGATTTTTTATTTCGATGCTCAGTAACAACATAGCCAATATCCAGAAGATGCTGCTGCTGGTGTTCCCAARCAAGAAAAGCACTACAGGAAAAGTACTGACAGTGATGTCATACTTAAACATTTTGTCATTTCCATCTGCTGTCACAGCACAAAAGGAAGTGAGACAGGAAACTGAAAAAAAAATTAAAATGAGGGAGAAGTGCATAACATTCACACACAAAGTATTTGTATGTATATACATAGAGATAGATGGCTGATCACAGAGGCTTAAGAGCCCAAAAACAAGACAATCTCCTGTTGCAGGAAGCAAATTGCTTCCTGAGGCCATACCTCATAATCTCCAATAGCCACAGAGCTGATCACTCACCACACAATGATTTCTTTGTTAATGTAAAGGAAACAGCCCTGGAAAGGTCAGTCAGATACTGCACTTAATCACATCTGTGCTCTATTATTTGTACAGCACAGGGAGTTGCAAAGCTTCTCACCTGACAAGCTTTAGTGTCAATAGTTATGTCAGGACTGAGAACAGCTTGTTGCTTAGGAATCGAGCTTGTTGTCAGCCTCCTGACTAATTYATATAGAACAGAGCAGATTACTTAAAATTTCATGTAATAGCTAGTGCTAACATTTTTATATATATGCACCTAATGCTGGAAGTGCCACGGGACTGTATTAAACACCATGTTTRGCTCTTCAGTGGCAGGAAAAGGAAGGTGACAGCAGACAAATCCTGCACCTATTCTTCACCACCCTTCAACAAGTGCAAATCACAAACAGTTACACTCAGAGAGACATCAGTGAACAGCAGCCAACATAATCCCAACAGCAGAAACTACTGGGTTACCCCAGCACATCTCTCTCCCTCTGGTATTTAAAAAACTAAAGGCAATGTAAACCAACACTCTTGTGTTGATTTTTTTTTTTTTAAAGATGCAGAAATTCACACTGAGACCTTGATTGCACAAACACTTCACGATGTTCTGCGTTCAGAAGTTGTCTTTTCTCTACCAGAAGAGAAGTCATGTGCAAACAGGTTTCTCTTTTCTTTCCTCCTTCCAATAGACTCTGGGGGAAAGAAACCTCTTCCAAAGCAATAGCACAAAGGCCACCATGCACAGTGCACCTGCTCTGCTTCAGAACTCCAATCTGYAAATTGTGGAATGGAAGACAAATGAGGGGAAAAACAAACTCAGGCAAGTAATCATCAACTGGTGAGAAAATAATTAGTAAACACAGAGGAAATAAATGATTTTTTTTTATCGCTATCTCGTCTTCAACTTCAAATGCCATTGTACATTTTTTTATCCACAATAAAACAACAGGTAAAAATGGGGAGGGGGGAAAATTAATAGAAGGTACCATACAAGAGACAGGAAAATTGACTGATCTCTACCAGTCAAGTTTTGAAGGTACTTTCCAGTATTTTGTCAGGAACGACAAGAAAACCGAGGATTGCAATGAATCAGGGTTCCTGAAAAGATTGCAACATCTGGGACCATCTGAATACATGTATCAGGATTCAGTGTGAACTTCCAATGCTGCCATGAAATCCACTCCAAAAGCCCAAGAAAGATCCCTGGGTATTGTGACCATCTCTGATTGTGCATCACACCTGCACRCAGCCTGTGTCAGCCCGCCCTACAGTGAGGGCCCTGCCACCCTCCCCCAGACCTTCTTCAGGGAAGAAAGGTGGGAGGCAATAATCTCCTTGTCAACTTCTTAGCACTGAGTGATGGTTTCTTGTGTTATTTGTTATTTCTCAGCAACAATTTATACTGTCGTATATTTTAAATAAGGCATGATCAGAAGTTAACATCTATTTTGACAGATGAAATTCTCAGAACACGTGTATTAAGAAAGCTTGATTTTTATGGAACAGCAATACAATTTGACCTTGGCTGAAATTCTCCCACTAGTAGAACTTCCCTGTTTGCTAAGCATGTAAATTACTGCTGGCTTCTTTGTACAATTATAGAATTCAAATGCTTTTTATAGGTCTATCTGTAGTCTCTCATTCAAACCCCAATGTATACGAGAAAAACATTGCTAAATTCAGACTGATTTTATGCACATCAAAAAGAGTTGGCATATTTTAAGGCCATGCAATGCGCTTTCTGCGCAGGACAGTATTATTCYACAATTTATTCAAGATACTTTACAATTCTTTCTGACAGTTTTTGCAAACCCTACATACCTCTCACAAAAATATTTTTTGGACAGGATAAAGCTTGACACAGGTACGTTTAATGACTTTTTTTTTCTTCCCTCTTTCTTTTAGTCACCACCGTGGTTTTAGTGACTAAACCATACATTTGACTGCTCATTTCCTTCCAGATCAGGACAGAAGGGTATACTTTCAGCTGGAAACACCTGCTGAGGATGTAATGACCAAAAAATATGGAAAAGTCACTATCAACATTAAATAAGAACATGTACAACACCCGAAGCAGAAAAGGCAAATGATTTCTATAAGGTGAATTGGCTTAATCCACCATCTGCATTAAAGAAACATATTCACCTATTCACCATCTCAACCCACAGAAGAGATCTTATCCTGTGGCAAACACCACCATGTTTCATTCAGAGATTTTACTGCTGTTAGATTATGCAAGTGGCCAAAGGAAGGACAGCCCACAGACTGAGGATCCCAAGACAGGGCCCCAACAAGAACTGTGGAATTGGTGTCCTCCAGAACATCCTCAGGGTACACAGCACTTTATTTCCTGATCTTCACCAATCCAATATCTATCACCAAGCACTAAAATATCCCACAATGAAGACAGCAGCACAATTGGGTAAGCAGATTAAATGTTCCTGTAAGAGCTCCAGGAACTAATGCAGAACTACTTTTTGCATTCAATTCTGGCAACCTTCCTCCTTATCACATTCAAACATAAATAAAGCAGMGTTATCATTCTGACTTTACAACTTCCATCATCCTTGATCAAGYGCCAAATGAAGCCCCACAGCCTCTTTCAAGGAGCAGCACCAGCGCTTAGAGCAGATGCTCTTRCAGCTACTGAACAGATGTCCCAGGGCAAAGCAGCAGGCACAGATGGCAGCCCTGCAAATATGTACAAACTTGGGGTTGCCATCTAGTCAAAACACTGTGCATCTGCTCACCACTGCATGGGAGAAGGTCACAAAGCCACAGGAGTTCAAGGATGGAAGCCCCATCCACCTGACACATGCTGCAGCTACACTATGATGTTGGGCCTCCCAAATGCTGGGGAAAAAATCACTGCCATAAAAATCAGACTGTTACTGYGTAGAAACTTCTGGAAAATATCTGTGAGTCTGGCCAATGCACAGTTTTTAATTTTTTTCAATAACAATGCAAAWTCAGGAAAAGTCCACAGATCAGTCATTTTGATGTCATCAGGCATAAATTGTAAATTCAGCAAGCCTCTGAAAAAAATCAGTATATTTGGACTTGTTTGTGCACATAGCTTTTTCATTTCACAATAGCATTGTGCTATTTCATGATAAAAATGGCTTCAGGCAAGACTGTGCTTTAACATCTTTGTAGAAACACTTCTTGATGTATTTAGAGGCAGGCAAAAAATCTGCATCCATTATCACAGAGATCTCAGGATTTTCCATCTACAGGGATTCTGTKATGAATCACAGGCCATAACTCCTTTGGCCTTTTGCTGCTCCTTACCACCAAGTGASTCTGTGTGCACAGTGGGACACACTGTGGTGGGTGTGCCAAGTGGCTCAGCCTGGACAGAGACATCCAATAACTGAGATTTTGTTTTAGCAGCCCTGAGTGCAAAGCAAGCCAGGCCAGGAGCAGGCACTGGGCTCTGTGCTGCAGATAAGCTGGCAGGCATCTGCCCAAGGCACTGCCCCTGTTTGTCGCAGACATCTTTTTATGAAAATCCTTTCCTTGGGATTTTTTCCTCCYGAGAAGCTGAGAGGTCTCAGGAACAAATGTAAACCATGGTTATCTGCTGCTGKGGAATGCAACAGGTGCATCTGGGAATGGTCTCATGTGGTTGTTTCTAATTAATGGCCAATCACAGCCYAGCTGGCTCAGASTCTCTGTCTGAGACACAAACCTTTGTTATCATTCTTTCTCTTTCTATCCTTAGCTTAGCTAGCCTTCTGAGATGAAACCTTTTCTTCTATTCTTTTAGTATAGWTTTAATGTAATATATATCATAAAATAATAAATCAAGCCTTCTGAAATATGGAGCCAGATCTCCATCTCTTCCCTCAACMTAAGACCCCTGTGAACACTGTCACACCTGTTGGYGATGAAGCCTTGGTGAGAAAAAGCAGTGCCTCTGAAAGAAAAGATYCATCTCCTCAAAGGAAAGGAAACACTCACTTTGCAGCTGTCACCACAGCTCTGTGTGGATGCAAAACCAGAACAAGTTACACCTGCCAAGGCAAATATTTCAAATATTTCAGTYGCTTCCACGGGCRCTGTTCCTGTACCCTGGTTCCTATAAAGTGACAGGGCACGATCCCCAGCTCTGAAGCATTAAGCATTGTGAAACATTGGATTTTGAAGAAATGCTCTTAAYAGGCTCAAGCACACAGATCTACTCCTCTTGAGGAACACGTCTGGTGCAGTGAGAGTCTCCTGTGCCACCACTGCCACAGTGGCCCTGGATGGTGAGACAGGGAAGCTTCCCTTGAGACATAAACTGTAGAGAATTAAGGGATTTTATAGGAGCTGAGGTTTTAATTAGAGAGAAGCCTTATTGGAGTTAATCAAAATAAATAGGTAGGCCTTGATGAAGTTAAGAGTTAGTAGTTAACTAATAACTGACTGCTTGTCAACATAATGTTTGGTTAGCTGGGTTTATAATGAAGAATATAGAAACYGATAAATAGTTTTTAGGAACRTAAGACAATTGTAGGCCTCCTCTGTTCTGAAACCAACTGAAGATGGGGAATGGGAGTTCTACCAAGGGTTCATTTGTCATATTTGCATTGAAAAGGTAGAAAGGTCAGAACAAGGAAGATTTCATTTAGTTCCTCATTTTGGGACCCCTCCCCATGAAAGGGACCAGCGACCCATTTCAAGGAACAAACTACACATGCTTAATGGCTTTTGAGCTAATTACCCTACGAAGCAGGGAATGGGACATACCAAAGTCATGAATATGTATTTGTATCTTGGGTATTCAATACCTGTATAGATAAAAGGACTCTGTAATCACCTGTAAATTGAGGTGTGTATTTGGGAGCTATCCCACAATAAACAAACACTTTCTAACTTTAAACTCTTAGAGAGTCTTTGTCCATCACAGCTGGATATCGGTACTAGATCAATATCCATATTTTTAATAAATCACCCTAACATCCATACCTACAAACCATTCAAAGCTACTTTTTACAGCTGGTTTGAATAAAGACAGACCCAGAGGCTGCACAGCAAAACCATACATGGCAAATGAAGCCTTAAAGACTCACTGCTGTGGCAGAGATTGCACACTGATATCACCAAAATCAGGCTGACATCAGGCAGCACAAAAGGTGSAATGAACACAAAGAAATTGGTTGCTAAAAATCAGATTAACTTTCTACAAAGGGAAACAYGAAAGCTGAATCCCATATATTGTATCACCTACTCCATTCCAAAAGTATTCCTTCTATGCAGGAAAATCCAATATAGCCAAAATGTAATACTAAACACTTTCAAACCTCCCAAGTAAAAGCCTGAAAGTGCAACATCACTGTGCTACTGGCTACCTAAATAAGGTTCTTCCAAACATTTCTATCCTTTCATTTCAAGCAAAAGGAGCTAAACTCAGTCAATTAAATTACTTTATTTTTCTATTCAGACCACTCTGAGGACAAGAGTAATTGTGTTCTACCAGCTTAGCTTGAAACATTTAACAATAAAAACTCCCACACTGACATCTTCTATTAGTACAGAATATTTATTAACATTTTGTCTTTTGTTCTACCCATCTTATACATGGCAGCTGGGCATGCAAGCTGAAAGGCATAAAGCATTTATGATGTATTTGTGTACCTGCAACTAGGCAGAGGTCATCCTAATACAAATTTACTTTCCTCTTTGATCATATAAAGAGAAAAGTAACCCCAACATCTGCCTGCCAGGTAAAAGACAGCTGGAGTCAGAGCTGGTACAAAGCAGCTAC